>JAVJIF010002410.1:0-208284 GCA_038442645.1 Agave tequilana
GGGCGTGTTTGGATGTAAGGAATCCGAGTGAAGTGAGGAAGTGGGGAAGTATAATTGCTCATTCCCTATCTATCCAAACACCGGAAAAGGAAAATAAGAAAAACCCCTTTTCCCTTTTTCATCTCTCTTTTACACAACCATTTTCTCACTTCCAGAGTGCTACAGTTAATTTTGTGGTCATGTAAATCTCATTTATAATAAGTTATAGCATAAAACAGTTAATTTTTTTGTCATGTAAATCTCACTTTGCATTCTAATTACAATCTATTTTTTATTTTTCTTAATTAATTTTTATTTTAATATTATTTTGCGGTCAACTTTGTGGTCAACTTTTCCATTTTCACTTTCATTACCATCAAACACCGGAAACGACAAACATTTTCAAACCACACTTCCCAACAACCATCCAAACACCAGAAAACTTACTACTCATTTCCCTTTTTCCTAAAGGAAATAAATCTTACTTCCTACTTCCTCACTTCACACCAATTCCTAAATCCAAACAGACCCGATATTGCATTGATATAACTTCTACTACTGTCTATAATCACCTTGTAACTCTTATCTTCAATCTTGGTGAACGTGTGAAAGGTCGCAGTTCTTCTCCAATCGACCTTTTCTGTTGGTAGAGAGGGAACACACTTAACGACAGACAAATGGATAGACGGCGTTGGCTAATGCAGTTGAGACCAACATCATCGCTTGATGACTCATCGTCAGTTTCAATATCTGGGTGATAGGTATACTCATCAGAATCTGACTCAGTGGTTTCGGTGGGTGTTCCATCTATTATGGTGATCTTAAAAGACTAGGACAACTGGCGGTTAAATGTCCATAACCTTGGCATTTGTAGTACTTGGTTGTGGAACTAACTCTGGAGGAATCAGGGCTCTTGTTTCTATTGTCCCATTCAAGACTCTTATCCTTGATGTCATCCCTATGTGAAAGGGTTTGGGTGCTAGACTTATGGGGTTGGGAAGATGGCGAAGGTCTAGACACTGATGCTCTATAATCATAACTCTTGGAAAGGTGACTGGTTCTAGCAGAATTTAAATCTTGGACTAAGGCATACGCTGCCTCTAGCTCGTTGACTCCTCTAGCTAATAGTTCAGTTCGTTGGTCATCTCTAAGGTTGGCTCTGAATTTAGAAAGAATTTGAGCTTCACCTTCCTTATGGAGGGTACTGCATCTGATGAGGAATTCATCAAATTTCTCGACATACTCCTTTGCAGATTTGTTACCCTAAGTTTGTTGGTGCCAATTGTCCATGAGACGAGCACTAAACGATGGTAGCACATACTTTGTTTCTAACTCTTCTTTCATTCTATCCCATGTGTCAATCGGTGGTCGACCTAGGGTTGTATGTTTATTTTCTAGATTGGTCCAATACTGGCTAGCTTGGCCAAAAGTTTCATTGCAGCATACTTAACTTTCCTAGACTCGGTAAGTTCGTACCATGTGAAGTATCTATCTAGTTAGAGTGTCTAGTCTATAAAAGCTGTGGGTCGTAACGTCCTTCAAAGTTGGAACATCGATCTTGATACTTTTCAGATATTGAGCATCGGGATTGGATGTGTTCTTGGTGTTATTACGCCGGTTGTTTCTTGGTGGAGTTTGATCACGTGTGGACTCCACTTTGGTCAACTTTTCGTCGAGTGTCTTAAGGGTATCTAACTCGGCATTTATCTCGGCGAGCATTGCGGCAATCTGTTGGGGATCCATTGGGGTGATGTGAGATTCGCTAGACTCTTCTAACAGATATGGGTGACCACTACGGGTGGGCATGCACTATGCAAAACTTAATGAAGATGAAGAGTTGTAAGTCTAGACTACATGATGATTTTTATTTTTTATTTATTTATTTTTAATGCAAAGAAAGCGGTAAAATTCCTAGAAGTGCCTAGATGCAAGTTTTACTCTAACTGTGCTCTGATACCAAAATTATGTGAAAGGCGGTATGCGAGTGAATAAAAAATAAGTGATAAAGCAAACTTCGCTACGTTCCACCAACAAAATGATCTTAGGTCGGAAAATAGTTAAAACAAATAATGCAGGATGATGGATTTAACAAAATGTATAAGTACATGTGTACCGTTCGCAATTTAAATAAACTAAAGTAGCTACCAGTTATGAAGGCAAAGCTTGTACTCTCAATATATATGATCAGCAAATACAGGGCAAGCAAAATCTCACGGTCTCACGATATAGTGGCAGCAGTTTAAATTGATAAAATAATAAAGGATAGTTATCAACCCACAAATAAAGATACCGTGTTAAAAAAATTACCTAACTGAGGATTACAGAGATATCTCTGACCTGTCGTTGGTACTTATGTGTAGAGTACGTTGTCACGATCGTAACGATACCAAGATCACCTGAATCAGACGCCGGGTGTGACAGATATGGCCTGAATACGAGGCGTTGTCGCTTAACGAGTCTGTTTTCTGCTTGAACCCGTTACTGTAGCAGTTGATTTTACTACCAAAACCCAATTGGCTTTAGTGTTTGGACTCAATCTCAGGTCAGGTTTTGAAGTCGGTTATAATCCGCATAGATGAGTTTGAATTCTCGTTGCTGATGGCGAATCCAACGTCGAGATGGAGGTCGCGGTTCAAAATAGCGTCGCTGGCGAGAGGAGGCTGTTGGAACACGACTTTCAGAGTGACAGAACAACGGAGGAAGAGGAGTGTTGTCGGAACTTCAATAGGACAGCGATAGGAGAGCCTGGAAGGGACGCCAGTGGTGGCGTGTGCGGGTCTGGGCTCGTTGTTGCAGGATGGGCTCGCAGTTGACTGTGCTTTGGGTTCCGCCGGCAGAGGGGAGGCGGCAAAGTCTCAGGGAGAGAATAGAGAGAGGAAACTTCTGTTGGTGGCTTTACAGAGGGCAGAGAGGGAACTGGAGGGAGATTGAGAGGAAAGAAGAGATTTGTGTGGGCTGTCGGACTTTGATGGAGAGAGGATTTTGATCTTTGGTGGATTTGCAGCAAGAGGGGGTTTATTGGATTTGCTGTTGATTTTCAAAGAGGGAGAGAGAATCACAGAGTTGGAGAGAGGGGCGACAGGGAAAGAAATGAAAGGGAAAAGAAAGATAGATTAGGGTTTATTAGGGAATAATTAGGAATTAATCCCAAAACAAAATTGAGAGAATCAATCTCACACAATATATTTTCTAATCAAATTCTTCATTGCTCATAGTTGGTACAATAAGGCCTTTATATAAGTTTTTACAAAATTGAGTCCAACTCAAACTCCTAATCTAAATAGAATTACAATCCCAAAATTTAGAATCTCAAAAAACTAAAATAAAGAAAGAGAAAAAAATCTCAAATCCTACTATGACTCAACTTGGACTGGGACTTCTTGGATTCATCTTTTCGGCTCTTTCATCTTGAGACTTGAATAGATGTCTGCATCATTCTCTTTTTTCCTTTCGGGGCCTATTTTTCTACTTTTATTTTGTCTTCTATGCTGCATTCTGGCACGGAGATAAATTCAATTACCTATAGCTAACATTATCATCGTACCTCTTCGTCTCAGACTAGGTATAGTCTAGAAGTTCACTCTGGTTGGATGAGCTTAAATTGCATGGGCTGTGTTGTCGTTTCAGAACCCATAAATAAACCTTCCAGATTTCTGAGGCTCAAAGCCATAGCTCCCTCAGTGAAGATTTGGCTCCAATTTTTAGTGGGTTTGACATCATGATGGCAGCTACTCATTAAACTTTTGGTTGATCATAATATCATTCTCAAAATGGAGTTCTGCTCCTGGAATCATAGCTTACCCAATTCGGTAAAAAAAGCTTGGGTAATGTCTCAGATTGTTAGCTCCTATTAGATGATAGCAGTTATAGTGGCTAAATACATGCATAACGACGGGAACAACTACCTTCAAACAGCACTAATTTCTCAAATGTTAAATTATAAACATCCACACATTCCTCTGCGCTGAAAAACGAAAAACTCACAGCAGCACCTCCCGATCAGATGAGGAAAGAAATAGTTCTTAATGATCACTTAATATAATATCAAAAGGAAGTTATGCATCATGTGTTAAATTAATGATTGCCATGGTAATGTTAAAAAAGAAAAGAAGACTTCCAGTCATTTCCTATCTATATTAATACCATAATAAAAAATCAATTGTACTTTTAAGTGAGCTCCAGCATCCTAGTTTAGATATGCGCTAGGTGGTCACACCTTGATGACCAAACTATGCATCATTAGGATTATACATTTAATTCATCAAAAATAATTTTTGAAATGCCATGCAGTGCTCTAAGCATTCTATTGAGACCACTTAGAGTTGATATCTCGACTGTATATGCACGGGCAATGCAGCCTCTTATCAAAATTATAATACCTGGAGAATTTGAAGAAAAAATGTTACTGGTATGGAACAAAGCCTTTCAATACTGATTCTAGGTGAATACACCTAAAGCATCATAGTAATGAAGATTTCAATGTTGAGGAAAAGAACTGACCTATTTTCCAAATATGGTTTCTTGATATTTTGATTATTTCTGTCTCAACTATAGTCTATACAAAAATTATTTTTCTTTCTTCTCAGTTAACATCAACCTGTTAATTCATACCTTATAAATCATGTGAATGTTCACATGACTCCTAGTCATAGATGCAAGACCTTCTAAACCATAAGTTGCCCTTAATCTCCAGAGTTAGTTGCACCAATACCTACTGCCGAAAGAAGAATAACAGCTATAAAAGAAAGATTCCATGAATCCATATGCATGCGCGCATGCGTGCCCCGCGCACACAGAAGGAAGAGAAAGTGGCAGGATTACCTAGTAAGCTTGAAAACATCAGATAACTGTATGGAAGCTCAACCTTCTAATGAGAATTCTTAAAAAATGGTGATGAATCAGGGAGTTACATAGTGATATCATATCGAATTCTGTATACAATGTTTGATTTACTACTTTAATTTACATTCCATTATCCTCTTTTGGCACTCTTATGACATTTGAAGTTCAAAGACACTAAAGATTTCCTAAAGTTCAGGTGAGGTAATACTTCCAAGTTATTTAGTAGGCGTCAATTCACAGATTACATTTATAATCCTAAGAAAAATTCTTAATGAATTATATCAGATGTAGCCCACTTCCTTAATTGGTGCAAGACTTCAGGTTAAACCTAGCTAGTAGGCCAAGGATAAAAATTCTTATGGTTTATTTGCTATATAATTTCTGACGGTTCTTTGCTCCATCTTTTAGGTTGCATGTCATATTTAGCTTATAGTCAGGTTGACGGTGTTTAAGTCTCCTTTTTTCCTTTTTAATCTAAGAGATCCTTTTCTTCTTCTGTTGTCAAGTATGTTATATTTATGTACTTATTGCCTGGAAAAGACTTTCTACACAATATGCTGTTTGGAAAAATCTTTCTTCCAGTTGTCTGATATAATTTTTGTGGAATTTCAATGTTATTTTAGGAAGGTGAGACCATTCGGATAAACGTGAAAAGCAAGCCAACTACTGGAACTGGCATGCTTTCAGCTGCTGGCTTATCTGCAGGAGGCTCCGGCGCAAAAAAGCTAGCCCCACTTCTTTCACCGCCTCCTGCTGCTGCTGGGAAGATCAGGTCTCCTCTTCTACCTCCACCTAATGACCCTGCTATTGCTCGGATGACATCAGGGGGCGGCGCTGGTCTCAAGGCTCCCAAAGAATCTGCAAGGCGGTCTGTTGATCCTTTATCAGATCTTTCCCAGATTGAGGTAGGCTTATTCTGCAGTCTGCAGTAGCTCACAAATTTGCTTATGTAGTTTTATGTTTTTTAGATCTCTAAAGTGTGAAATTATGATCTAAACTGCATATTAAGTTCGATGTGCTTGGGCAGTAGTTGGGTTTGATTATTAAGGTGCATCGCTCTAAAGATCAGAATCCAAAGCTGATAAGCTAAGGTTTGCGTTTAGGGTCTTTGCTATCTTTTTCTTATCAAACTGGAATCTGTCACTAGGATGCAAACAAGATTTCAGATCCATACTATCACATCCCGCTTCCCAAAGCACACGTGAAAACGGAGACGTGACGAGAGTCGGCGACGTACATACGCGAGGAGAATACCCCATGTATACACACTAAGCCTAAAGCGACCTGAGCAAGCTATATAAATCATCTACGAAGGCAATAAAATCACTGCAATAATATATATAAATTCCTACACAATGATATCATTATTCTATGAATAATTGGATAGAGCAAATAATGAGTCCAGATTATAGAGAATCAATAGAAATCAACAGGATAAAAGGAAGACATGAACTGTACCAAAAAATCCGGTGATCAAGCAAAAGAGGCTCCGTACTCCTCGGATACACATGATCTCCTCAGATATCTGCTCAGTAAAAGAAATACCCATATATCTGGATGTGTAAATTCAGGGAGTCAGAACTCCCAATGAGTGTAAAAACGAGGGAATGGTGCACGTGCATATAACATGTAAGCATGCTAATCTAAAATGTACTGAATGAGAAATAACAAGAATAAAACCTGAAATTAAATGACAGTATAGTATAACATAGCATCAATCAACATATCACAGTATTAAGATACAGGCAGTACATAAATTAAGAGTAAAGTGGATCAGTCTGTCACAATTATATGTCAGGTCAAGTGTCTATTTTATCATATATGTATCATGTATCTATCAAGGAATATCGGCATATAACAAGCAAGCACACATCAACTAAAGTGTATGATGTTAGTCTGTTATTAATTATGTCAGCGAACGCCTGTTGCCACATACAATTGACGCATCTCATACTACGCCTACTACACATGTCAATCGAGGTCCTATGTTATTAAAACTAATTGATTGGAAACATTGTCTATGTTTTAAGTAGGTTTCGTATGTACCCGGGATCATGACTTCAGTTTTCTGGTGCTGAAGCAGGTCGTACCGCTAGGTACTCAATAACTAACAATATAGTGACAGTAAAACTGTAAATAGTGAACAGATGGGAGGAACCTTGCAGTGGAACCCTCAGTCGGCTGCGCAACCTGTATCTCAGGTCTACTCAAAATACGGATGTCTCCTTCATCAATTTTCCCAATCCCGGTGTAAGTTGTCTAATCACATTATTACTTAGTTTAATCAATATCCATGTTACCTAGATTTACTGGAATGATATAGTCACAAGAAACAATATCAGTACAGTGAACAGTAACAATACATTGTCAACTATAAGGGTGTAACAATATGATATCACAGTATTATCCCAGTAATTTCAGTAACGCAGCCTATAATCATTGATATGATTACTCATGCATAAGATGTCAAGTCATGCAATGGATGTCACTATATATGAATTCAAAGTTCATCGTTCAATTTTCTGAACTTTCACTAATTACCATCACTTTAAAATATTATCAAAATATTCAAGTATCAAAAATTCAACTCATTCAATTTCTAAAAATTAATAATTATTTTCAGTAAAATCATATTAATTTCATGCAAGTAGAGTTTGAATAATTAAGAAAAAATACTAATTAATCTATTCAATATTAAAATATTATGAATTTGGTAAGTACTATAATTCTAGAAAGTTACTGGTTGAAACCTATTTATTTTTTAGAAGTAAATACTTATTTATAATATTTATAATATTTATATGCATGAACAACATAGATATTATTATTGTCCAATAAATTAAATCTTGGAAATTATGATTTTCTAGACGTTAGGAAAATTAATTAAGTGACTTAATAATGAAATATTTAATGAATAACTTTGCAAGATATGTTCATGTATAACAAAATATAAATTATTTTAAAGTGTTGAATAAACGCTAAGTCTTAATCGGGTATTTTACTATTTGCATAATTTATTTGAAAGATACGGTTTTTATTTTAACTTTATAATTAAGATGATTTATTAAACACAATGAAAGTAATTTGTTTAAATAAATATAATAAAGAAGAATACTCACTATAATATTCAGAGTTTAAAATATGATTTTAAGGAAAATCTTCATTGTTTACTTTTATTCTTAATTATTTCTAAGGAGTGTCTATTTTAATAATTCAAAATATTATAATTATTTCTGAATTTGGAATTACTTATATGGAACATGTAAAATAAATATATGAAGTATAATTGAGCATCACAAACCGGTATACTATATCAAAATTAAACAATTAATAAAATGCATAAATATTCATAATTTATAATCCAACATTTGGGAAATCTTCATTACTTTTAATTATTTTTAAGTATTTTCTTAAGAGTAAACACTTACTAATTCAGTTTTCAAAAATCAATAATTATTTATTTATAAATCTATTCATACCGATTTTATGTAATCACAACCGAACAATTTCAGAGCAAAACCACATAGTCATTTGCATAAATCTACGTCATGAGAATTTGCAATTCTCAATGCTAGAAAATTAACTAATAAATTCAAATGACTAAACATTAATTAAATAATTGACAACTATACTCAATTTTATCAAAATGGGTTATAATTTATTAAAAAATATAAGAGCACTCACTTGGGTTTCCACTGAGCCGGATATTGATTTATATAGTCAAGTTTGAAAATCTATAATTAACTTAATTCGATTTAGATAATTATTATAATAATATCATAGATTTAATTACTTTAATTTATTTCACTGCGAAAATAATTTTACAGAGTTAAAAATTCAGTTTGTGATTTTACACAATTTTTTTAGATTTTTTTGAATTTATTTCCAATTTTTTCTGAATTTATATAAGCCTAAAATCAATTAAAATCTTTAATGGGTCTGTTTGCTACAGTAATGGGTATGAACTGCTACAGTGTCGGGTCTGATCTGCTATAGTGTTGGGTCTGGATCTGCTACAGCGTCGGGTCTGGGTCGCTACAGTGCTGCTACAATTACCTTTTCTAATTTTTGTTGAATTTAATTTTTCTTTTTGATGATAAAAAATTGTAAAAATCAAAGAAAAATAATGATAATTAGGAGGCACTTCTGGGTGTTCCCATATATTTTTGTTCGATTTTTAGAGTGGAGTTTTGGTAATGAAATATGTGAAACAATATAACATGCTCAAGGTGTTTAGTGAAATGCCCGAATAAAATCACATAAATTAAAATACACTCACCTGAATCGCTATCCTTCAGTCTGAATTGTTCCTCCTCACGTCCAGCAAGTTTGTTCCTCGCTTAGGTTGGGTTTGAGAAGAGAAATGAGAGAGGTGAGAGGAATGAGAGATTTATGTGAAAGGGATTTTTGAGTTTACTTTCTTTCTTCCTTTTTTTTTTTCTTTCTTTAGGGATGATGAACAATGAGATAGGATTTAATTTATTAGATTAGACTTTTAATTTCTGATTTCTTTTAGTTTGTAGGTTACAACTAATGGATTAGATTATTTAGAAGATCGATGAGGGATTTATAAGATCTTTTAGTTGAGAATTGAAAATTGAAATTGACTTTAAATTTAGTTCAAATAAATGGATCACTTTCATAATCACACGCCAATGCGGCATCATGGTTTGGACATTAGGATTTGATATAGGAGAACTCGGGTTCAAGTCATGGCTTTAACAATTTAAATAATATTTTTTATTTCATTATTTATCATTTTAATTATCAATTCGGGTATTATGAGATGGGTGTATTACACATACCCTATGTTTCAATGAGCATACTTTGTGCTACATGCATCTCGTATAAGCATAAAACAACTATATACTTTTTGGCATTGTAACATTAAGGGCTAGGGACTTGACTTTAGTTTCTTTTTGTTTATGGTTTAAGGCTTTCTTACCTTTTAGGAGCTAAGATGATAGCGGTTTTTAAATACAAAATATGTCAGGTTTTGATTTTGCTTGTCTGCTGTATTGTACTATGGTCTGTTTTCGGCTTCGGATCTCTGACCATAGGATCAAGTTTTAGGGTCAAATACCCAGCATGTTCACTAAGAATCGGATCAGGTAGTAGGCTACTCAATGCTGTGTATGGCCTTAACTGTTCTTCATTGAATGGACCTGAATTATACTTTATATGCTACTAAGTTTGATGTTTGACAGTTTGAAAGCCATATGGATTCTGTTTGTGCTGTTACAGCAATGTGCCAGGTTCAATTTCCTTGTATGAGAAACTAGAGAACTGTTCAAGCACATATATTTTTGGGATAATAACGTATAGGTGATAAATATCTGATATAGGGTCAGCAAAAATTTCTTCTTCTTCCCACTTTCTGAAGTGTTTGATGATCACCGTTAACTTTCACATCAGTTGTTTTGAATTCATTTACAGAACTTTTATACACATATTTTCTTTCATGGAGCTGCTATGATGCCAAGAGGTGTTCTCTGTGGCGTATTTGTAATCTGATGTTTTTCTGATGTTATAGCATTCAACTGTTGTGGATCTGCAGAGAAGCCTGCCTTCTACAACTGGGTCGGGGTCAACCAAGAGTATGGCATCAGGGTGGGCAGCATTTTGAGTTTGTGGAAGCAGTTACTGGATGGAATCTATGTCTCAATGAGGAAGCAAGAAGTGATGAAAGAGAGAACTGTATGAAAGCTAAGTAGCTAACACTAGAGGCTTCTTTCCATTCAATTGAGATGGATGCTGGTGGGTTTGTGCATTCCTATGATTACTCATCCAACTTTTACAGAAATGTGTTTACTTTGTTAATCTTATATGATTGGAAACTTTGGATATGAATTTCTGTTAAAATGTCTTGTTTACCATAAAAATATCATCACATTAACTTGTTTGCTACTACATGTTACTTCTACAGGTTGTTTTATAATGGTTTCAGTTTTGTCCGGATTCATTTGCTGCCTTAATTATTACTAAATGTGTCATTATATGAATCTAGTCTTGACCCCTGGTTACTTGTAGTCCGTTGTTTTGCTTAGTGAGTGCTCTTAAAGTACTTGTAGTCCCATTGTTTTGCTTAGTTGAGTAACTTGAAGGTGGGGAAAAAAAATTAAGACCTTGCAAGCTAATTAAATGCTGAAGACGAGACCAGGACGATTGCTCGGAACTGGGAAGGAGGTTTAATGGTGTTATCAACTGGTGAGAACAGTAAAAGAGGAATTATGTTATAGTTTGGTAGGACAGCATAGTGATCACATTGTTGTATTTGAGGCCATATTTGAACCAAAGTCATAAAAGACACTGTTGAAATTTTAATAGTTCTATTGTGGAACTGTTGTCGTGGAGTTTCTAGCAAGCTTCATTTTTACATAGAAATTGACACTCATTAGTTGCTCCATTTCACATACAATTTGACATTCTTCAGTTGTATCTTCGTTAATTTCTTCTTCTTCTTCCTTTTCTCTCTTTTTTTATAGTACATGTAGAATGCGTAAGGAATTCTGGGTTCAAATTCCCACATATAATCAATTCTTTTTTATGTTCTAACCCACCTTAAGTCATGGTATAATTTTAGGTGTTAGTTATCTGACATATATTTAGAAATTGTGAAACTACTATATTGCATTGCATCATTTTGTCCTTGTTCTCAAAAGCATAATGGGCTGCTTGTGGCCATTTCCATTATGAATCTTTACATTCTGTCCATGTAATATTAGTATCTTCTCATCTTCCCTTTTCTTAGTTAGTTTATGCATAATTTTTTTGGATGTTGTCCTCCCACTGTGTGAATTTAAGCTGCACATACCAATTTATATAGAACTGATAGCATGTGTTAATGATTTAAAATCTGCATAATCTATTGTAATAGTTTGCCAAAAAAAGACTTGATTGGTGATCATAAATTAAGTGACATTGCTTCCACATATCTCTTTCTGGTTAAAATATTGGTGGTTTTTCCTGGTGATAACGGCGTACTTCATTGCAGAGGATTGAGCACAATTTGTCGTCCTGTTCTTACAGTATGGGCATATTCAACAGTAGCATGAATTTTGCGATTTGTTCACACATAACCAGCCTATTAATTATAGTATAATGATTTGGTGTGAAAGCTCATGTTTTTAGATATTTATAAATCAAGCAATGCTTGTATGTTAGTAATCACACTAACTTAGAGTCTAATGTACAAGGCAGTCTTTCTGCTTGATCATAAATAACATGTGAGTTCATTATGTTGATAATGGACAACACAATAAGCTTGAAACTATCATGTCAAGAAGTGAATCACTAAGCACTGAGCTGATTATAATTTTCGCCATGCACAATATACTTAGGGTAAAAGAAAGATCATCCTCTGTCCGGATGCCATGTTTGATTGGATTCAATATTGGCCCGGCTGAAAGACTCTTATATTGGAACTATTCTGATGAGCATTTTATCAGCTACATGAACCCTTCTCTCCATGCTGTTCCAATATAAGTCATTGATTCTGTCAAGTTCGTGACTACTGCATATTTTTCAAACTAAATTGAGTTTTGGTAGACCCCGGGTCCTAACTTGTTCAACTGTCATCCTTTGACAGCTATTCGATGCGCTCACTTGTCTCTATGGCACTTGTTAAGCCATCCTCACTAGTAGTCGATCTTCTTTCAGATGCCATTTTGTCTCCTATTAATGTGTTGTGGCTCCTCAAACTCAACATTCTCATTTAGCTACTTCCATTTTAGTTGACACGCTTTTCTTAACTTCCTTGCATTTGGACAAGAAGCATGGTTTTATATTTGTACAAATCTCTTCAACTTCTATGGTCGTGTAATACTAGAACTTCTCCACTTAAACCATCATCCATTAATTCTTCTGAAAACATATTCTGAACCTCTCATGATTGACCCTATCCAACAAAATCAGCAATTCAGATATTTCTTTTAGCCCATAAATATGAACTATTCTCTCTTTTTTGCTCATATTCTACATTTTTTCAGTCTTCTGAAAAGTAAGATAAGGAAAATTAGGCATTTAATGTTTTTTTTAGTTTCACCGTCGTCTCTGGATGAATAGAGCTAGGCGGTGATCAGACTCTACATCACCATTCACTTTTGTGTCGTTTTGTTCCTCATATGCAAGTCACAATAACATCAATATTTCAGTTCTGATTGTGTCAAAATTATTTAACTTGTGAATGCAGATAGAGGTCAATTGAGCAGTGCTAAGACTTTTTATGGTTCAATGTACTGTATGCATGGGTTTTATGCATTTTATTCATATATTTATAAAAGGAAGATATGTTCTGATTTTCCTATCCATTTAATAACATGCAATTCAAACATACAGAACAAGAATCCTAGACTTTTAAATGATGTAGACGAAGACGGGGCTGCTCATTTGGTAGTTGCCTGAAACCCACACCGGTTGCCTTCCAAGTATTTATATGGTTCAATATACTGTATGCATAGGTTTTAGTGCATATTATTCATATATTTATAAAAGGACGACATGTTCTACTTTTCCTAACCATTCAATAACATGCAATTCAAACAAGTTGAGCAAAAATCCTAGACTTTCAAATGATATGGATGGAGAGGGGGCTTCTCACTTGGTAGTTGTCTGAAACCCACGCTAGTTGCCCTTCTAAGTATTTAAATCGCTTCATGGGGCTCTTGATGCTGAACTTCATAGTATATTTCTTCTTCTCATTTAGCTTAGAAAATCGAAGCTTACTTGGAGAGACAGTTATCCGTAATCCCTTGGGCTCATCAATCTTTACTGTGTATTCTGAATTTGCTTCACCTACGTTTGTCACTATCCTTGAGACTGTAACACCTTTGGTCACCGATGAGTTTAGTGTCACAGAAATTGAAGGGTAGTTCAAATGTTCTGCTTTGAGTCCATGCACTGAGGAGCAGTTAACCATTTGGTTAATGATCCTTTTGGCGTGGTAGTCATCATACAAGTCACACAGATAGCTGGTGTAGTGTTTGGTTTGATATCATAGATTAGACCTGGATCAATGGCTGCTTGGGGATTTACATGTCCAGCCCCTAATGCAAATAGGTTTGCAGGACCGAGATCTGGTTTTGCTTCATCTGCAATGGATTCCCATCACAGTCTATTGAGTTAGCAGTTGTCATAATTGCTGATTTGATCGCCGCAGGAGACCAATCAGGGTGACTGGCTTTAATCAGCGCTGCGACTCCAGCGAGGTGGGGTGTGGCTAATGAGGTCCCACTAAAGAAGTTGAATGGTGGAGCTGAGGAGCCAAGGGGATTGGGTCCAAGCTCCGTTGGCCATGCTGCGAGGATGTTTGATCCAGGACCAACAATGTCTGGCTTCAAGATGCCACCATTATCAGTGCTTGGGCCTCTTGATGAGAAGGCTGCGACGGCCGGTGATGGACGGGCTCCGAATCTCGTGCCTTTAAAGATGAATCTGGCCATCGGAGTTGCTGATGCGCTAGTGGAGTTGATTGATTTCTCATAGTATGAGATAAGCTTTAATGCATTGGTTCTGCTCAAGTGGCAGGCAGGGAGGAGATGAGTCTCAGCCCTTGTTGTGAATCCCCGGTATGATCGGTTGATGATAATTGCTCCGGCACCTCCTGCCTTCTTGACAACTTCACTCTTCCAAACATTATGATAATACCCTCCAATCTCACATACAACAATCTTACCTGTCACATTGACATTATCTAGTGATCCAGCTCGGCAAACCCTACTGCTGAAACTTGCTTCAGTACCAGCATAGTAAATGGGAAACATGGTGGAAATGAAATTGGTTGGTTGATAGGCAGACTCTCCTTGCAGTTCCATTCCATTCGCAAGTTTCACTGTTGATATCATTCTTCTGTCAACAGAACTAGCTCCGACTGTCAGCATCCAAGGAAAATAATTAAATATTTGACTAGGAAATGGACCTCTGTTACCAGCTGCACAGCTGGCGAATATCCCCTTTTCTGCAGCTCGAAATGTGCCCATTGCTATGGTGTCTTCATAGAAGGCTCGAGGTTGGACTCGTTGGATTGATATTGAGAGAACATCAACCCCATCGTCAATGGCTTTGTCAATTCCAGCCAAGATGTCACTGTCATCACAACAGGCTTTGTAGATAGCAAGGTGGGCTCTAGGTGCAATCCCAGATGCTGTGCCCTTGGCGTTCCCAAGTACGTTGGCATCTTGCACAAAGCTCCCAGCTGCAGTTGGGGCTGTATGGGTTCCATGCCCGAGGGTGTCAAGTGGAGATGGATGGCGCCCACGCTTGAATGCCATTGCACCAATGATCTTGTTGTTGCAGACTGAACTGTCATTGAAGTCGCATCGACCTTTCCATTTGGCAGGAGGAGGAGGGAGCGTCCGTCATCTTTAAAGGAAGGATGGGTGGGGATGATCCCACTATCAATGAGACCAATTATTATTCCCTCGCCTTGGTTGGATCCAGACCAAATTCCATCTGGTTGGTCTAGTTGGAGGAAGCTGGGAGTGTAGGTTGTTGAGAGTGAAAGTTGCTCGTCTGGGTGAGCATATAGGAACCCATCTATTAGTTCCAACCCAAGCACTTCGTCTTGGGTTAGCCTTGCAGTGAATCCACTGATCACGTGGCGGTAAGAGTAAACATGACGGGGTTCACCGGAGTTTAGGAGGCTAGTGGGCAAGAAGGATTTGTGGTAATCCACAAGATCCTGATCTGAGAGGAGATGTGCATTATGGGGCTTTTGTACATGGACTATGTAGGTTTGTAATTGGGTTTCTAGTATGGGAAGGAGTTGGTTGCTCTGACTGGCAAGAATAGTTGGGTAGATCAAGAAGCAGAGGAATAAAGTTTGAGTTGGGAATGTATGGAGCTTCTTGCCCTCCATTGAGAATGATAAAGAGGATAGGAGGGACTGGTTCTTATCTGTTTCTTTCTTTAAAAAAGCGGTTAGTACTTCTGGTGCAATTGAGTTTCTTGTGTGCCCATAGTAATGATTTAACTGTACCTTCTCATTACACAGGACAAACTGTTGTCCTAGCACTCATCAGCAGATAATTGACAAATTATTGCATTAGTACAATGTCATTCTTTATAAATTGGACCATAAGAACATTGTAGATATTAATTTCCATCAATCTACTCATCTTATTCAGTCAAAGTGTGTTTCATTGTCAACATGCATTTCTCGAACCCTGCAAAATCACTCATTGTATCATGAATTAAAGCACAGCTGGAAAATACCTGGGTTATGTTTATTATTTGTTTATTTAACATTCTGGACCTGCCTTATGATGTGCCCATAATCATTAGTTCCAGCATAGTATTCCATTTATCAAAACATTGTGTTTCATTATTTTGTTGGATCCTACCTATTAATTTCATCATTTATTTATAAACAATGTGTTATATTTCTTTTTTGAATATGAATGATGTGTTATATTTCCTTGCATTATCTCTGCATCCTTTCTATTATTGAATCTTTACAATCTAGCCAATATGTGTTGCATTGTATTATTGGCAGTATCTTTTAACTACTTGTTTTGGACTTCTTGGTTGTTTATGGAATGTTGGATCTTGTTTACTATTAATTCATAGCCAAACAAGTTAGGTTGCACATCAAATAAAAGAGGTAGATCTATAAGACATTTTAAATTCATGTACTGAGTTGCATTCTCTAGAGAGTGATACCAGAGTCGTACTGAGTTGATATTACACTTCTGTTTGGTTGTCGTAACTGGCCGTAATTCGTAGTTGTAATTGGTAAAGTCTTTTACAATTATAAATGAGTTACATGTATGTAAATTTTACGGTGTTTGGTTGGTAATATAAAATTGTAAAGTGAGAAAGTGTATTGTACTTTACGGTGTTTGGTTGTCGTAATGTATAAGTCGTAAGTGAAAAAGTTGACCACAAAATTAACTATTTGGTGATTTTAAAAGTTTTAATACTGCAAATAAATATTAAAAAAGTTAAATATTAAAAAATTTAATATTAATATAAAAAAATATTACAAATTGTATGACCACAAAATTAACTGTACTGGGCTGTAAGTGAGTGGTAACTGGGTTGCAAGTGAGTGTTAGTTGAGTTACGTAAGTCTTTTACGAATTACGGTCCAAACAAACGCGGTAGTTGTAACTGGGTAGTAAGTCATTTACGAATTACGGAGTTTTACGCGAAACAAACGGCCCCTTAGTTGACATTATATCTTAATGCAACTTAGTTCTGAATCTTTTGATTGAACCTGTTGCTGATTCCCTTTGCTGGAAAAATAGTATGGCAGATGATGATATAATGATAATCGTAGAGATAATTTCTCATTAAAATTTCATGTATTAATTGTTTTATTTCTCTACTACTATGATCAGGATTGAAAATACTTTAGTCCCTGAAAGAGTTGAGCATCCACTTTCAATCCTTTATGGCTCATTCTCTCTTTCTTGTGTTGGTGTCACCTGATTCATGTAAAACCACCTACAACACTTGGAATATCATTAAACCTTCTTCCTTTTCTTTGAAATCCTGCTGGAAACCTGCATTCCCAATTTTTTTTAAGCTCTTAACTCAAATTGTTTTGATCCAAACAAGGTGAGAGAATAATCAATTGGACTGACTGACACCATGAAACATAAACCATGAACTTTCAGAAAGCTCGTTATAAACCTTGAGTCATCAATCATGAAACAAATAGTTTGATGAATAATTTGCCAAATATATCATGAACAAGTAATTCCTGAATTGTTTGCAGTGGGTTCATTTTAAGGAGAAATTATCTGTATGTTCCCCCTTGCCTTCAGCACCATATTTACAAAGTTAGAATCTTTTGTACACTACAACAAGGAAGACTCTTTACTATTTATACTTGTTTATTCATTTGTTCCAAACTATTTGAAAGAACAAATTTTATGCATCTCATTTCCTGAACTCTGAACTTGTTGACACTCACTGAACTGTTTCCGAATGCTGAACTTGTGACTAATATCAACCCTGCAATTGTTCCCACCTGCCATTCTTTAACATGGTTCACAGTCGCAGTCTCGGCCGCTGACTCGGCGGGCACTGAGACGGATCGGTCTCGACGACTCGGATCGATGTCGGGCGATACGCGCAAAACGCTACATAGAAAGCTCAAAAATTCTGAAAAAATCACGACAAATCTTTAAAAAGTGTAGACATTCACATTCATGTATCACATGTTTAAAATATATCACTTAGCACACTAAACATAAAGCGAAAGTATAAATACATGCGTCATCGGTATAAGAATATCAAAATACATGCACAATATAGTAAATTGTACAAACTACATTCATAAATACATGCTAA
This sequence comes from Agave tequilana, assembly GCA_038442645.1. Lineage (NCBI taxonomy): Eukaryota > Viridiplantae > Streptophyta > Magnoliopsida > Asparagales > Asparagaceae > Agave > Agave tequilana. Next base: position 18,118 of record JAVJIF010002410.1, read on the forward strand.
TGTAGTTATTTCCACATTGAATTGCGATGAGGTATAAAATCATCATCATAATGCCGAGTCGACCGAGTCAACTCCGATTCTCGGCCGAGTCGGTTTCCTCTAAGTTGAGTCGACCGACTCGGACTCGTCTCGGAGCGGCCGAGACGGATACGACTCGGCCGAGTCGGAGACACGGATACGACTCGGCCGACTCGTCTCCGACTCGGCCGAGTCTTTGAACCATGTTCTTTAACGATCACAATCTCTTTCCCTCCTTCCAAAGTAGAGAAATTAATGCAGCTACAAAATGGCTGAGTCTATGCTGCAGGATGGCATTTGCAAACTCTATACTTATGACACAAAACTCTTATGAGCATGGTGTCTACATCCCCTCACTTCCTGCTGAAAGCTTCTGTTGATTCTGGGATCCTGGACCATGCTAAGCAAACTGCATCTATTGTTGCTCTTAAAGCTCACCTTGATGTTTATCAAAAACCATCCTAAGCAAAACTGAGGTTAACTGCCATTGATGATGAAATTGGTGTCCTCTCAATGTTGGTTTAGAGCTCAAACCTATTGGATAATAGCATGGCCTTCAAAATTCTGATATCGGTTAACATGCCAGAAATGACTATTTTAAAGAAATGAGAACATATAAGAATGACAGAGTGATAGAATACAATAACGATGTATAAGCTGTAGCTTATACTCAGAAAAAACATAACCAGTATAAAACTACATATAATTTATCTCTGTCTAAACTTAACTCTTAAACTAGGAGAAGTTTAGAGCTAATACCATTGCCTGAGCTTTCAGAGTAATTACATTTTGATTTTTGTTAGTCAATTAAGATCCTGGGATTGGTAATCTAATTCTTTTCAGAAAATAGTCAACTAGTGCCATACAACTGTGTGGCAATTTAACCTAGCATGGATGGTAATCAATGCACATTTGGTGAGTAGTGATCATAGGATGACATTTTTTTTTCTTCATTTGCTCCTCCTCTTCTCCCTGGCTCTTGCATTATATAAGCAAGAAGCGTGTTAAAGAAAACAATATTCTCAGAAAACATATTGTTACGTTTCTTCGTACCATGGTCACAGTTTTATATGATGACTATGATTAAGTCGCGGTATTTTTATGAGGATTGCAGCCATGGTCGCAGTCTTTTCTAAGGACTGCTACTAAGGTCGCAGTCTTTCTCTGAAGACTGCGACCAGGTCGCAGTCTTTTCTGAGGACTGCTACCATGATCGCAGTCCTAATTACACTGAAAATATATTATTTTTTAGCACTGCGACCGTCTTACAGTAGACTGGGACCATGTTGGAGTAACTTTGCGACCATTTTAAAGTGACAACTGAGAGAGTCTCTCTCAGCTGTCAGCGACAGCTGAGGTACATTTTACAATATATATATATATATATATATATATATATATATATATATATATATATATATATATATATATATATATATATATCTTGGTACATATTGTTAACCTATGATTAGTTAGTTGGAGATAATTTATCACTTTTCAATGAGATATCGAAGCATTGGATTTCTGGAAAAATTAGTTATAACAACATGACTATAAAATGTAATATTAATCAAGAAACAATTCAATGCACCCATGTGCACCAATAGAGGGAACGCCACTAGGGGTGCCATCGGATCGGATACGGATCGGATATTCTATTTACCACATCCATATCCGCACCCAACTTTCGGATACGGATACGGATTCGGATATTATCGGATGTAAAAAAATGATATCCGTATCCGCCAAAATCGGATATCGGATACGAATCGGATAATAGTAGATCGGATGCGGATACTAATCGGATGTTTGTTGAATATATTATTCAGTTACCATGCAGAGTATATTTCAGATGTTCATACAATTCCGTTTATTTTCATATTTAGAATTTTACATCATGACATGAACAATAATATCTGTTTATTTTCAAAACTGATTAGTATATTTCTTAAAGTTATCATTGTATCACATATTTTTTAAAAGTTGATTAACCATGTCGCATCTCCGCGAGGTGATGGATCAACATTGGTTGGTTCGTAACCAGCAGCAGATAAAAATACATCAATTATCTGGTTAACCTTACTCTATTCATATGACCCCAAAAAAAAAAATTATGAAGTGCAAGAGGCTTCAGCCAATAATAAGGGGTTGATCTTTGCTTTGCAAAAGTTCAGAGATGAATGTTCCCTGATTTCATGCATTGGTTGGTTCCACTTAAGAGAAATAATGAAGAAAAATGATCAAAAGAACATCAAGTGAATCAAGTAAAAGAGAGGATATCAAAAATCAAAACATACCAGGAGCAGCCTCAGGTGCTCCAATTGCAACTGCAAACACAAAAAATCCAATAAATTTACTTGTCAAAGGGAGGGGGAGACCCTTTGGAAGAACAAAACAAAAAAAAGGAACTCACTGTTGCACTTGGAGAAAGGAGTCTTGAGTCTCTTGACCCCGCAAGCAGAAGGCAAAGCCAGTGCTTTGGACATGTTGAGCTTGACCCCATAATCAGCACCCCCTGCAAATGCCTGGCAGAGGCAGGAGACCTCCTCCACCAGAATCCTGCACAAAGCTCAGGCAGTTAGTTATCTAAGTGATTTCTGGAGTTAGGAATTCAAATATCATTGGTGGTGTTATTGTAGCCACAAACATTAGCAGCTAATGACTGCAACTCAGTGTTGTGACTCAGCAGCTATATAACATCTCTCGCTCATTGAAATCACATATGCGAACAGATGCATGCATGCCTGGGATAAGAACTTCAGTGGGGATCAAAAGGAGACTGAAACACACATGAACACAACAAGAGAATTAAAAATCAAATCATTGTTTGCATAAGCTGTTCAAAGACTAGAATACCTCCCCTGCTCAGCTGCATCCAGTGGCATAAATTTCTGGTACAACAATTGCTGCTACTTACAATTCAGAAAGAATGTTAAGTTTACTGCGACTTAGAACTCACAAAGAATGTAAGTTTACACCCCCAATTGCAAACCACCCAAAAAGAAAGAAATGGTAAAAGGAAAAGGAGAAGAACCAATTTCCTATCTTCTATTTAAAAAACCAAGAAGTTCTACAAAAGTCAATATCACAAATCTGTCAATGTTATCTTCAAACTTCTCGTATAGCACAGGGAAGGTGAGCAGAATAACAAGGCCTGCTAGGAAACAGGAAATTAAAAAGAAAAAAAAATAACAAATTTAATGATATGTGTTTCTTGATAAAACTGAAGAGGCATATTTAAAGACCTTATCTTCCAATGAGAAATTTCATTCCTACAGATCAAAACGGTGAAAAGTCATAATACGCCATGGGTACAACTTACTGGAGTAGGCGAATGAGAGAAAATCAGTGCAGCTTCCAACAACGGAAATCAGCAACAGCCACACTGCAACTCTGTAGAAGAGTTTCGGGTCCTTTCCAAGTGCGATATCATGAAAGACTGATAGTCCAGCATTCACCTGAGAACGCACAAAAACTGCAACTTCACTTGTGACTTCTATAGAGAGGTTCAAATCTGGAATGGGTGGTGGTGGCCTGCATTCAAATTTGCTGACAATTATTCTGGTACTTCAATTACGGTCGGATTTGCTGACCATTAAGTAGAGATTTATCACTGAAAGAAATAAATGCAAATTTACCTTTTCTCTTGTCACCAACCCTTTCTAGATAAAGCAAATCTATATAAACATATTTGATATCATCTGAAATAGTTAGCTAAAAATATAGATTAAAATACATAATTAAACAAGTTTTCAAGTAACTAATATCACCAAATAATTCACCATCACAATTACAAGTGTTTAACCATGTTAAGCATGTCAATCCAACACAAAACAAAGACAATATAGAGATGAAAGAAGTCATGAGAACGTGAGGCAGTCAAATCATATCTTCCGTATCATAGACGTCCATGATGTCACCTTCCAAAATAACAAAAAAATAATTTGTCAATTACAACTTATTTTATCTGAGTGCAAATAAGAAGAGAAAAAAATAGTAAAAGTTGAATAGCATACTTGATTTCACAAAACAATCTCGAATCTCATCCGAATCATCATCCACAATGATATCTTCTTTGTTCCAAAGAGTGTCAAACTTCGTAACTATGAAAAATAAATTTGATTAATATGTACAATGTGAAACCAATTAAACATAAGAAAATCCAAGGGAACATAAATCAATACCTTCTTTTTCTGCTTTAAGCCAATTTTGTGTACATAACAATGCTTCCACCGTATCCGTTGTCATTCGGCTTCTATAGCAATGTATTACGCGACCTCCGGTGCTAAATGCCGATTCGGATGCCACGGTTGATGCTGAAATACCAAAATATCTCGTGCTACTCTTGCAAGAATCGGATACTTTCCACTATTACTTTCCACCAACTCAAAATATCAAAATCTATTGCTTCATTCCATTGAAGAATAGTCTCTTCCATGTAGATATCAAGCTCCGTCTTTGTAGCCTCATTCTCAATGGTTTGAACAAACTGTGCAAATCTACTTTTTCTCTTGTCACCGACCCTTTCCACTACTTGTGGATGAGAACTTGAAGCATTTTCATGCCTATTAGATTGATCTTTCAATACATATTCTTGGTAGAGCCTCTTTATCACACTTAAGATATCATTTGCATGCACCCCACCATTACAACCATATATCAAATTAAAGAAATACGTGATTGCAAGCATCTTGTATCTTGGATCAAGAAATGTAGCCACCGCAAAAATTTTATTAGACATATCCCAATACTTATCAAACTTCTTCTTCATTTCATAAGCCATAGTCATGATTGTGTCATCACCACTCTTTTGCCATTCAATCAAAAGTAATTGAATTTCACAAAACTCCTCAAACAAAAGATTGCATGTGGGATATTTAGTGCTGGACAGAAGTTGAGTTGCTTCATGGAAATGCTTCAAACACTTGCTTAAAGTTTCAATATGGTCCCACTCTTGATTCGATGGACAATGAATATATTTATCATCTATAAGTGCAAATCTACTAAAAGAAAGTTTATACTTCAAAGCATTATCCAACATTATAAAAGTAGGATTCCACCTTGTACAACAATCAAGAGAAAGACGCTTTTGATTTTTCAAATTAACATGCTTAGCAACATGATAGAACTTTTCACTCATTTGTGGTGACATTGTCAAATACTTAACACTAAGCCTCACCTTTTCAATGGCTTTAGTGATAGTTTTTAAACCGCTTTGAACAACAAGATTGATAATATGAGCCCCACATCTCACATGAAAAAAAAACACCATTACAAGGAAGGGTGTTTTTAAGACGGTCTCTTGCCAACCTTAATGCAACATCATTAGCCTTATCATTATCAACTGTGATGGTTAGCACCTTATCATGAAGATTCCATTCAAGCAAGCGGTCCATAAACACATTACATATGTCAATACCGGTAGAACCATGAACATTTATAAATCTAATTAATCTTTGTTGCAAACTCCATGATTCATCAACAAAATGGCTAGTAATACACAAATAAGACTTGTTTTGTGAAGAACTTGTCCATTTATCCATTGTGAAACACACTTTAATAGAGGAATTAGCAAACAAGTCAAATAAATTCTTTTTGTATTCTGCATAAATCTCCATGCACATTTTGTTGATGGTTGTACGATGTGGAATATGATGTGCCGGTCGAAGAGAATGCAAATAATCCCGAGTAAACACATGTTCCACAAAATTAAATGGATACTCATGAGCAATAATAGCTTTGATAAGTAATTTTTGACTCCTTGCATCATCAAATTGATAATTTTGAAGTGTCAAAGTTCCATCTTCTTTTCTTACGGTGGCTTGTATCAATTGTTGGCGGACATCAACTTTTTTCTTCTTGGGGCATGCTTTTAAGTGGTTCTTAAAGTGTGTGGTTCCTTGTTTACTATTTGCATTGGTTTCAAAACCACAATGATTACATGTAGCCATTTTTACCATAGTAATCACCTCTTTTCCATCTGCTTCTGTTTTTATTTCTTTATCAAACTTTGTAAAATCATTCCACACTGCAGAGGTACACTTCTTATTCTTTTTCACAACAACACTACTAGAAGTAGATTCAGAGGTGGTGACAACAACATTTGCATCTTGTTGAACCGATGCTGAAGGGGAACGGATGACATGATTATAGTTCACTATTTATAACAAAAAAAAAAACTCAATCAATATTCATGACGTGAGCTGAAATATCCTCAAACTGAAGATTAAATATGAAAATATGAAGATATTTCAAAGAATAATTACATTTACTTTTATGCATATGAGATATATTATACCTTCTTAGAGATTCACCTTTGTAGGTTCCACTTAACTTCAAAGATCCCACCTTTTGTCTTCAAAATCCTGTAAATTATAAATAAGACTATTATAAACACAAACATATTAGTATCAACTAAGTTTTCAAACCTTGCTAAGAAAATTAAATAGGAAAACTCTAACAGTGCAATATCATAAAATAAGTGGATAGTTTTCTCTAGGACATCTATAAAATAGTATGGATAATATCAATTATCAGATGTTCCTATTTATTTAAAAACCTTTTCCTAGACTTCTGTTACTTGTACATGATGAAAGAAATATTATACAGAATGAAGCTGAAAACGAAATCACACGCACACACAAACACACACACACACTCTCTATATACAAATCAAAGGATTAATTTCTAGCACCAAAAAAAGGAAATTCTAAGTATCATACTTATATTAACTGTAAAGTAGAAAATAAACACTCTATATACAAATCAAAGAATTAATTTCTAGCATCAAAAAAAGGAAATTCCAAATATCATACTTTATATTAACTGTAAAGTAGAAAATGTGTGCTTCAGATGAATCAGGTCACTTACCACTCTGATCCCAGCACATCAACATTACTAAATTAGGATCCCGATTCGATGGATGCGCCTAGGCCTGACTGGCTGCTCGCGAGTCGCGACGCCTGCTCGCTGGACCGCTGCTCGCCTACTCGTCAACGGAGATTGGAGAGAAACAGTAAGGGAAAGAAAGGGGATCTCAGATCGGACGGTGATGTCCTCTGCTCGACAAACCGGATGGGACCGGATCCGGAGATCCTGCCGAAGTTCTCGGATCTGACGTCGGCTGTCTACGTCGGTCCAGCGTTCAACATCTCGTCCCCGTCGCCGAGTTCGCTGCCTTTCCTACGCCGGTCCAGCGAGATCGCGACCAGAGGGCTCCGGTGCCTACTGAGGCTCGACGAGATCGCGTAAATATTTGGTTTTTTCTTTGATTAGATCTGATGATGAAGATTGGTGGAGATCTGATAGCATTCGGCGATCTATGGTTTGGGGGAATTTGAGGATGTAAATGATTACTGCTGCTGAGGTCTTGGCGTGTTGTGTGTAGGGTTTACACGGCCAAGTTCTTGCTGTGTTCTTCCTCAGATCTAATGGATTCCAATATTTTTTCAAAGGAATTCTCATTGAGATCAGAGAGGAAGAGGATGAAACAAGGTGGTAATATCTAGGTAAACTTTTTGCCTTGAAAGCTTCAAAAGTCAAAACCCTGGCTTCATCCGCTTGTTTCTCTTCTGGCCACCCACGTGACCTTGTTTAATCAAATGTCCTAAAGTTGATAGGGGAAACAGAGTTACAGACAGCATTCCCATTGACAATTACAAATATACAACCATTGACACTCGCGGATATCCGAATCCGGATCCGATATTATTAATCCTATTCGAATCCGTATCCGTATCCGAATAGGAATATCCGAATCCGGATCCGAATCCGTCGGATACAAAAAAAATGCATCCGAATTCGCATGGGAGACGGATTCGGATGCGGACCCATTTGTAGCGGTGCATGAGAGCTGCCCTCATATTAGGGGTGCCATTCGGATGCGGATATCCGCGGATATCCGCATCCGAATCCGTCTCCCATGCGAATTCGAATGCATTTTTTTTTTGTATCCGACGGATTCGGATCCGGATTCGGATATTCCTATTCGGATACGGATACGGATTCGAATAGGATTAATAATATCGGATCCGGATTCGGATATCCGCGAGTGTCAATGGTTGTATATTTGTAATTGTCAATGGGAATGCTGTCTGTAACTCTGTTTCCCCTATCAACTTTAGGACATTTGATTAAACAAGGTCACGTGGGTGGCCAGAAGAGAAACAAGCGGATGAAGCCAGGGTTTTGACTTTTGAAGCTTTCAAGGCAAAAAGTTTACCTAGATATTACCACCTTGTTTCATCCTCTTCCTCTCTGATCTCAATGAGAATTCCTTTGATAAAATATTGGAATCCATTAGATCTGAGGAAGAACACAGCAAGAACTTGGCCGTGTAAACCCTACACACAACACGCCAAGACCTCAGCAGCAGTAATCATTTACATCCTCAAATTCCCCAAACCATAGATCGCCGAATGCTATCAGATCTCCACCAATCTTCATCATCAGATCTAATCAAAGAAAAAACCAAATATTTACGCGATCTCGTCGAGCCTCAGTAGGCACCGGAGCCCTCTGGTCGCGATCTCGCTGGACCGGCGTAGGAAAGGCAGCGAACTCGGCGACGGGGACGAGATGTTGAACGCTGGACCGACGTAGACAGCCGGCGTCAGATCCGAGAACTTCGGCAGGATCTCCGGATCCGGTCCCATCCGGTTTGTCGAGCAGAGGACATCACCGTCCGATCTGAGATCCCCTTTCTTTCCCTTACTGTTTCTCTCCAATCTCCGTTGACGAGCAGGCGAGCAGCGGTCCAGCGAGCAGGCGTCGCGACTCGCGAGCAGCCAGTCAGGCCTAGGCGCATCCATCGAATCGGGATACTAATTTAGTAATGTTGATGTGCTGGGATCAGAGTGGTAAGTGACCTGATTCATCTGAAGCACACATTTTCTACTTTACAGTTAATATAAAGTATGATATTTGGAATTTCCTTTTTTTGATGCTAGAAATTAATTCTTTGATTTGTATATAGAGTGTTTATTTTCTACTTTACAGTTAATATAAGTATGATACTTAGAATTTCCTTTTTTTGGTGCTAGAAATTAATCCTTTGATTTGTATATAGAGAGTGTGTGTGTGTTTGTGTGTGCGTGTGATTTCGTTTTCAGCTTCATTCTGTATAATATTTCTTTCATCATGTACAAGTAACAGAAGTCTAGGAAAAGGTTTTTAAATAAATAGGAACATCTGATAATTGATATTATCCATACTATTTTATAGATGTCCTAGAGAAAACTATCCACTTATTTTATGATATTGCACTGTTAGAGTTTTCCTATTTAATTTTCTTAGCAAGGTTTGAAAACTTGGTTGATACTAATATGTTTGTGTTTATAATAGTCTTATTTATAATTTACATGATTTTGAAGACAAAAGGTGGGATCTTTGAAGTTAAGTGGAACCTACAAAGGTGAATCTCTAAGAAGGTATAATATATCTCATATGCATAAAAGTAAATGTAATTATTCTTTGAAATATCTTCATATTTTCATATTTAATCTTCAGTTTGAGGATATTTCAGCTCACGTCATGAATATTGATTGAGTTTTTTTTTTGTTATAAATAGTGAACTATAATCATGTCATCCGGTTCCCCTTCAGCATCGGTTCAACAAGATGCAAATGTTGTTGTCACCACCTCTGAATCTACTTCTAGTAGTGTTGTTGTGAAAAAGAATAAGAAGTGTACCTCTGCAGTGTGGAATGATTTTACAAAGTTTGATAAAGAAATAAAAACAGAAGCAGATGGAAAAGAGGTGATTACTATGGTAAAAATGGCTACATGTAATCATTGTGGTTTTGAAACCAATGCAAATAGTAAACAAGGAACCACACACTTTAAGAACCACTTAAAAGCATGCCCCAAGAAGAAAAAAGTTGATGTCCGCCAACAATTGATACAGCCACCGTAAGAAAAGAAGATGGAACTTTGACACTTCAAAATTATCAATTTGATGATGCAAGGAGTCAAAAATTACTTATCAAAGCTATTATTGCTCATGAGTATCCATTTAATTTTGTGGAACATGTGTTTACTCGGGATTATTTGCATTCTCTTCGACCGACACATCATATTCCACATCGTACAACCATCAACAAAATGTGCATGGAGATTTATGCAGAATACAAAAAGAATTTATTTGACTTGTTTGCTAATTCCTCCATTAAAGTGTGTTTCACAATGGATAAATGGACAAGTTCTTCACAAAACAAGTCTTATTTGTGTATTACTAGCCATTTTGTTGATGAATCATGGAGTTTGCAACAAAGATTAATTGGATTTATAAATGTTCATGGTTCTACCGGTATTGACATATGTAATGTGTTTGGACCGCTTGCTTGAATGGAATCTTCATGATAAGGTGCTAACCATCACAGTTGATAATGATAAGGCTAATGATGTTGCATTAAGGTTGGCAAGAGACCGTCTTAAAAACACCCTTCCTTGTAATGGTGTTTTTTTTCATGTGAGATGTGGGGCTCATATTATCAATCTTGTTGTTCAAAGCGGTTTAAAAACTATCACTAAAGCCATTGAAAAGGTGAGGCTTAGTGTTAAGTATTTGACAATGTCACCACAAATGAGTGAAAAGTTCTATCATGTTGCTAAGCATGTTAATTTGGAAAATCAAAAGCGTCTTTCTCTTGATTGTTGTACAAGGTGGAATTCTACTTTTATAATGTTGGATAATGCTTTGAAGTATAAACTTGCTTTTAGTAGATTTGCACTTATAGATGATAAATATATTCATTGTCCATCGAATCAAGAGTGGGACCATATTGAAACTTTAAGCAAGTGTTTGAAGCATTTCCATGAAGCAACTCAACTTCTGTCCGGCACTAAATATCCCACATGCAATCTTTTGTTTGAGGAGTTTTGTGAAATTCAATTACTTTTGATTGAATGGCAAAAGAGTGGTGATGACACAATCATGACTATGGCTTATGAAATGAAGAAGAAGTTTGATAAGTATTGGGATATGTCTAATAAAATTTTTGCGGTGGCTACATTTCTTGATCCAAGATACAAGATGCTTGCAATCATGTATTTCTTTAATTTGATATATGGTTGTAATGGTGGGGTGCATGCAAATGATATCTTAAGTGTGATAAAGAGGCTCTACCAAGAATATGTATTGAAAGATCAATCTAATAGGCATGAAAATGCTTCAAGTTCTCATCCACAAGTAGTGGAAAGGGTTGGTGACAAGAGAAAAAGTAGATTTGCACAGTTTGTTCAAACCATTGAGAATGAGGCTACAAAGACGGAGCTTGATATCTACATGGAAGAGACTATTCTTCAATGGAATGAAGCAATAGATTTTGATATTTTGAGTTGGTGGAAAAGTAATAGTGGAAAGTATCCGATTCTTGCAAGAGTAGCACGAGATATTTTGGGTATTCCAGCATCAACCGTGGCACCCGAATCGGCATTTAGCACCGGAGGTCGCGTAATACATTGCTATAGAAGCCGAATGACAACGGATACGGTGGAAGCATTGTTATGTACACAAAATTGGCTTAAAGCAGAAAAAGAAGGTATTGATTTAAGTTCCCTTGGATTTTCTTATGTTTAATTGGTTTCACATTGTACATATTAATCAAATTTATTTTTTCATAGTTACGAAGTTTGACACTCTTTGGAACAAAGAAGATATCATTGTGGATGATGATTCGGATGAGATTCGAGATTGTTTTGTGAAATCAAGTATGCTATTCAACTTTTACTATTTTTTTCTCTTCTTATTTGCACTTAGATAAAATAAGTTGTAATTGACAAATTATTTTTTGTTATTTTGGAAGGTGACATCATGGACGTCTATGATACGGAAGATATGATTTGACTGCCTCACGTTCTCATGACTTCTTTCATCTCTATATTGTCTTTGTTTTGTATTGGATTGACATGCTTAACATGGTTAAACACTTGTAATTGTGATGGTGAATTATTTGGTGATATTAGTTACTTGAAAATTTTTTTAATTATGTATTTTAATCTATATTTTAGCTAACTATTTCAGATGATATCAAATATGTTTATATAGATTTGCTTTATCTAGAAAGGGTTGGTGACAAGAGAAAAGGTAAATTTGCATTTATTTCTTTCAGTGATAAATCTCTACTTAATGGTCAGCAAATCCGACCGTAATTGAAGTACCAGAATAATTGTCAGCAAATTTGAATGCAGGCCACCACCACCCATTCCAGAGTTGAACCTCTCTATAGAAGTCACAAGTGAAGTTGCAGTTTTTGTGCGTTCTCAGGTGAATGCTGGACTATCAGTCTTTCATGATATCGCACTTGGAAAGGACCCGAAACTCTTCTACAGAGTTGCAGTGTGGCTGTTGCTGATTTCCGTTGTTGGAAGCTGCACCGATTTTCTCTCATTCGCCTACTCCAGTAAGTTGTACCCATGGCGTATTATGACTTTTCACCGTTTTGATCTGTAGGAATGAAATTTCTCATTGGAAGATAAGGTCTTTAAATATGCCTCTTCAGTTTTATCAAGAAACACATATCATTAAATTTGTTATTTTTTTTTTCTTTTTAATTTCCTGTTTCCTAGCAGGCCTTGTTATTCTGCTCACCTTCCCTGTGCTATACGAGAAGTTTGAAGATAACATTGACAGATTTGTGATATTGACTTTTGTAGAACTTCTTGGTTTTTTAAATAGAAGATAGGAAATTGGTTCTCTCCTTTTCCTTTTACCATTTCTTTCTTTTTGGGTGGTTTGCAATTGGGGGTGTAAACTTACATTCTTTGTGAGTTCTAAGTCGCAGTAAACTTAACATTCTTTCTGAATTGTAAGTAGCAGCAATTGTTGTACCAGAAATTTATGCCACTGGATGCAGCTGAGCAGGGGAGGTATTCTAGTCTTTGAACAGCTTATGCAAACAATGATTTGATTTTTAATTCTCTTGTTGTGTTCATGTGTGTTTCAGTCTCCTTTTGATCCCCACTGAAGTTCTTATCCCAGGCATGCATGCATCTGTTCGCATATGTGATTTCAATGAGCGAGAGATGTTATATAGCTGCTGAGTCACAACACTGAGTTGCAGTCATTAGCTGCTAATGTTTGTGGCTACAATAACACCACCAATGATATTTGAATTCCTAACTCCAGAAATCACTCAGATAACTAACTGCCTGAGCTTTGTGCAGGATTCTGGTGGAGGAGGTCTCCTGCCTCTGCCAGGCATTTGCAGGGGGTGCTGATTATGGGGTCAAGCTCAACATGTCCAAAGCACTGGCTTTGCCTTCTGCTTGCGGGGTCAAGAGACTCAAGACTCCTTTCTCCAAGTGCAACAGTGAGTTCCTTTTTTTTGTTTTGTTCTTCCAAAGGGTCTCCCCCTCCCTTTGACAAGTAAATTTATTGGATTTTTTGTGTTTGCAGTTGCAATTGGAGCACCTGAGGCTGCTCCTGGTATGTTTTGATTTTTGATATCCTCTCTTTTACTTGATTCACTTGATGTTCTTTTGATCATTTTTCTTCATTATTTCTCTTAAGTGGAAACAAACCAATGCATGAAATCAGGGAACATTCATCTCTAAACTTTTGCAAAGCAAAGATCAACCCCTTATTATTGGCTGAAGCCTCTTGCACTTCATAATTTTTTTTTTGGGGTCATATGAATAGAGTAAGGTTAACCAGATAATTGATGTATTTTATCTGCTGCTGGTTACGAACCAACCAATGTTGATCCATCACCTCGCGGAGATGCGACATGGTTAATCAACTTTTAAAAAATATGTGATACAATGATAACTTTAAGAAATATACTAATCAGTTTTGAAATAAACAGATATTATTGTTCATGTCATGATGTAAAATTCTAAATATGAAAATAAACGGAATTGTATGAACATCTGAAATATACTCTGCATGGTAACTGAATAATATATTCAACAAACATCCGATTAGAATCCGCATCCGATCTACTATTATCCGATTCGTATCCGATATCCGATTTTGGCGGATACGGATATCATTTTTTTACATCCGATAATATCCGAATCCGTATCCGTATCCGAAAGTTGGGTGCGGATATGGATGTGGTAAATAGAATATCCGATCCGTATCCGATCCGATGGCACCCCTACCTCATATGGTCCCCATGTATGATAGTGAAAAACGTGTGCCACCAGCAGATGATTAAGAATTGCTCATTAGATTTGTAATGTACAAGATACTGGTGGCTTTAATTAAGCATAAAAGCTAAAAATAAATGATTTCGGGTTTTATTAGGCCACAAACACATCCGAAAACAAATATAATACATTTGCTTAAATGAGTTTAAAACTTTTGGTTAATATTATGTCGGAGATATTAGAGATAATAAACAACAAACACTTAACAAATAAGCAAATATGAACTGCAGAATGATTATTTGCTTGATACTTTGATTTATGTACGCTGTAGTCAAATAATAAATTTAAGAAATTTTTGTCCACTTTATAATGCCTAGTTATTTGTGAAATTGTTGGTACTTAATGTTGGCCCAAAAGCCCATCACTCTAATTTTGATGAGGATTAACTCATGTAGTTATAGTACTAATGATTATGTTTATATAGTTTCAAATTTTGTATCAGGATCTTAGTCGGTATTTAGCTTCAACAAAAAATTTGAAGTTAAGTTTTGAAGCTGGCACGTATTGATTTAAGAGCTCGCGCATCAAGATCGCATCAAGTACTCAAGAGGAGTCTAACTTATTGGATCAAGGTTTGGACCAAGTCAAGATGGAGAAAAAGATTTTCAAAAGAAGATTTTCGAGAGAAGGTTTTCAAGACTTGTGTTATATTTGTAAGTGTTAAGATTTTATGTTTTAGATAAGTTGTCAAGGATAGATTAGTTGTGAATTGCTCAAGCTCATACACACACACACACACACAAAATTTATACGTATTTTCATAAATAATTTTAGTTTTAGAAATATCGTTTTGGTTTTTGAGCTTCAAAGTATACATTCCTATGTTTCATGATTAGATTTCATCAAAATAAGTTTATATGATTTATATGTGTTTGGATTTCATCCATGCATATTATTGGTTCAAATGTTTAGAAAAACTTATTTGGTGATTCTATATCAAATGTTTAAGTTGTGTATTTCTCAAAACTTATTTTAGAGCTTATTGTCAAAAACATAGATATTTAATCTTATATGTGTATTGGATCATATCCATACACACTAATTTCAAAAGTGTTTAAAATATCTTATTTTTGTATTTGAAGAAGTTTTGGAAAAACTATTTTTCAAATTGAAGATCGATTTTGAAAAATACGAATTTTTGTTTAAGGCAAAATTTCTATACAATAAAAATGGTTCAAAAAGTTTATAATATGTGTTGATTTTTAATCATACATATTTGTACTTCAAAGTATTTTAATGAACTTATTTTTATATATTTTTAGTGGTTTTATAAGATTTTATATGAGTATATAAAACCAAGTTTTAATCCTTAAAATTTGCTGACCTGATCTTTGTTGGCCCAAGGTTACAATCACCCGTTTTTAGTGTGTTTTGATGATTACAAAACATATTAGTTATTTGTACTAATAGAGTTTGTTGTTTAAGTGTGTTTCAGGGATCTAACTCATCTAGAAGGTTTATTCCCTATAAGCAAATGTTTTGGACTCAAGTCAACTCAAATGGGCTCAAGAATCAAGTGTTGAAGACCTTATGGTGAAAAGCCCTCTTGAAGCACTTGTAGTACTTAGAACCAATGTAAGAATTAGATTGTTAAAGTTTGAGTTTTAGAAATTGGCTCTAGGATACACACACACGTGTTTGTATTCAAGCTTTTATGATCAAAATTTACGTTCATGCCTTAGTATATATATACATGACCCTAAGTTTTACAAATATAAATATACCCTTTCCAG
Source organism: Agave tequilana (assembly GCA_038442645.1). NCBI lineage: Eukaryota > Viridiplantae > Streptophyta > Magnoliopsida > Asparagales > Asparagaceae > Agave > Agave tequilana. The sequence continues at coordinate 34,020 of JAVJIF010002410.1, forward strand.
CATGTTACTTAGTTTTTCCATACTTCAAAATATTTTTTTTTTACAAAAATTTCCAAGTTCCAAATCCTGCTATTTTTCTTGCTTCAGGCTGACCGGCGACCAGCACGGTCGACGGCGCCAGTGCCAGGACGTTCACGTTTGTGCACGTCTGTCGGTCGACCGCCCGGGTCGACCGACTGTAAGCAGTTGCTCTCGGGTTTTCTGGGTCGAACGCCCGAAAGAAAACTATTTTTTCTCTTTTAGGACGGTCGACCCGACCGGTCAACCCGAGCCAACGGCTCTTTGCCGGCTGAGCTGGCGGTCGACCGGCCCGGTCGACCGCTAGGCCTGCAACAGCCCAACGGCTCTTTCCTCTTTTGTGCAATTCTGAAATCTGTTTTTTGGACTGCTTTTTGGCAGACTTTTTCAGGGTTTTCCAGATCTTTTTCAGAGCAAATAAGGTCAAAATAAATTGTTTTTAACTTATTTCTCTCCCTATAAATAGTGGAGAAGAGTCTCTTGCAAGACACTAAGAAAAAATCCTCAAGTTTTCATAGTTTTTAAAAGAGAAGAAAAGTGTTTTAAGCCCTTCATTTCCAACTCTTTCTTGAGCTTGTTTTCAGTGTGTTCTCCAGTAAAAATCATCTCTACAACTGAGTTTTCTCACTATACTTCTTAGAGCCAAAAATCCCTTACTCATTCTATAAGGAAGTTGTAAAAGAGTGAAAGTTTGTAAAAGAGTTTAGTGATCTTATTGTGATCACTTTTGTTACTTGTTCCTCTTCTTGTTCTTGTGGAGACACCTCTTCGGTAGAGGTTATTGTACTTGGTGGAGCTCGGTGCTCGGGTCTTCGGTAGACCGTTGTAATCGTCCTCGGTGGATAGTGGAAACCCTTCACGGAGGTGAAGGCGGGGAGTAGAGCGGTGGCTCGAACCTCGAAACAAATACTTGTGTTTGCGATTGTTTCTTGCTCTTGCTCTCTATTTCGCTTTACTTTCAATTGCTCTCTATTGCTTATTGTTTCAAGTATTTTGCTTCCTCTACTTGTGATATATTGTGTGCTCTCATCATTGCCTATTATTCATTCATTGATATTTTATCAATCAATTCTCATACAACAAGGTTGCATTGCGCACCTCTAACCCATTCAAGGGGAATTGGGAGGAAGGAGTTCAGAACCTCTCACGGGGTATTCGGCTCTTAGTCTTATTTTGAGAGATCGTTGCATCATTCATCCATCTTAATTTTTTAAAAAGATTGTTAGATTAGCAATTACACCTATTCACCCCCCTCTAGGTGTTTTCAATTGGTATCAGAGCTTGGTTACTAGACTCTTGACTTAACAACCCTAGAGAGATCCTAATATTGCTAATCATTCTCACTTAGTAAAGATGGCCAATGGTATTAAGACACCCCCTAAGTTTGATGGACTTAACTTTCCCATATGGAAGGTTAAGATGACCGTTTTCTTGCAATCTCTAGGTAGTCGAGTTGCAAAGGCCGTGACCAAACCTTTAGTGCACCCCCCGGTGATGAATCCACTTGGTCCGAAATAGAGACCAAAGAATTTGATGCCAATGCTAGGGCTCACTATGCACTCCTTCAAGCCCTTAATGATGATGATATAGCTAGAGTTATTCATTGCAAGTCTGCATATGAAATTTGGACACATTTGCTAGTTACACATGAAGGGACCTCACAAGTGAAGAGGGCTAAAATAGACCTTCTTCGGTCCCAATATGAGAACTTTTGCATGCAAGAAAATGAAATCATAGATGATATGGTTACAAGATTTACAAAGATCACTAATGGACTTTCTTCTCTAGGTGATGCTATCGACAACGATCAAAGAGTAAGAAAGATCATCCGGGCTCTTCCTCCTTCATGGGAAGTAAAAGCAACTACCTTGAAGGAACTAAATGACAAGGAGGAGATGGAGCTAATTAGTCTCATTGGGAACCTCAAAACCCATGAGATGGAGAGAAAGGTAAGGAAGAAATGGCTCCTTCCAAGAAGAAGACAATAGCCTTCAAAAGTCAATCCACACACTCCGACGAAGACGATGAAGAAGAAGAAGATGACGAAGAGCTCTCACTTCTTGTGAAGAACGTCCGGAGGATGTACAACAAGGCTAAATTTCAAGGAAAAAGGAGATGGCAAGGAGGTAAAGAAGAAAGGAAGATTATTTGCTTCAATTGTCAAAGGCCGGGACACATAGTGGCGGAGTGTCCGGATAAAGTAAAGCCTTCCACCTCCAAGAAGCCTTACAAGAAGAAGGCAATAAAAGCTACATGGGATTCCGAGAGCGAATCCGAGGAGGAAATCGACACCGCCAACATGTGCTTCATGGTCAATGAAAGCACAAGCAAGGTAACCCTTCCACTTCTCCAAATGATGAACTTTCCATGGATGAGTTAGGAGAAGCTTTTGTAGAATTATCACATAACTATGATTTTCTTAAGAAAAAGTATTTAAAAATGAAAAAGGAAAATGAATCTCTTAATCATCAAGTTTTTACTCTTTCTAAAGAAAGGATGAATTACTTTTCACTCTTGTTTCCACCCAAAAAGATTTTGACAAGTATAAGATTTCTTGTAAAGGCAAGTCCCCACTAGTTGATTCTAATGAGATTACCATGCTTAAAGAAAGAATAGACTCATTAGGAATTATTTTAAAAAATTGTGAGAAGAAGAAGATTGAGGCTATGTTCCTAAGAAACAAGCTCCAAAGAAAAATGCTTATCATGCTCATGCTCATGTTCATACCACACAACCTATACATCATGGCAAACCCCCAAAACATGCTCACACTTCACGCTCACATCATGCATTCATGTATGATAAAGTGTATTCATGTTCTTATTGTGGCCGTAAAGGACACTTAGCTAATTTTTGTTATGATAGACTAAGTGCATCTCATCATAATGTTTGGGTTCGAAACACTAACTTTCAAGGACCCAAGAAAATTTGGGTACCAAAGTCAATAACTTTGTTAAATGATGTAGGTACCTTCCAAGGCCCAACGACGTAGAGGATTGTGGTATCTTGATAGTGGTTGCTCAAGGCACATGACTTGGGACATCAACAACTTTGCAACCCTATCAAGATACCATGAAGGTGGCACCGTCACTTCGGAGATGATGCCAAAGTAAAATCATCGGTATTGGTAATGTAAAACTCGGCACATCCCCTTTAATTGAGAATGTTGTTTTAGTTGATGGCCTCAAGCATAACCTCTTGAGTGTTAGTCAACTTTGTGATAAAGGTTTTGATGTAGTTTTGATAATGTAGCTTGTAAAGTAATTGATAGAATTTCTAATACTTGTGTGTTTTCCGGTTTTCGTGAAAGTAATGTTTATATGATAGATATGTCTAATATGTCTTGTAATATTACTTGTTTAAAAGCCCTCGATGATGACTCTTGGTTGTGGCATAGAAGATTAGGGCATATTTCTTTTGACCATATATCTAGGTTAAACACAAAGGAAATGGTGAAAGGTATTCCTTGTTTGAGTTTTGAAAAGGACCGAGTTTGTGACGCATGTCAATTTGGGAAACAAACTAAGTCTTCTTTCAAGTCAATTAAGGATATCATGACATCATGTCCTTTGGAGCTAATTCATATGAATCTATTTGGCCCTACACAAACCAAAAGTCTAAGTGGGAATAGATTTGCATTTGTTTTGGTTGATGACTCTCTCGGTTTACTTGGGTTTTCTTTCTTGAACACAAAAATCAAGCACTTTCATATTTCCAATCTTTTAAGAAAAGAGTTGAAAAAGAAAAAGATGTTTCAATTTTAAGAATAAGAAGTAATAGAGGAGGTGAATTCATTAACCTACCCTTTACCACTTTTTGTGAAGAACATGGAATTAAGCATGAACTTCTTGTCCTAGAACTCCACAACAAAATGGAGTAGTTGAACGGAAAAATCGAACTTTACAAGAGATGGTTAGGACAATGCTAAGTGAATATGGTCTATCACATTATTTGTGGGCCGAGGCCGTAAATACATCATGCCATATATCAAATCGTGTTTTCTTGTGTAAAAATACTTCAAAGACTTCTTTTGAAATGTACTTTTCTAGAAAACCAAATGTTTCATATTTCAAGATTTTGGATGCAAATGTTTTGTTTTAAATACAAAAGATAATTTAGGAAAATTTCATGCTAAAGCTTATGAGGCAATTTTGTGGGTTATTCTAATACTAGTAAAGCTTATAGAATCTTCAATAAATCAACTTTGACTATTGAGGAATCTATACATGTTAAGTTTGAAGAATCTAACTTGTTTGTTAAGAATGTTGTAGAAATAGATGCTTTGGATGAAGGCTTGGAGAAAGTGACCTTGGAGGATACACCTACTATGGGAGATAAGCCAAAGGATGATGAAGGAAGTGAAGCTAAAGTAGAAGAGGCTCAAGGACATGAAATTCAATCAATTGAAGTGGAGCCTACTCAACAACTTCCAAAGGATTGGAGATACAATCCTGATTGATGCTAAACCTGTACAAAAAATACGGATTTTCAGATCTTATAATAAAAACGTGCAAGTGCTCAATACTTCCGCTATAGCAAGTGGCTATGCGGGTCGTGATCCACAAGGAGGGTTTGCGATGGAAGCTTTACAGTTTTTATTGAAATCGTTATGAATATAAGCGAAAGTTCTTCTCTGTTTTTAAAGTTAAGAAAAAGAAAAAGAAAGTTATAGTTAAAGTTAGAAGAATATGAAAGATGAAGAGGGTGGAAAAATCAGAAAACGCGCGAAAGAAAGCGACAAGGAGGTGAAAAGGATGATTTAGAAGAGGTATTGTGTTTTAATTTACAGAAATGAAAGAAAAGAAATAAAAACAATTGCTTACCTTCTTTTCGTCAAAAGCTTACCTTGAGTCTTCAGCGACGATTTTACCTTGAAGTGGAGGCATTCAGCGCATAGCCCATAAGATTTGAGTATTGGTCTTCGTCCACATTACATCATCAAGACTACTTCAAGAATGAAATGATACAGAGAGAGACTCTATTCCATCGTCATGAGCTATCGGTGGCACTCGCAATGGCAAGGCTCTTTCGATGCTTTTAGACTCACTTGGAAGACGATTGTACGAAAAAGAAAAGTAAAATAGAAAAGAAGAAGAAGGAGAAGACTAAAAAGAAGTACAAACACAAAAAGAACATCGATTCGATTTCATTACAATCAAAGAAAAGAAATAAGTCTTACACCGGTGTCACTCCAGCTCAAGCTTCAGTCTTGTTCTTCGATGAAAGTCGATCTCCTCTGAATTACATAAATGAAAACTAAAATTACATAAAAAGAAAGGCTAAAAATCTAAACCTAGAAATGAAAAGCTTGGCTAAGTCCTATCTCTGCATTGTCCTCCTTTTGCCTTTGAGTGCAGGTATTTATAGGAGAAATGGAGGGGGTAGAGGTGGATATTCAGTTCTGATCTGCTGTTTGTTGGCTTGTTGATTACTGAATATCACTTAACAACTGACGAATTAGAAATAATGACCAACATAAGAGTTGTAGCTCTGTCAGTCTGCTTTCTGGATCATCTTGAATCATCAGAATTGAGATTCTGTAGCAAAAGTTATGATTCGAATACTAAAATGTATCCAGTCAGAATCTGAATCAAACTTGCTTGATCTTTGCTTCAACCGATCGATTCTGAGAGGATTCTTCTCAACCAGTTTTCACCTCTTGATTTTTCCCTGATTTACTGAGTGTGAATTAATTCTGATTTAATTCAGAATTTTGGTGGGCTTTGGGCTCATTTCTCTTCATCTCCTTAAAGAATGGGCCTGCAAATAAATTCAACATTTAATTAGGACAATGCAGGCTTTTATTCTAAAATAAGTATGAAAATATGATATTAATATGCAACATTAGCGACCAATCACACCCCCATACCTATCTTTTGCTCGTCCTCGAGCAAAACAACTAAACTATACTAAGGATTATTAGACCACTTTCGCAGGTGACGCGATTGTACTGAGCATGTGCAACAAGCCGTAAACCTCTAGGTTACCCCTAGAGGACGAGTTTTGTCTCGTGAGGGTTTTCAGCGGATTGCACCCACAAAATCCATAAAGAAAGGGAAATAAAGAGTTAGTATTTTCGAAAAGCATTTTGAAAGAGAAAAATATTTGAAATATGATTGTAAGATCTAAGCAATCTATAAGTTATAGGAAAACCGAATCTTTCATTCCTAAACTTAGTCTCTATTCAAAAATTTGTTATCAATCAAAGTAAGGAGTCAAATTGTACTTCTCATCTAGTCTATTACTTTACCCTAAGTCATATGCACCTTGTGACTGTGAAAATTTTGACTAAGGGTTCATTAACTCTAACTCTTATGCCTTATTTATTTATATATATACTTTTTTTTTGTGGTATTATTCCTTAGTTCTATTAGGCTTTCTAATCTGCCCATGTAACGAGCCTCTAATCGATGACTCCCAAACCAAACGGTCTTAGGGCACCAGGTGAGAAGACACCCCTAGGACTTAAGGACCGAGAGCAGACAAGGCCACAAAACTAAGGATTTTATTATATGAACCTCTTTTAGGCGTGAATACTCATGCTTTATTAGGCACAGATACCCAGCTTAATCAGAGGATATAATCATCTTTCGCATAAATACTAAGGCTTGCTTAGGCCAAAGCACCTAGCTAATCAATAATTAGACTTATTCATTTTTTTTTTCAAACTTATCTAATTATCTTTCGCATAAATACTAAGGCTTGCTTAGGCCAAAGCACCTAGCTAATCAATAATTAGACTTATTCATTTTTTTATATATATATATTTTTTATAAGGCATAAGAATCTTTTTTTTGAACCCTAAGTGTGTAAGTGTATGAAGTATGCATATTTCATCAAGGTAAAGATCAAGACTAAATTACTTTGACAAATTATCTTCCTAACCCTAAAAATCAAACAAATTATCTTATTTGACCAAGTATAAGAAATCCTAATTGGATTTTCCTATTCCTTAAAATTAACTTAATTTCTTACAAAAATAAGTCAAAATATTGTTTCTATTTTCAAAAAGTTTTTTAAAAGTAAAGAAAAATGTCAATTTTTATTTTTTATTATTTTTAAAAAAAAGAAAAGTTATGTTAGACCCTCCCCCACACCTATCTCATGCATTGTCCTCAATGTATGAATTAATGCATAGATGCATGAAAAAGAAAAAAGAAAGGAAAATGTTACCTTAAGGTGGTGGTTCCGGTGGTGGTCTGATTGGTCCACGAAACATGGCCCAATCACCTTTTCTTGGGGTTCGAAGGAACCCACCAACAATTTCTTTAATATAACCCATTAAAAAGATAAATCCATGAAGGATTTTTATTAAAAATTTGACTCCATCTAATTTCCAAATTCCATAACTAATTTCGGAGTCAAATTTGTCAACCACCTTGTCCCAGAATGGAGTATGAAATGATAGAACGGTTGACTTGGACTCGGGAAGGACAGGAACTAATACCGACTCAGGAAGGTGATTTAAGTCAAGTAAAGGTTCAGGAGTCGAAATAGGTTCAGAAATTGGGTCCAAGTCAAGAAATTGAAACTCTAGTCCACATGTATTTTCTAACAATGGAATGTGACTTAATGTGGGTGATTCCAGTTCAGGAATGATAGGTGGAGGAATCAAAACTGACTCTAAAATATTACTCAAGTTTGGTAACACAACAGGAGTCAATATTGATTCAGAAAGTTGAACTGGATCACATATGTGAGAATCTAGGTCACATATCATTGAGTTCAATATCAAAATTGGAGAACTTGCCAATTTATCCATGGGATTTTCAAAATTGTAAAGTTGGTCAAGTTCAACATGATCCTCAAAGATGGGTGATTCAATTTCTTTATGAATTGGTACAGGATCCAATGTTGACTCCGGAAAAGATTGAAGTCAGGTGAAGATACCGGAGTCATAATCGAATCAGGAAATAGAATTGAATCACTAAGTTGGGGTTCAGGATCATAATCATTTTCAAGTTCTATTTCAGGAAAAGGAAAACTAGCCAAACTATCAATATCTTTTTCAAAATTTGGAGTTTGGGCAAGTTCAAATGGTTGTTCTGAAATAGAATTTTGATTTCCAAAACAACATGACTCTTCAGCTCTAACAGAATGGTAAGTGACATCAGGACGGTGGGAACGTAGAGATTCGACCATCATATCTATGTCACGATTTCTAGCATTTTGAGCATGAGTCATGGCTTCTAGCATCTTTTCATAGTTGATTGGTTCATTGTCTTGTTGAAAAGATGAAGAGTTATTTTAGAAGTGGTATTGAAATTGTGAGTCTATCAGATTTTTGATTGTTGTTTGGACTCACGCATACTCCGTTCCAAAATTGATGGTTTTCTATTTTGGACGGGTGGAACTGAGTATGAATCTTGAACATAATGGGACTGGGTGGAGAAGGAGGACAAGGTGGTTGGAAATTATGCTCGGGGGAGGTGAATCCCCACTGACTCGGTAAAGAGTTGAAGTCATTATGGAAATTATAGTTATTAGATGGGGGTATGGGTCATATTGATTCGGATAAGACCAATCCGGCACACTAGGTTGGTCAAAGTTATGATATGCCGGGTTGGTAATATCCGAAAATGAAGTCGGTGTGTAATATGGATTATTATTGTAGTTGAAAAAATTGTTATTATAGTCCATATCACACAATAGAATACAAACAAAGAAAAAAAACAAAAAATAACAAACAAAAAAAAGAAAAAAAATCTAGCCTAAGTTAGGGTAGACTTAGGACCTAGACGACTCCTAACTGGTTAGACTCTCCACGGGAGGTCTAATGTAGACTTTAACCACAAGCTAATCAGCCAGGTCAGGGCAAGGTTGGTGGGAGGTTTTTCGTCAAAGACGTTCCTTAATAAATAACCACCAACCTTCGGGCTTTCGGCCCTCAATCCCTTTCCTAGACACTGATTTTGCAGGAGTTAGATTCCAACATTTTTCCCCCTTAGGATAATCTCCTAATTGAGTCCGAGATGTCCCTAGGGCCAACGTCTACTCAATTTTAGTTAGGCTTGGGTTAGTGAGTGCTTGGAATGTGATTTTTGGGCTAAGGAAGGGTGATTAAATCCCCACCTTATCTTGTTATGGGTTAGTGCCCTTAAGATGATTTTGTGCAAGGTGTGCAAGATAAAGAAAGTAACATTCAAAAGCAAATATCACCCAAGAATGTTTCCTATGCTATATGCTATGCTTACATACCTTGTCTCCAGCACTCTTCAACAGTAAAAAAATAAATGAATTGAAAGAACGCGTGCCTAAAATGCAAACGTCTTATCAATTTTTAACTTTTGCAACAAACTTTTTACTGTTGATTATTAGCAGGTTTTTGTGATGGCATATAAGAAATAAATAATTGCAGAAAACTATAATTTGCAAAGCTAGCAGCCCTGCAAAAATCTGTTAGTAGTCAACTCGTCCTTGCCGCGGATCCGCGGCTTTTGCCGTGGAAATGCGGCAATTCAGAGGGCCCTTGGTCTCTGCTTTCTATAGCAAAGGCCCAAGGCCACTTATATGTTACTGCAACCTTAAATTTTAGCTTTGCTTGCCCTGAACCTGCAACAGAGAAGAAAATTCGTTTAGTTCTAAAAAAAATTCAGATTTCAAAAAAAAAAAAATTCAGATTTCAATAAAAAACATGTTACCCTCCCCGGCAACGGCGCCAAAATTTGATTGATGCTAAACCTGTACAAAAAATACGGATTTTCAGATCTTATAATAAAAACGTGCAAGTGCTCAATACTTCCGCTATAGCAAGTGGCTATGCGGGTCGTGATCCACAAGGAGGGTTTGCGATGGAAGCTTTACTGTTTTTATTGAAATCGTTATGAATATAAGCGAAAGTTCTTCTCTGTTTTTAAAGTTAAGAAAAAGAAAAAGAAAGTTATAGTTAAAGTTAGAAGAATATGAAAGATGAAGAGGGTGGAAAAAATCAGAAAACGGCGAAAGAAAGCGACAAGGAGGTGAAAAGGATGATTAGAAGAGGTATGTGTTTTAATTTACAGAAATGAAAGAAAAGAAATAAAAACAATTGCTTACCTTCTTTTCGTCAAAAGCTTACCTTGAGTCTTCAGCGACGATTTTACCTTGAAGTGGAGGCATTCAGCGCATAGCCCATAAGATTTGAGTATTGGTCTTCGTCCACATTACATCATCAAGACTACTTCAAGAATGAAATGATACAGAGAGAGACTCTATTCCATCGTCATGAGCTATCGGTGGCACTCGCAATGGCAAGGCTCTTTCGATGCTTTTAGACTCACTTGGAAGACGATTGTACGAAAAAGAAAAGTAAAATAGAAAAGAAGAAGAAGGAGAAGACTAAAAAGAAGTACAAACACAAAAAGAACATCGATTCGATTTCATTACAATCAAAGAAAAGAAATAAGTCTTACACCGGTGTCACTCCAGCTCAAGCTTCAGTCTTGTTCTTCGATGAAAGTCGATCTCCTCTGAATTACATAAATGAAAACTAAAATTACATAAAAAGAAAGGCTAAAAATCTAAACCTAGAAATGAAAAGCTTGGCTAAGTCCTATCTCTGCATTGTCCTCCTTTTGCCTTTGAGTGCAGGTATTTATAGGAGAAATGGAGGGGGTAGAGGTGGATATTCAGTTCTGATCTGCTGTTTGTTGGCTTGTTGATTACTGAATATCACTTAACAACTGACTGAATTAGAAATAATGACCAACATAAGAGTTGTAGCTCTGTCAGTCTGCTTTCTGGATCATCTTGAATCATCAGAATTGAGATTCTGTAGCAAAAGTTATGATTCGAATACTAAAATGTATCCAGTCAGAATCTGAATCAAACTTGCTTGATCTTTGCTTCAACCGATCGATTCTGAGAGGATTCTTCTCAACCAGTTTCAACCTCTTGATTTTTCCCTGATTTACTGAGTGTGAATTAATTCTGATTTAATTCAGAATTTTGGTGGGCTTTGGGCTCATTTCTCTTCATCTCCTTAAAGAATGGGCCTGCAAATAAATTCAACATTTAATTAGGACAATGCAGGCTTTTATTCTAAAATAAGTATGAAAATATGATATTAAATATGCAACATAGCGACCAATCAAATCCTCATCATCCCAAGGACCTCGTCATAGGTGAAGTATCAAAAGGGGTAACCACTCGCTCTAAACTTCATGATTTTTGTGGGCATTAGCATTTATTTCTCATGTTGAACCCAAGAACGTCCTCGAAGCCGAGGCCGATTCATATTGGTGCTAGCCATGCAAGAGGAGCTCAATCAATTTGAGCGCAACCAAGTTTGGCACCTTGTTCCTAGGCCCCACGATAGACCAACAATTGGTACTAAGTGGATCTTTAAGAACAAGTTGATGAATCGGGTAACGTTGTTAGGAATAAAGCTAGGTTAGTTGCCCAAGGTTACACTCAAATCGAAGGAATTGATTTTGAAGAAACCTTTGCACCCGTAGCACGGCTTGAAGCCATACGGATGACACTAGCATTTGCCTCATATAAAGATTTTAAATTGTTTCAAATGGATGTCAAAAGTGCTTTTCTAAATGGTTTTATTGAAGAGGAGGTGTATGTTGAATAACCCCCGGGTTTGTTGATCCTACACATCCGGATTTTGGTTTAAATTAGATAAAGCTCTTTATGGTTTAAAACAAGCCCCTAGGGCTTGGTATGAAAGACTTTCTTCATTTTTAATTTCAAATGGTTTTAAGAAAGGAAAAATTGACACAACTTTATTTACAAAACATGTAGAAAATGATATTCTTATTGTGCAAATTTATGTAGATGATATTATTTTTTGTTCTACTAATGAATCTCTTTGCAAGCTTTGAATCATGCATGAAGGATGAATTTGAAATGTCTATGATGGGAGAACTCAACTATTTCCTTGGACTCCAAATCAAGCAAAGGAAGGATGGGATCTTCATCAATCAAGCCAAGTACACAAAGGAACTCATCAAGAGATTCGGACTTGAAGGCGCTAGAGTGAGCAAAACTCCCATGGCAACAACTACCAAGCTTGATAAGGATGAACAAGGTAAAAGTGTAGACATTAAACTTTATCATAGCATGATTGGTAGTTTATTATATTTGACGGCTAGTAGGCCGGACATCATATTTTCCGTTTGTCTTTGTGCTCGTTTTCAATCATGTCCTAAGGAGTCTCATTTAGTAGCGGTAAAACGCATTATTAAATACCTTAAGGGCACTATTGAAATGGGTTTGTGGTATCCGAAAACCGGACTATTTGATATGAAGAGTTTTTCGGATGCCGATTATGCGGGTTATAGGGTAGATAGGAAGAGCACAAGTGAAACATGTCAATTCTTAGGTAATTGTCTTGTATCTTGGTCTTCCAAAAAGCAAAATTCGGTAGCCCTATCAACCGCCGAGGCGGAGTATGTTGCAGCCGGAGCTTGTTGTGCACAAGTTCTTTAGATGAAACATACTCTCCTCGACTATGATTTACACTTTGATCATGTTAAAATATTTTGTGATAATACTAGTACAATTCACATGACAAAGAATGCAAATCAACATAGTAAAACCAAACACATTGACATTAGATATCACTTTCTTAGAGATCATTATGAGAAAGGTGATATTGATTATGTTTCTACCGATTTTCAACTTGCCGATATTTTTACTAAACCATTGGATTATGCTAGATTTTCTTTTATTTGTGGTGAGTTGAATGTTTGCATTATGGATTCTTAAAGAAATTTTTTTTTTTTTTTGTTGTTTGTTTGTTTAACCCTTTTTGATGTATGACAAAAAGGGGAGAAAAAGTATAAGTAAAGTATAAGTGTGTTGTTGTTTTGTTTGTTTATTGTGTATTTTGATGTATTTAAGATGCATTTGAGTTTTTAACAAACTATGTGCCTTATGTGTTTAGCTCTTCATTGACATTATTGATACATAGCATTATTTGAGGGGGAGCTTTCCAAGCTCACATTATTGATACATAGCATTATTGAGGGGGAGCTTTCCAAGCTCTTCTTCCATTTTTGTTTAAATAACCTATATGTTTTGTCATCATCAAAAAGGGGGAGATTGTTGGCCCAAGGTTACAATCACCCGTGTTTAGTGTGTTTTGATGATTACAAAACATATAGTTATTTGTACTAATAGAGTTTGTTGTTTAAGTGTGTTTCAGGGATCTAACTCATCTAGAAGGTTTATTCCCTATAAGCAAATGTTTTGAACTCAAGTCAACTCAAATTGGGCTCAAGAATCAAGTGTTAAAGACCTTATGGTGAAAAGCCCTCTTGAAGCACTTGTAGTACTTAGAACCAATGTAAGAATTAGATTGTTAAAGTTTGAGTTTTGGAAATTGGCTCTAGGATACACACACACGTTTTTGTATTCAAGCTTTTATGATCAAAATTTACGTTTCATGCCTTAGTATATATATACATGACCCTAAGTTTTACAAATATAAATATACCCTTTCCAGCATGTTACTTAGTTTTTCCATACTTCAAAATATTTTTTTTTTTTTTACAAAAATTTCCAAGTTCCAAATCCTGCTGTTTTTCTTGTTTCAGGCTGACCGGCCGACCAGCACGGTCGACCGGCGCTAGTGCCAGGACGTGCACGTTTGTGCACGTCTGTCGGTCGACCGCCCGGGTCGACCGACTGTAAGCAGTTGCTCTCGGGTTTTCTGGGTCGACCGCCCCGATCGACCGCCCGAAGAAAACTATGTTTTCTCTTTTAGGACGGTCGACCCGAGCCAACGGCTCTTTGCCAGCTGAGCTGGCGGTCGACTGGCCCGGTTGATCGCTAGGCCTGCAACAGCCCAACGGCTCTTTCCTCTTTTGTGCAATTCTGAAATCTGTTTTTTGGACTGCTTTTTGGCAGACTTTTTCAGGATTTTCCAGATCTTTTTCAGAGCAAATAAGGTCAAATAAATTGTTTTTAACTTATTTCTCTCCCTATAAATAGTGGAGAAGAGTCTCTTGCAAGACACTAAGAAAAAATCCTCAAGTTTTCATAGTTTTCAAAAGAGAAGAAAAGTGTTTTAAGCCCTTCATTTTCAACTCTTTCTTGAGCTTGTTTTCAGTTGTGTTCTCCAGCAAAAATCATCTCTACAACTGAGTTTTCTCACTACACTTCTTAGAGCCAAAAATCCCTTACTCATTCTATAAGGAAGTTGTAAAAGAGTGAGAGTTTGTAAAAGAGTTTAGTGATCTTGTTGTGATCACTTTTGTTACTTGTTCCTCTTCTTGTTCTTGTGGAGACACCTCTTCGGTAGAGGTTAGTGTACTTGGTGGAGCTCGGTGCTCGGGTCTTCGGTAGACCGTTGTAATCGTCCTCGGTGGATAGTGGAAACCCTTCACGGAGGTGAAGGCGGGGAGTAGAGCGGTGGCTCGAACCTCGAAACAAATACTTGTGTTTGCGATTGTTTCTTGCTCTTGCTCTCTATTTCGCTTTACTTTCAATTGCTCTCTATTGCTTATTGTTTCAAGTATTTTTGCTTCCTCTACTTGTGATATATTGTGTGCTCTTCATCATTGCCTATTATTCATTCATTGATATTTTGTCGATCAATTCTCATACAATAAGGTTGCATTGCGCACCTCTAACCCATTCAAGGAGAATTGGAGGAAGGAGTTCAGAACCTCTCACGGGGTATTCGGCTCTTAGTCTTATTTTGAGAGATCGTTGCATCATTCATCCATCTTAATTTTTTAAAAAGATTGTTAGATTAGCAATTACACCTATTCACCCCCCCCCTCTAGGTGTTTTTCAATCTTCTGTAGGTCAATCGGGCACAGCTTTTGGCTTGAGGGTCGGTCGACCGGGCAGTCAACCGTCCAGAGAGCTTTGCTCTCTAATCTGGCTCGGTCAATCGGGCGGTTGACCGGCAGGTCAAGTGTTGGGTACGGTCGACCGGGCGGTTGACCGGAAAACCCCAACGGTAAAAAATTTGACCGTTGGCCGGCCGGTCAACCGATAGCAGACTTTTCTACTGAGTTGGCTCCCAACGGCTAGTTTTTGACCCCCTATAAAATGAGGTTCCCTTGGCCTGTTTTTAAAAAGATTTTAAGAGAGTTTTAGAGCCAGCTTTTCCTACCTCTCTTAGGGTTTTTCTCTTGTTTTAGGGCTAATATTTCCATATCAAAAGGAGAGTTTTTCAAGAGTGTTTTCAAAAGAGATTTTTCTTGAGTTTTTCATCATAACTCTATCTTGTTTTTCTCACACCAACTTGAGCTTTCTATTGTTAAATCCATCCTATGGGATCTTTGTTGTGAGAGTTATTTTTGTGATCAAGAGAAGTGATCACAAGATTTCATTCTTATATTGTGAGGAGTTGTAGAGGTTGTAGCCTCGGTGAAGAGACTTTTGTGCTGACTAAGTGAAGTGATCACCAAGTGTTTCCGACGTGTGCTTGGAGGAGTTGTATGAGGTGCGGCCTCGACAAGCTAGTGAGCTTGCGTGTGTTGTTCTTGTGGGAACAAGAGAGGGACTAGTGAGTTTAAGAATTCTAGTGTGAACTCGTATAGGTGTTGCGGTACGATTGATCTTACAGGATCAATTCTATCAAAAATCCTTCATGGTGTTGAAGGCGGGGATGTAGAGCAAGGGTGCTCGAACCTCTAAATAATTCTCCCGTGCTTGTGATTGCTCTCTCTTACTTGTGTTTATATATCTTGCATACTTATATTTTTATCTCTTTATATACTTGATATATCTTGTACTTAATTAATATATGCTTGGAATTATTTGCTCACACTTGTATTCAACCAAGAGAGTCATAATGGCACCTCAACTCTTAATCTAGAGAAATCTTGAGGAGATAGTCCAGAGCCCTTCACTGGGAATTCGGCTGCACTCTGTGGTTACACATAGTATATTGCAATTAGTTTTTACTTATGTATCATTCATCATTAGATTAGGTTGTACATCTATTCACCTCCCTCTAAGTGTTTTCACTTAATACTAATCGATTATAAGAAAATTTCATTTAACAGTTGGCACTTTAATTCATGCGCTTAAGAATTATGCAAATTTGTTGTAAGGAAAAAATCGGGATGGACATCAAAATAAACAAGAACTTTTGTTTAGAATAGAGAATGATGGATTACTTGATGTTGAAGAGGGTTCAAGCATAAATAATTAGTCTATGGTTGATTGTGGCTGTTCTGTAAATATCTGTAAATATACCACAGCTGGCATCACATTTGTGTGTGTGTTATTTGAGATTATTCTAATTACATAGCTCAAACATGCTAACTAGAATCATAACCATGAATGGAGATATAAATGGGTATTCCTTACAAATCAAATATCTTAATATTTCATATATGAAAATGAAAAGGAAAATGGTCAAGGCCTTTAACCTTGTCCCTTTTACATAAAGTAGAAATTATAAATTTTACATCACTATAATATATGAGACAAGGTTCTCAATATCGCATATCAGGATCGTATGGATGGAGGTTTTTCATATCGGATATCGTAGGACACATTGGGGATGCGCCCACATATCAAACGTTCATATCGGAGACACATATAATGAAATATTGATAATTAAAAGTTAGTTTAGTGTCATAGATATAATCTACCTAATAAAAATAATGTAATATACATGTAAAGACATTAAAAAATAATGTACATTTATACGCAGTCGTGTAATAAATAAGTTATTTCATATCGGGCGATATTTCGGGTGATTTATCGGTTGATATCAGGCGATTTATCGGCCGATATTTAAAATTTCGGTTGTTTTTTGCTGTAAACCATATGGCGAACGATTTCCCATATCGTATCGACAGCAAGCAAAATAAAAATTATCAGATGATATCTCAGCCGACTAGGCCGATATTTAAAATAGGGATATGAGTTAATCAGGATAGTACGTATTTTATGATGTATAGATGAAGATGCAAACGGTATATGTTGCACATGTCGTGCTTGTGTCTGGATAAATCTCAACACCGCAATTGATTTATGGTGTTGGCTTTCAGCATTTGCCATAAGCTGTTTTAAAGAGAGATGTGATTGTGAATATATGATGCCTCATGATGACATGTTCGTAATTTCTAAATTTGTCACATTTTTCTAATGTACCTAGTTCTATTGGTCTTAATTACTCATATAATTCGTAAATGTCATATTTTATTGATTGTTGTTTCCCATAGATTCTTGACAAATTTAGTGCTCCTGTGGCTAAGCCAAAAACCACAAGAACAATCCTGATAATGGGTCAAATAATTAACTCGCCAAGGTGACAAAACTCAGTAAATTTCATAATGACAGACCTAAACTGTAACAAATTTAGCTTTTATATACACCACACTATATGTAACTTGGTTAGACATTGACTCCTAAAGATCTCAAGCTCAAAAAGACAAGAAAATTGGAATCATTCCTTTGAAATACCAGTTTAATTGGAGTCTAAAAATGTATTCTAAAAGATGATTATATAATTAAGAACTATTGCAAAACAAAAAAATCTCCCACCTGATTTTCACTAACCAGGCCAGTTGGATTGATTAATCTTAGATTTGATAAACTTAACAATCGACTTGAAACAGTTAGGAGTTATGAACCAACTTGAAATGAAAATCAAAATCTTAAGATCAGTATGAAAGAATAAAATTGATAAATTGTCTTGCTTTAGATGGAATTGCATCCAATACGTATAAAGAAAATTTTGATCTGAATTGTCTTATACCATGTCCTAAAATTATGGTTATAAATCTAGACATGTGTAATAGAATTTAATAAATTATGATGAAACAAAATAATATGAGTTGTCATAATCCCTGGTAACTATATTGTCAATGTTTAAGTGTGCGGGATGATTAAGTTGTCATTGTGTAGATTAGCCAATAAGCTGTTTGTTGCCACGGGTGGCATTACTGCTATTGTCACTGTGCGAATTTGACATGCCAGAGCGTAAAATATGATTTTTGTTGGCCCAGAGGCCCTTCACCTTAGTTTTGATGATGACTAACTTATGAAGGTTTGTTTACTAATGATATTATGTTTAACAAGTTTCAGATATTGATCAAGATCTTAGTAGAGATTTGACTTCAATAAGAGATTCACAGTCAAAATGTTGAAGCAAACAAGTGTCGATTCAAGATCTCACATAATAACGATCACATCAAGCTCACTTGATCGTGTTTGGATCGAGTCAGCTTGGAGAAGGAGTTTTACAAGAAGACATCGATTTGTGGAGTTTAGTTTTACTTTAAATCTTGTGAAAGGATAGCTTGGTCTTGATATGCTCAAGTACACAAATACAAGATAAATAGTTTTTGGTTTCAGTTTAACCAGTTTTGAATTTTCAAAGAATACATATATGATTTTCATGAATAGATTGAATCAAAAGAAGTTTTACATGGTTTAAAATATATTAGATTTCATCAATATACATCTATGTTTCATATTTAAAAACTTAATTTGATGATTCTAATTCTTGATTTTAAGTTTTACTTTTAACAAAACTTAGTTTTGGACTTAATGTCAAAATATAGATATATCTTTTATATGTGTATTGAATTTTATCCATACACAATATGCTTCAAAAGTGTTTCTATATCATGTTTTTGTATTTATACAAGTTTTAGAGAAAAACAGATTTACATTTCAAAATTCAAGTTTGAAAAATAACATTTTTGGTTTAAAGCTAAATTTTCATATCACAAAAATAGTTCAAATTGTTTGAAATATGTGTTGATTTTAGTCACACATATTTGTTCTTCAAATATTTATAAGAAAATTATTTTTATAGATTTTATGTGATTATATAGGATTTTATAGGTATTAAAAGACCAAGTTTTCAAACCCTATAACCCTAGTTTTTGGGCTGCTAACGGTCGACTGAAGCCTGGCTCGATCTACCAACTGGTCGACCGACGGACACAGAAGTTCATAGGATTTAGTGATCGACCGGGCGGTCAACCGTTCCAGAAAGTCTGCTCTCTGAAAATAGCTGTAATCACCTAGAGGGAGGTGAATAGGTGACTAGCTAATCTAATATTCAATTAATGTGGAATTAAAACTTATTTAATGCAAACTAAAACTTCTTAAACTAAACACCAAGTATAACACAAGAGTGTAGCCGGATTCCCCGTGAAGGGCTCTGGACTAACTCCTCAGGATTCCTCTAAATAAGAGTTGAGGTGCCGTGTTTGCTCTCTTGGTTGAATACAAGTTTTAGCAAACAATCCCAAGCATATAATAATAAGCACACAATATATCAAGCATATTAAGATAAAGACAATATTAGCATGCAAGATATAAAGACAAGTAAGAGAGAGAGCAATCGCAAATACGAAAGATTTGTTTCGAGATTCGAGCACACTTGCTCTACGTCCCCGCCTTCAACACTATGAAGGATTTCCACTATAAACCGATCCCACTGGATCACTCTGTGCCGCAACACCTACAAGGAGAGTTCACACTTGAACTCATTGGACTCTCTAGTCCTTTACTCGTTCCCGCAAGAACACACCGCAAGCCCACTAGCTCGCCGAGGTCGCATCTTTACAAAGAGTTCACACACAAACTCAAAACACCGCGAACCCGCAAGTCCGCCTCCTCAAAGTACAAAGTAGAACTTTGATGATCACAACACTTTGATCACCTAAAATCCTCTCACAACAAAGGTCCCTATAGGTAGATATAGCAATGGATAGCTCAAGTATTTGTGTGAGAAAACTAGGATGGAATGTGTGGAGAAAAACACAAGAAAACACTTTGAAAAACACTCTTGATAAACTCTCTTTTGATTTGAAATGTAGCTCTAAAACATGTGGATATAACCACTGAAATAGGTATGCAAAACTAGCCCAAAAACTCTTCTCAAATCTTAGCTAAAATAGCCCAAGAAAGACCCAATTTATAGGCCTCTCAAAAACTAGCCCTAACAGCCCAGTCAGCAGCTCTAGCTGCTGTCAGTCGACCGCCTGGTCGACCGGCCAACGGTCAGATTTCTGACCGTTGGGCCAGCGGTCGATCGGCCCGGTCGACCGTGGCCTGGATACAGAGAGCAGGCTCTCTGTCCGGGTCGACCGCCCGATCGACCGGGGCCTTTCCAGAAAGCAGAGCTTTCTGGACGGTCGACCGGCCCTCCAGCCAGACTGGCGTGCATGTCTGTGCACGTCGGTCGACTGAGTCCTAACTCGGTCGACCGGCCGGGTCGACCGGCAGAAGCCAGAACAGTCTCTTTTAGGATTTAAAAATTGGCTTTTTGTCTTAAATAAAATCCCATAAATTCATGAAAAATCTACAAAAATAGGTTCAGTATTATACTTTGATATACAAACATGTTTGAGTAGAATCAAGACATGTTACAAATATTTTGAACTATTTTTGTAACTTAGAAATTTTGGCTAAAAAAAAAACCGTATTTTTCCAAATTTGTTTTTCCAAAACTTCTCCAAAAACAAAAATAAGATATTTTAAACACTTCTAAAACATGGTGTGTATGGATATGCTCCACTACACATAAATGATGAAATATCTATGTTTTTTACAATAAGCGCTAAAACAGTTTTGGTTAAAAACACATGTATATAATAAACTCCAAAAATCAAACCGGTATTTTTCCAAAATGAAAATCCTTTTATGAAAACTCATCTAAATCAAGAGAGTGTGTGTGTGTATATGGTATACTTGAGCAATCCACCAACTATGCTATCCTTTACATTTTAACTAAAAATAAAATCTTAATAAAACAAACCTAGACACAAGTCTTGATCTTGAAGGTCTTCACTTGAAGTCTTCTCATCTTCTTGACTTGGTCCAAACTTAATCCAAAGAGCTAGACTCCTCTTGAGTACTTGATGTGGTCTTGATGCATAGGCTCTTGAATCAAACCATGTTAGCTCCAAAACTTGACTTTAAATCCTTTGTTGAAGCTACACACCTACTAAGATCTTGATCACAAATCTGAGACTAAATAAACATAAGATCATTAGTACTATAACTACATGAGTTAATCATCATCAAAACTAGAGTGATGGGCCTTTGGGCCAACAATCTCCCCCTTTTGATGATGACAAAACTCATGAAGTTATATATGCATGGATTAAAGTAAAGCTTCAAAGAAGCTCCCCCTTAACTCATGCATAACAAATAAGCAATAAGATATGGCAACAAAGTACATAAAACTAAACAACTAAACATGCATCAACAAGGTGAGAGACATAAAACATAAATCCAAATCCTTTTTTCAAAAACTTTTCTCCCCCTTTGTTTACTTTTAAAAACATTCTCCCTAAAACACAAGCTGATCCCAAACTCAATATATGCAAAACCATGCAAAAACACAAATATGCATATATAAACTCAAAATCTTTCTCCCCCTTTTTGTCAATCATCAATAAAAGGGTTAAAGTAAACACAAAATAATGTTCTCCCCTTTTTGTTAGAAACAAAAATCAATAAGGGGTGAAATCAAATCAACTAATAAAGAGATATATGCGATATACATTCATGAAGAGGAAGACGCTAAGTTAACTTCCCTACATACATGCATTACATGAAGAAGGGATGACAAGTCCTAATTCACATAACATATAATATGCAATGCATAAGAGGAGATGTGAAGCTCCTCCTACACACGTGTATCGCATAAAGAAGAGTTGTCAACCTCCTCATTTTAAGATACACTCAACATGAATCTATATGTAGAAGAGATGTTAAGCTCCCTTTGCATATAGGCAATACATATCAAAACATTTTAAAAATCCAATTGTAACTAAACAATACAAATTTTGAACATAAATTTGAATTTAATTGTAATTGAAACATTTTACCAATTGAAATACAAGCAATTGAAAAAAAAACATTTTACCAATTGAAAATTTTGATACCAATGAAAGAAAGTATTTTATATTTTGATACCAATTTAAATTTTTATGGATACCAATTGAAATAAATAGTTCAATAGATACCAATTGAAATATATTGTATATTTTGATATAAAAAAATACTAGTTGAAAAAAAAAATACCAATTGAAGATAATGCATAAGCTTATATAAAACAGTACCAATTGAGAAATAAATTGAAAATTAAGATTTGAATTAAGTTAGCATAAATATACTTTATGCTTTAAACGAGTAAATATCTTGACAATCAAGCACAAACAAATCATATATATGTATGAAATGAAAATACCAATAGAAATTGATATTATTTGAAATGTGAAGCATACATATATAGAAAATATGAGTATATACAAAAAATATCTATTGAGATACCAATTGAAAATATGATGTAAATTAAGTATATAACTCATAAATACGACCCTTTTCATGCACAAGATAAAGGTTTTTCAATAAAGCATACAAGGCATGCTCTCCATCCGTCCTCCCTTGAAGGGGTTGGTAAGGGTTTCAAAAATAGAGTTTGAAAAATATTTTTATAGTGAAAACACTACAAATGAAGAATAAATAACTAGTTAGATTAATTTTTAAAAAGCTAGTTAAAGATCCTTTAAAAACATGAAACCAAATCATATGTATATCATGAAGCATACTAAATACATAAAGTTTGACACTCGCAATCTATAAGGCTCAAGAATAATCATGAAACAAAGTCATGAATAAACAAATAAAGTGAGAGTGTACAAGAATCATGTAATTAGCATTTTCCATGAAGATAATCAATGAAGCTTAAAATAAACATGAATATCATTTTATCACAAATCATAAAAATCATGAAAATTTATTTTTCATATAAAGATGAAAAACATAAAAATTTATTTTTCATCTTTAAAAACAAACTTCTAGGTACATGTATGTTTTTATGCAAAACTAATAATATGCATACATATCCCAAATATAAAAAGAGTCCATAATATAAATTGCATGAAGGCAAACGACTCAAGGGTATACATGTATATTTATTAGATTTGAATAAAAATTGCATATACATGAAGCAAAACATGAAAATAGGCAAAACAAGTGTAAATGAGGAAATCATCAAAACTAGGCTATACATGTGCATATAGTGAGTACAAATGAATAATGAAGTGCAAACGTATATGAATCAAATGTCGCTCACTACTTGTACAAGTATAAATATAAGTTTTTAATGGAATCTACATCTAACCATGTATTTACCACATGAAGCACAATCATAAAACAAACATGCTAAAAATCATCAATTATAAAACCATGTAAATAAGCTAGGAGTTTTAGGGATAGTTACCAACACATGAACTACACTCTAATTCTCCAAAACATGGTGATCGTCCCACCAAACCTCCTTGATAGCGGTGCATCAAACGTGTGTCCATCAAGTCCATGTGCATCCACCATCAAGGCACCAACTCTCTCATGTTTTGTAATAGCCCGCACCTACATCAAATACAAAAGGTGAGGATTTGGTACCTATTTCTTTTGGGTCCATGAGGGTTAGCATTGTAAGGAACCCAATCCTTTTTATTAACAAAATTTGAAGAATTTATTCTATCATAATAAAATCTTGCTAAATGGCTTTGCGACCACAATGTGTACACGTGTATACTCTAGGATGCATATGTGTATGAGTGTGATCACGACGTGCAAAGTGTGCATATGCATGATGTGGGTGATGTGCATGAACATGTGGAGCTTGTTTCTTTAAAAACAAAGACTCCAATCTAGAATGGTTAAAAAGCACATTTGCTTAAAGTTGAGCTTAAACAATTTATTTTATTTTTTAACAATTTAATCTCATTTTGATTAATAGTGGCATGTAAAGCATGGTGAGAATGAGAATCATTATTCCTTTTCTTTTTAGAAACATTTTCTTTTTCTTTTCAACAATTTTTCTTTTCAAAGAAGTGTTTTCATTTAAAGTAATCTCTTTTTGTTTTTCCACTAAAACAATTTTATTTTTTAAAGCATTATTTCCTTCACACATATCATTCAAATTAGAAAGCAAGGAAATATTTTCATTTTTCAAACTTTCATTTTCTTTGAAAAATATTCCAATTTATCTTGTAAAGAATCTTTTTCTTTTAACATGCAATCAAATTTGTTTTTCATTTTCTTATTATCCTTTTTAAGCATGTCATATTTTTCTAGAAGTTGTTGACAAAATGATTCAAGTTCATCATAAGACATATCAGCATCTTCTTCTACCTCAGATTCGGTATTTATCTCAAGGGGGTTATCCCCTTGGACCATGTCGCACATGTTGGAAGCGTCACTTCCAACATCCGAGTCGCCCCGCATAGTATTGTTCTTTTTCGCCAAGGGAGAGTATTGTGTTCCAAACTACAAAAGCTGAGTCAAGATTAGCAACCCTACATAAATAATCATCATTTTGGGTACTCTTCAAAGCATGGATGGCTTTTGCATTAGCCTCAATATTTTTGCCATTTAAACAATAAGAATCTCTAGTAGTGGCAAAATAAACATGATACCTAGGGTTTTGAGGTATAAGATATCTTAACCTTCCAAGTTTGGATGTTAAGAATGTCAAAGGTGGGAGGTGACATGAAATCCATAGTATGTGTAAACAAATATTGTGATTAGCTATAAATGATTATCTTTAACTCTAGGTGTAAGACCCAAATCAAGAGCACTTGGCTCTGATACCAATTGTAATCACCTAGAGGGGGTGAATAGGTTACTAGCTAATCTAATGGTCAATTAATGTGGAATTAAACTTATTTAATGCAAACTAAAACTTCTTAAATTAAATACCAAGTATAACACAAGAGTGTAGCCGAATTCCCCGTGAAGGCTCTAGACTAACTCCTCAAGATTCCTCTAAATAAGAGTTGAGGTGTCGTGTTGGCTCTCTAGGTTGAATACAAGTGTTAGCAAACAATCCCCAATCATATAACAATAAGCACACAATATATCAAGCATATAAAGATAAAGACAATATTAGCATGCAAGATATAAAGACAAGTAAGAGATAGAGAGAGAGCAATCGCAAACACGGGAGATTTGTTTTGAGGTTCGAGCACACTTGCTCTACGTCCCCGCCTTCAACACTATGAAGGATTTCCACTATAAACCGATCCCACTGGATCACTCGGTGCCGAAACACCTACAAGGCGAGTTCACACTTGAACTCCTTGGACTCTCTAGTCCCTTTACTCGTTACCGCAAGAACACACCGCAAGCCCACCAGCTCGCCGAGCCGCACCTCTACAAAGAGTTCACACACGAACTCGAAACACCGCGAACCCGCGAGTCCGCCTCTCAAAGTACAAAGTAAAACTTTGGTGATCACAACACTTTGATCACCTAAAATCCTCTCACAACAAAGATCCTTATAGGTAGATATAGCAATGGATAGCTCAAGTATTTGTGTGAGAAAACTAGGATGGAATGTGTGGAGAAAAACAAAGAAATCACTTTGAAAAACACTCTTGATAAACTCTCTTTTGATTTGGAAATGTAGCTCTAAAACATATGGATATAACCACTGAAATAGGTATACAAAACTAGCCAAAAACTCTTCTCAAATCTAGCTAAAACAGCCCAAGAAAGACCCAATTTATAGGCCTCTTAAAAACTAGCCATTACAGCCCAGTCAGCAGCTCTGGCTGCTGTCGATCGACCGCCTGGTCGACCGGCCAACGGTCAGATTTCTGACCTTTAGGCCAGCAGTCGATCGGCCTGGTCGACCGTGGCCTGGATACAGAGAGCAGGCTCTCTGTCCGGTCGACCGCCCGGTCGACCGGGGCCTTTCCAGAGAGCAGAGCTCTCTGGACGGTCGACCAGCCCTCCAGCCCGACTGGCGTGCAAGTCTGTGCGCGTCGGTCGACCGAGTCAGTCAACCGACTCCTAGCTCGGTCGACCGGCCGGTCGACCGGCAGAAGCCAGAATAGTCTCTTTTAGGGATTTAAAAATTGGCTTTTTGTCTTAAATAAAATCTCATAAATTCATGAAAAATCTACAAAAATAGGTTCAGTATTATACTATGATATACAAACATGTTTGAGTAGAATCAAGACATGTTACAAACATTTTGAACTATTTTTGTAACTTAGAAATTTTGGCTAAAAACAAAAACTGTATTTTCCAAATTTGTTTTTCCAAAACTTCTCCAAATACAAAAATAAGATATTTTAAACACTTTTAAAGCATGGTGTGTATGGATATAATCCACTACATATAAACGATGAAATATCTATGTTTTTGACAATAAGCACTAAAACGGTTTTGGTTAAAAACACGTGTATATAATAAACTCCAAAAATCAAACCGGTATTTTTTCAAAATGAAAATCCTTTTATGAAAACTCATCTAAATCAAGAGTGTGTGTGTATATGGTATACTTGAGCAATCCAACAACTATTCTATCCTTTACATTTTAACTAAAAACAAAATCTTAATAAAACTAACCTAGACACAAATCTTGATCTTGAAGGTCTTCACTTGAAGTCTTCTCATCTTCTGGACTTGGTCCAAACTTGATCCAAAGAGCTAGACTCCTCTTGAGTACTTGATGTGGTCTTAATGCATAGGCTCTTGAATCAAACCGTGTTAGCTCTAAAACTTGACTTTAAATCCTTTGTTAAAGCTACACACCTACTAAGATCTTGATCACAAATCTGAGACTAAATAAACACAAGATCATTAGTACTATAACTACATGAGTTAATCATCATTAAAACTAGAGTGATGGGCCTTTGGGCCAACAATAGCCCCGGTCGACCGATCGGTCGACCGACTAGAGAGTTCACTCTCTGGTTCTAGCCTCGGTCGACCGACAGGTAAATCGCCTTGGGACGGTCAACCAGCCGGTCGACCGACAGCCCCAACGGTCAAAAATCAGACCGTTGGCTGGTCAACCGACATGTCAGTTTTGACCTGATCTGGACACCAACGACTATATTTCATACCCTATAAATATAGGTCCTTTGAGGCCAGTTTCAACTAAGATTTTTTAGAGCAATTTTTTTCACTTTTTCAAGTGTTTTTAACAAAGTTTTCAAAAGAGTTTTTGTGCCATAATTCTCTATCTTTATTTGTTTTTAAAGTTTTAGAAAATCAAAGAAAATCAGGACTTTGGGAATTCTATTTTGTTCTTCATATTATATATCCATCAAGAAGTTTTTTTCAAGTATTTTCTTTGTTATTTTATTTCAAAATACTTTGTTTTCTCACATACTTGAGCTATCATCTCAAATCTATCTTAAGGATTTTTGTATTGTGAGAAAATTATTTGTGATCTTTTAAGATTACTAAGAGAGATTGTTTGTGATCTTTGTGATCACTAAGTGTATTTTCTTTTGCTTTGTGCCTCGCTAGGTGCCTGATTGGGGGAAAATCGCACACGAAAAGTATATATTTTGAAATCGATATTTAAAGTGTGTGCGCTTTGGCTTCCTCGATACTTCCGTAATAGCATAGAGGCTAAAACGAGTCAAATCCACAAGGACAGGAGGCGATAGAAGCTTACACGATATGTTCACGTGTATGTTAACAGTTCTTCAATATTTGAAAGAATGAAAAGAAAAGGAAACAAAGAATGAAAAGAGAAGTACGGTGAAACACAAAGAAGTAGGAAACATAGAAAAAATAGTTTTTGTGGTTTTGGTATATTTCGAAAATAAAGTGAAAAAGAAAGAAAACTCATGGCTACTAACTATTAATGACTCCACTAATATGCTAACCTCTTAGTGATAGTTGACTCACATGTATCATTGGCCATCACTAGCCTTAGTTCAAGAGCTTTATAAAGCATGGCTCATATGTTAACTTTCACATCCAAATCAACCAACAAGTGCAAGCTACACTTAAATCATCAAAACTCAATAAGAGTAAGCATGAAATAAAGTAATGTTAGCTTGTTAGAGATTTAGATATTAGAATGTTAGAATCCATCATCATGAACCATCATTGGCTCTTACAAGAGTAAGGCCAAGTAGAAACTATTAGATTCGTGTGGATTATCAAATAAGAAGTTAGACTAGGTAGTGGTTAGTAGTTAATTGCCATGAGAGAAAAATTAACTATACATGTAAAAGAGATTAGAGAGAAAACAAAGATAAGTTAAGAGAGCACCTTTCATAGATTGTCACCTTCTATTACAAACATTCTTGCTTCCCAACATGTACCACTCTCTCTATTATAAGATCTATAAGAAATGAAAAATACAAAGGAGGAAGAAGAAGAACACTAACCTAAACTACTCTAAACTATAAAATGGAGATGAAACTACCCTAAAACATTACATATCTTCTGCTCTGAAAACCCTAAGGGGTATTTATAGGCACTAGGGAAAGGAGGGCCAGGGACAAACCCTGGCCCAAACTACGGGCGCGGGCGCGGCCGCACCCGTACGGCCGCAGAAACGCGGCCTAGGCCGCGTTTCCACGGCTCTTCCAGAGCCGCGCGCGGCGCTTCGGGCCGCGCGCTGTTCCGTCTGTCCCCTATTGGTGTCAGCACCCGGTTTTTGATTTTCAGCCCCTAGTTTTGACAAAACTGCTCTCTAAGGTCAATGGCAATATTATAGACCTTTAGTCACCCATTAAATGGTGATTTAGGGTCTTCTTCTTCATTGCACACCATGGACCTAGAAACATGCAAGAGAGG
This sequence comes from Agave tequilana, assembly GCA_038442645.1. Lineage (NCBI taxonomy): Eukaryota > Viridiplantae > Streptophyta > Magnoliopsida > Asparagales > Asparagaceae > Agave > Agave tequilana. Next base: position 62,526 of record JAVJIF010002410.1, read on the forward strand.
TGTTATTAGCAGAATTTAATATTAAATAAATGTGAAGATGTGATATGAAATATGCAGTTTTAGAGATAATCACACCCCCATACTTATCTTTTGCTCGTCCCGAGTAAATCAAAAACTAAAGGAATTATTACACCACTTTCGCAGGTGACGCGATTGCGCTGAGCATGTGCAACAAGCCGTTAACCTCTAAATTTCTCCTAGAGGAGGAGTTTTGTCTCCTGAGGGTTTTCAGCGGATTACACCCCCAAAATCCATAAAGAAAGAAATTAAATGTTAGTATTCTGAAAATGCATTTTAAAATAGAGAAAAGTGTTGAAGTATTTTTGTAAAAATATAAGTGATCCAAGATCAGAGGTTAACCAGAAATTGTTCTTTCTTAAACTAAGTCGAAATGAAAAATCTTGTTATAAATTAAATGTAAGAATTTAAAATTGAATTGATTCTTTGACCTTTCATAAAAATCTTAGAAAAATATGCACTTTGTGAACTGTGAAGATTTTTGGATATTGACTCAAACTTTCATGCCATTTATTTATATTATTATATATATATATATATATATATATATTCTTTTTTTCTTTTTCTTCCCGAGTTTTCTTAAGCTCTTATTTATCCGGGTAGTGAGCCTTTAGCTGGTAACTCCCAAACCAGATGATTTTAGGGCATCAGATAAGAAAACATTCCTCGAACTTAGGATTCGAGTAAACAAGGTCACAAAACTAAAGGGGGTTAGTTTATTTTTGTCCAGCGTTTTATGTGTGAATAATCATGCTTCCTGAGGCATAATTACCTAAATTCAATAAGTGATTTTTATTATCATAATATTCTTTTATTTATTTTTATTTTTTTATATTTTTTATGGCATTTTCAGTTTTTGTTTCAATCCCAAAAATTGTGTAAGTGTTGAGTGCATAAATTTAAGGCAAAAATTTCAAGATCAAATTATATTTCAGTCTTACTTTCTTATCCTAAAATTTAAACAAGATCTATTATTTTGACTCGGTTTAAAATTTCATAATTTTAGGTCTTCCTAATTCCTAAGATAATCTTAATTTTCTTTAAAATAAATCAAAACTATTTATCTTGTTTCAAAAAGTTTTGTAAAAAGAAAAGAAAGAGTTTCTCTAGAAATTTTCTAAAAAGAAGTGTAAAAGAAAGAAAATTTAAAACTAATTTACGTTAGTAAACCCTCACTCACACTTATCTCATGTATTGTTCTCAATGCATCGTGATGTGCATATACATGAAACAAATGGGAAGAGAAGAAAAATTACCTCATGGTGGTGGCTTCGGTGGTGGTCTAATTGGGCCAAGCGTTGCTACCCAATCAAGATATCGTGGATATTGCAGAACTCACCAATGACCTCTCTAACACGACCTAGTAAATATTGGAGAACCGTATGATCTTATTGAAAAATTTACCCCTATCCAATTTTTAATTTTTAAAAAAATTACTGAGTCATTTTCTTTAACATCCTTGTCTAACAATGAAGTGTGATTTTAAGAGATGATTGATTTGGACTCAATTGAAATAGGAACAAAAATCGATACTGACTCGAGGATTTGACGTAGATCAAGTCGAGATTCAAAAGGAGGAGTCAAAATTAGTTCAAAAATAGGGTCCAAACCAAAGAATTGATGTTCGCACACTTTCCCCATTAATGAAGTGTAATTAGAAGATATTGGTGATTCAATTTCACGGCGTACTGGTACAGGATTCAATGTTGACTCTGAAATAGAGAAAAAATCTAAAAAAGATACAGGAGTTATTATTGAATCAAAGAGTGAAATGGAGTCACCAACTTGAGGTTCAGAATCACTTTTAAGCTCAAGTTCAATTTTGGGAAAAGGATAATTGCTAAAATGTCAAGGTGGTTCTCAAAATTTTGGGCAAGTTCAAAAGGATATAAGTCAATTGAATCTTGATTTTCGTCCATAGAAGGAATGTGAATGGGTAATATGGTTGATTCAAGTTCAGGAATTATGTGAATCAAAACTATCTCAAGAACGTTACTTAGTTTAGGTAACATTACAGGAGTCGATATTGATTCAAGGATTGGACTCGAATCGCTAAATCGAAGCTCAGGCTCACATTCATCTTCAAGTTTAATTTCAGGAAATGGATAACTTGTCAACCTATTAAGAGGTTGATGTAGGTCAAGTTCAGGTTGGTATGATGAAATTGAAGCTGGATTTTCAAAATGACATGATTCGTGAGTCGTATGAACATTTTGGTGGACATGGGAGGTCAATCGTATTTTGCATTATGCGCTCGGTCTCTTGCACGAATTCTATAGTTTTTTCCCTTAATGATTTTTCTTTGAGTCATTCGGGAAAAGAACTACATGAATTTTGGAAATTTTGTGAACATGATGAGGCTACCATTTTTTTTCAAGTTGTTTTTGGGCCTCTATCACTTCTTCCAAACTCCTTTCCAATAATGATTCTTCTTCATTTGGTGGTTCAGGAAAAGGAGTATATGAATCGAAATTGGGAATGAATATTGTGGACAATGTTGTTGAGAATTTCACTCGGGGGAGGTGAATCCCATGAACTCTGTGAAGAGTGGCAGTTATTTTGAAAATTATAGTCATATGATTGGGGGTATGGGTCATATTAAGTCGGATAATCTCAATCTGGCACATATGGTTGGTTCACGTTGTACATAGCTGGGTCGGAGTTATCCGAGTCAAATGAGGTCGAGGTGAAATATGGATTCATATTAGGATTGAAAGAATTATTGTTGTTAAAATCCATTTCACAATTTATAAAAAAGAAAAACAACAAACAAACAAACAAACAAAGAAAAGAAAAAGGAAACAAGCCTATGCTAGGGTTGACTTAGACCTAAACGACTCCTAACTGGTTAGACTGTCCACGGGGGGTATATTGTCGGAATCTGACCACGAGTTAATCGTCCAGATAGGGGCAAGATCAGTGGGGGTATCCGTGCTGGAGCAACGGACCTAATTATGTCAAACCACTATTCTTCGAGGTTTCGTCTCTCAATCCCCAACCTTAGATACCGATTTGACAAGAGTCAACTTCTAACAACTTTTCCCTTAGGTCAATCTCCTAAATGAGTCTAAGATGTCCCTAGAGGCCAACGTCTAGCAATTTTATTAAGGCTTGGGTTATGTGAGTGGGGAGGTGATTTTGGGCTAAGGAGGGTAATGACTTCCCCACCTTATGTTGTATTAGATTTTGCCCTTAAGTTTAGTTCGTGCAATTGTGCAATATAGATAAGAATGAACACACAAAGCGAGTAAATCACCCACGTATTTGTCCTAACTATATGCTATGCAATATGTATACCTCCTGCAAGATCACAACAACACAAGAACAAAAATACAGTATATTGGAATGAAAATCGACACGTGCCTAGATGCAAATGTTGAAACCGTTTTAAAGCATCCAATTTTCGTATTTTAGTTCTTACAATTATTTACAATGCACAAGTAATATAAACAAAAATTAGCAGTAGAGTATAAGAATATACAAGAATTTACCCAACTACACAAGAGCAAGTGTGGACTTCTGCAATGCTAAAACTTTAACCTGTACACTAAAAACAAAGAAGAAAAGTTAACAAAAATGTGAAATCAAACTGTTCTCATCCCCGACAACGGCGCCAAAATTTGATCGGGGAAAACTGCGCACGAAAAGTATACATTTTGAAATCGATATTTAAAGTGTGTGTGCTTTGGTTTCCTCGATACTTCCGTTATAGTATAGAAGCTAAAATGAGTCAAATCCACAAGAACGGGAGGCGATAGAAGCTTACACGGTATGTTCACGTATATGTTAACGGTTTTTCGATGTTTGAAAGAATGAAAAGAAAAGGAAACAAAGAATGAAAAGAGAAGTACGGTGAAACACAAAGAAGTGGAAAACATTGAAGAAATAGTTTTTTGTGGTTTTGGTATATTTCAAAAATAAAGTGAAAACGAAAGAAAACTCATGACTACTAACTATTAATGACTCCACTAACATGCTAATCTCTTAGTGATAATTGCCTCACATGTATCATTGGCCATCACTAGTCCTTGGTTCAAGAGCTTTACAAAGTATGGATCATATGTTAACTTTCACATCCAAATTCAACCAACAAGTGCAAACTACACTTAAATCATCAAAACCCAATAAAAGTAAGCATGAAATAAAGTAATGTTAGCTTGTTAGAGATTTAGATGTTAGAGTGTTAGAATCCATTATCATGAGCCATCAATGGCTCTTGCAAGAGCAAGGCCAAGTCGAAGCTATTAGATTCATGTGGATTATCAAATAAGAAGTTAGACTAGGGCGTGTTTGTTTCGCCGCAAAACGTTGCAAAACGCAAGTCGTAAAACTTTTTTTCCATTTTCTATTGTTTGTTTGAAAAACAAGTTGCAAAATGCAACTCTTCTTTTCCCACTTGCAGTTGCTACAGTTAAATTTGTGGTCATGTAAATCTCACTTTTACACTCATATTTTCCCACTTGCAGTTGCTATAGTTAATTTTGTGGTCATGTAGCTCTCACTTGTAATGCACTTATAGTTCAAAACAGTTACTTGATAATCAATATATAATTTATATTATTAAATATTTAATATTTTAAATAGTGTTCAATTTCTTATTTAATTATTTAATTATTTTATATTTTTAATCTTTAATTTTTTTATTGTTTTTAATATTGTTTTAATATTTAATATTTAATATTTTTATTTAACATTTTTATTTAATATTTTATTTAATACTTTATTATTTTATTAATACTTATTACATTTTTTATTATTTTATTTAGAGTTAATATTTTATTAATATAACAATATTATACTTTACTATATATTTAATTATTTATTTTTTAATATAAAAATTACTTTATTAATATCATAATATATTTTATTATTATATTAATATTTTATTATGTTAATATTGTAATAATAATTCAGTATAATAATAATATAATGATAATTTATTATTAAATTATAATTATAATTACTTTGTTAATTTTATATTTCTATAATATTACAATAATATTATAATAAAATTTATATTATAATAATTTTCAAGTATTTTTAATATTATAATATTATAGCTATATTTTATTATTTTTGTAAGATTTTTTAATATTTATATTTTATTAGTATTCTTAAAATTTTATTAATGTTCTTTAGATTTTCTTAAAATTTTATATTATTTATTTAGTTAATACTTTAATAATATTTTACTATTTATACTAATATTTTATTAATATTATTGTTATAAATTAAATATTAAGATTATTAATTTTTTATCTCAAATTTATTAATACAATTTAATTTACAATAGTAGATTTAATTTAATAGTATTTATAATATTTAAATCACTGCTACAGTTAATTTTGTGGTCAACTTTTCCACTTACACTTTTATATTACCAACCAAACACCGTAAAACACAATATACTTTACCATTTACACTTTCACTTTATCAATTAAACACCGTAAAACACAATATACTTTTCCATTTACACTTCACTTTATCAACCAAACACCGTAAAACACAATATATTTTCTCTGCTACAGTTCACTTTTTCCATTCTCATTTTACGACTTACGACTTGCGACGTTTTACAACGAAACAAACAGGCCTTAGTTAGTGGTTAGTAGTTAGTTGCCATGAGAGAAAAATTATCTACACATGTAAAAGGGATTAGAGAGAAGAAAACAAAGATAAGTTAAGAGAGTACCTTTTATAGATTGTCACCTTCTATTACAAGTACTCTTGCTTCCCAACATGTACCACTCTCTCTCCCTATTACAAGATCTACAAGAAATGAAAAATATAAAGGAGGAAGAAGAAGAATACTAACCTAAACTACCTAAACTACAAAATGGAGATGAAACTACCCTAAAACATTACATATCTTCTGCTCTGGAAACCCCAAAGGGTATTTATAGGCACCAGGGGAAAAAGGGGCCAGGGGCAAACCCTGGCGGGCACGGTCGCGCCCGTACGGCCGCAGAAACGAGGCCTAGGCTGCATTTCTGCGGCTCTTCTAGAGCCGCGCGTGGTGCTTCTGGCCGCGCGCTGTCCCGTCTGTCCCCTGTTGGTGTCGGCGCCCAGTTTCTGGTTTTCAGTCCCTAGTTTTGACAAAACAGCTGTAACACCCCATCCTCAGTATACGTACCCAGTTATGTATCCTGATTTTTGGAGCGTATTTTTATTATTATTATTTTATTTTATTTTATTTTATTTTCTGTTATTTTAAATCTTACTCATATAGCAGTACTGCATGATTTGACCTTTTCAGTATTCAGATTTGACCGATTTTAGTTTCAAATATTATTTTTTAATATTCTAGATTTTTCATGATTTTCTGGAATTTTTCAGAATTTAATTGTAAATCTTCAAAACCGGTGTCGACCAGTGTCGCTGACCGACTCTCGAATTTTTAATTTACAAACGGAGTTGAGAATCTAGAAACGGCTTTCACAGTATTTCTTAAAATCATGATTTCTATCTAAATGATTTTTTTGAGAATTTTTAGAATTTATCAAAAATCTGGCCGACCCGGTGTAGACACCGTCTATAGTGGATTTCAGGATTTTTATCTTGAAAATGAGATTGAATTTCTGAAAACCGATTTCACCAAAAATCTTAAAATAATATTTCTTATTTTTGAGAATTTTTGGGAGACTTTTCGAGGTACTTCATTTTTCGGGTTTTTCTTGAGTTCCGGTGTTTTCCCAGATACCGGAATTCTATCCGGATATTTTACTTTTCCTCTCTCCTTACCTGACGCGAGATCCACCAACTCTGGGTTCATCAATTAATGCGGAGACTCTCTCCATCCCGCATTTAATGTTCCGTCTTTCAAAAGAAATCAACCCAGTTCAAATCACCCATGCCTTTTTGTCTTTCCTGTAGACGCGACCTTGTAATTTCCCTTTTTGGACGCAGCAATAATCTCCACGTCCAGCTCTTATAGCCCAGACGCGGGCTTAAATTGAATGGAGACGCAAGTCTCCATTCTTGCGTTTTGAATGGAGTGACAACAATATATTATTATATAACTATTCCCTCCCTTATATATATATACATATGTTCACATCCCCATCTTCTCTCTCTTGCTTTTTCTCTTCTCCTCCTTCATTTACAGCCAGCACAGCCACAAAACAGCAGCCCAAGCTCCCCCTTGGCCGGCCACCTCCCTCTATTTTTCATCACATCCACCACCAACTTCTTCCACCATTTCCTCCACCATTCTCCCCTCCATCTCCTCCTCCATTTCCAACAACTATACCATCTTCTTCAACCTCTTTTCACCAAGAAACATCAAGGGAACCCATCCTCTCCATCAACTTCACCACCTTTCCCACCACCATCTACACCACCTTAGCCACCACCAAGCATACCATCTTCTCCTCCTCGTCATCCTCTTTCCGACGAACCATAGATTCGTCCTCCGTAGCATCGTTTGCAAAATCCCATTTTGTCAAATTGAACTATACTTGCACCATCAACCTCTCTCCTTCTCTTTTAGGGCCGCCACCTCCTTTGGATTGGGGCTGAGCTCTTCTTCGTCGGCAACATCTCCATTGATTATTCCGGTAATCGTTTACGATTATTCCGGTAATCATTTAGGTGACAATTGCAACGACAACGCCAACGTGACCACCTCCATCTCTTTTGCTTCAACCACCAACAAAACCACCTTTCCTTCCTTTTTCTAGCTAATAGTCGACTTACTCCTCTGTTAGTCGACTAACATTTCCCCTAAGTCGACTAACTAACTTTCCAGGGAATAGTTGTGCTCTCTGGTTGACTTCTGTTAAGTCGACTTGCCTCCTTTGTTAGTCGACTAATCGCTTATATAGTCGACTTGACCCTAAATTATAGTCGACTAATGAAAAGCTCTGGAAGTGCGTAACTCTCTGTTTCCCTGATTAGTCGACTTACCCTAACTTATTAGTCGACTAACCATTCCCTAGTCGACTTACTTATAACCCCTAGTCGACTAATTTCTGGCTAACTGCTGCGTTTGGTTTTTTCTAAACCTGCGTCTCCTCCTCTCTCTTTCCTGCGTCTCCTCCTCTCTCTTTCCTGCGTCTCTACCCTCTCTCTCTTGCGTCTCTCTCTCCGCGTTTCCCTCGTCTCTCTCTCTCTCTCTTTCTCTCCTGTTTTAAACGCGGAGATCTTAAACGCACTGATTCTCTGGACTCCAGAGCTTGGAATTTCTCGGTGTACTTCTTAAAGCTTTAGGCGAGTGTTCTCGCCATCCTTCAGATTTTCATGCTTTGTCATGATTGACTAATATTACATTATTTTCCCGGCACACTTGCATGCATCATGCTACTACTGGATACTTACCCCGCAATATCATATTGTTAACTGACTTTAGATTGTCACATTTACGGGAATCCTGTACTTTCTATCCTGGATTATATACGATGACTTGAAATGACAGTACTCATGACTCTTTAACTCCTGATCTTGCCAGGCACTTGTTTTCCCGTAAATTGATAATTAAATAATAAATCATGAAAAGGAACAACTTGCATCGGGACGAGGGAAATTTGCGGCTATCAATATATGTTCGTGTTTACAGTGGCACTAGGCATGTTGTGCAACTAAAATTTCCAGTCTGACCTGTGGGCCTCCAGGCGACTGAGGGGAGTGCTGGCTCCCTCCTTCTTGGTACTATCTTGATAAGGGCATTCTATAAGACCCTCCTGTAGGCCTTGCGGCCGGTTCCATGCACCAGCAATGGAACGTCCTGGACCGTGGTCCCGGGCATGTACGGGACCCACTGTAAACATTGTTCGTTGATACCCCCGTTGGTTTCCAATAACAGCCTCGATTTACTCCTATGTGGATGTATGTGTGCTGGGACGCTATTACACATACCTAGACATATGGGTAGATCGAGTAATAAGTATAAATATTAAAAATGGCAGAAATAGATTTATTCAGGCCTTATTACTTTCATTTATGCCTCCATTTCATGTTTACTGTACATGTACACTTAACACAGTTTTTGATGCTTAATACTGTTTGATCATATCAACACATGCATATTCTTATCTTTACATGACACTTGGCTTTCACCTACATATTTGTTAGGGAGTTCTGACTCCCCTGAACTTGCATGTTCAGGTTCTGAAGCTTGGATTGAAGAGGAGCCCTCCACTGAAGACCAAGCCTATCTCTCAGAGCAAGCTGACTTGTCCTAGTCCTTCTGTTCCTGAATCTTCCTGCTAGCTCGGGGATCTTCTTCAGCCCGTGAGCACCTTTTGCTGTACAAATTGTATGTAACCCCCTGATCCCCGGTGTACGTATTACCGTATCGGTACGCGATACGACGTACAAAATTGATTTGATATCCGTGTTATTCCGATTGAGCTGATTTCAATTTCTAAAATCATTTTCTATTATTTGTGATTTTTTAGGATTTTTCTGGAATTTTCCTGGATTATTTTGGAAAATCTCCGTAGTCGGTGTTGACCGATACCGAAATAGGCTTTATGATTTTTATTTCACAAACGGAGTCGAATTTTAAGAATCCGCTTTCATTAGGTGTCTTAGAATCGTATTCTCTACGTTCAGGTATTTTTGGGGATTTTTCTGATTTTATCGAAAATTCGGCCAAACCGGTGTCGCCCGTATCGGCGAGACACTCCGGGATTTTTAATTGGCAAACCGGATAGAATTTCTAAAAACCGTCTTCATATTACGTCTCCAGATAATATTCTCTATTTTCTGTAAATTTTGGGCACCGTTCGGGACAAGTCGAATTTTAAGCTGAATTAAATAATATTATTTTAATAATTAAAAACCCTTTTCTTTTCTTTTCTTTTCTTTTTTTTTTCTTTCTTCCATCTTCTTCCACAAGCTTCTTCTTCCCACCGCCTCTTTCAGTCAATGAACCCAACTCCACCGCCTCTCTCTCTCCCCTCTAAATATTAAATCCTCTCTCTCTCTAATTCCCCCTCTCTCTATACCTCTCTCTCACTTTATCTCTCCCCCTCTCTCGCTGTACACAGACCCACCCACAAGGAGAGCCTGCTCGTCAAGCCAAGCCGCCGGCCGCCGCCACCTGCGGCCGTGCCAAAGCTGGCCGGCGCCACCGCGACCCGCGGCCGCGCGCACCCCCTCCGGCTGCCGCGCCTCCGGCCCGGCGCCTCCCCCTCCGGCGAGGCCGCCATGGCCGCGCGCCCATGTCTCTCTCTGGTAAACACTCCCTCTCTCCCCTCTTTCTCCCTCCCCCGCCGCCGGCGTGGGCCAAGGCGGGCGCCGCCGGCCAGGCCAGTGGCCGGCGAAGTGGGCGTAGCAGCAGCAGCGCTGCTACTGCTGCTGCTGTTGTTGTTGTTTATTTGGGTTCGGGTATAACCCGAACCCAATAACCCAAGTAAGGGGTTGGGTTTGGATATAAACCCAACCCAATAACCCGATAACCCGTACCCATTTGATTTAAATATTGGGTTTGGGTTATTGGATCCAAACCCGACCCGTTTACATCCAAACCCGACCCGTTAAAGGTATAATTTCAATTTAACCCCTGTAAAATTTTTAATTACTTTTAGGGCCCTGTAAAATTACAAATAGCCCCCTGGATATTTTCAGTATTTACATATTTAACCCATTTTCATTTATTTTAGTGTTCGGGCGATATCTGGATCATCCGGACTCCGATTCGGGCGATTCTGGATCCGTTACGATCGTAGGAACGAGAGCTACAGTCCTGTAGCCAGTTTGTGAGTGTTTTTCTTTTATAAATATTATTTTATCATGTGTAGTGACATTGATTGATATATCATGAGTCTGGATAAAATATGGTAATTATCAATTATTCACCGGTCATGATCGGACAGTTATTGTAATAGGAATAATATAGAATCTTGTTAGGTATGTCCTGATGTAAAATAAAGACAAGGAAGTAATTATCGGACCAATACATACTAGCATAGACAACTCGGACACGGTCATCATACCTGCACAGCCACGGACACATAGGCCACTGTGTTACCATCTTCAGGAACACTATTATGTCATATATTGGATCACAGTTAGAGAACGATAGTCACATGTACACGGATCCACGATACTCGGTGACACTACACTGTTACTAGACATGCATGCTAGATACCGTTATTTCATGCACTAGTATCTTCTTTACACGGCTACGGTAGTTCACTAGCCATGATATGCTATGCTACATGGACCACTGTTATGACACAGATAGATTACACAGATTATTGCTACACATATATGACTACCACATTTCATATTATTATTCTCATCATGCTATGAATTCTCGGCATATCACTGTTACACATGCATGTATGATTTCTTTATTCTTGTCATATGGCTCCCCATTTCAATTACCTGTATTATTGTTCCCTGTTATCGGATACATGTTATATGCTTGTTTCCCGTTATTGATATTGTTAATCCCGTTACTGGATACATGTTCCCGTTACTGATATGGATGTTCCCGATACTGGACATGAGAGCCGTTGATATGCGATATATGGGGATCCCACATCTATTGTTCCCGTTTCCCGGTATATTGTTCATGTTATCTTGATCATGTTATATTGTTCCTGATTCCCGTGATATTGTTCTATGCTATCAACAGAGCTCTGGTCCAGTTATCATGTTACCCATATCATGTATTGTATTGGTTCTTGTTACATTGTATACTTGACATATCATATCATAAAGAGAACTTGGGTATGGGGGAGACTTGACGGTTGACTAGATCATATCGGGTGGATGTTTGGATCCATTGTTTGTCCCACTGCAGGGGACGGGGTAGTGCTGGCTACCGTCTGTTATAGCTCATGAGCTCCTGATTATTATTTTAGCTCATTGAGATTCCCGTTACATGTTACAGCTCTAGCGGGCTGGCCCTGGTCTCAGCAGCCAGGGTCTGTTTAAGGCCGTTGTCCCGGGTATGCACGGGATACACCCACCCGATAAGAACTCCTCGACCTTGGGTTTCCAATTAACATAATAAAATAGTATACACGATAGTGACATCGGGAACATTTGTTATTTGATTACTCTCTCGTTTGGATAATGGTACCCGTAGGCCATGTCCGGATGGGTTCGACTGGGTGCGGGCTTCAGTATGAACCGCCAGTGGTATGGGACACTGGAAGAAAGTAATTAAAATAGCAGGTGGTACTGATCGCTACTATTGTATAAATGACATGACTTTGACATGACCTGCTTGCTACATGTATAGTTGTACTTCTTGTTGTACCTGATCATTTATCCGATATCATGTTACACGTCTATTTATTACTTTACCCGATACATGTTACACTTTCTGTAGTAGCATACTATTCATGCATATGTTCATATAGTCTATTTTATGTATATCTTGCATACATCATTACTATCTATGCACTACACCGGACACTGGTTAGATAGCATATGCCCATCTGCATATTCACTGTTATCACAGCACCACTAGCATGTACACTCGTCATCACTAGATAACATTATATATTCTATAAACTGGATATGATTAGAGACATGACCTGATGATAACCGGTTAGATAATAATAGTAATAAAAGATGACCTGTTTACATGTTCCTACTGTTTATATGTTGATATATTTCTACTGCTTATTATATGGTATACACCATCACGTATCTATAGTAGTATCATGCTTGTAGTACTATAGTATATATTACTGCCTCCTTCAGTTTTACCACTCACTAGGTCGCTTTCTGACGACCCTGGGTTTGCATGCCCAGATTGGCGATCCGAGTTACCATAGCTTCAGAGAGTGCCTTGGAGTCACATGGGAGATTCCGCATCAGGACTATTCATAGGTATTTTAGTGCTTTATTTCTGTTATCTTATTTATCCTTGTTTTCATATCTGTTATGATCGCTGACCTCTTTCTACAGGTATTCTTGTACTGCTTTCATGCTGGACCTCAGATCTATATGGAGGTATTGTACTGTACTGAGGCTTAACGTACGCGTGAGGTTGTTTTCACCTTACGTATGTACGTCGCCATAACGTCTCCGTACCTACGGGATTGGGGCGTTACAGAGTGGTATCAGAGCCTAGGTTCACACCTGGTGTGGGTAACCATCTGGGTCAATGCTTGGGCTCTTACCAACAGTACAATCAGGTTCAGATTAACTGATCTGTATCTGGATTTGGGGATTCCAGCAACGAGTACAAGAATGCCATGACCTTGACAATTCACTCCTTGATTCTGTTTTATTCCCTCCTTCCTTTTAGTTGTCAACCAGAGCATCCGATTTCCTTCTCGCTTTCCTTGCATCGTCTTGCTTCCATCCGTTCGGATTAGTTCACTACCATACTTCTCCATCCCGGGTTCCTTCTAGATAGCAGAGTGCGCAGCGGAAGTGTCGTGGACCCGTCACCTTTAGGCTTTGGGGTTGGAAATCTTGTTCTCACACCTGAATAGAAATTGCGAGGACGCAATTTTTGCAAGGTGGGGTGAAATGTAACCCCCTGATCCCCGGTGTACGTATTACCGTATCGGTACGCGATACGACGTACAAAATTGATTTGACATCCGTGGTATTCCGATTGAGCTGATTTCAGTTTCTAAAATCATTTTCTATTATTTGTGATTTTTCAGGATTTTTCTGGAATTTTCCTGGATTATTTTAGAAAATCTCCGTAGTCGGTGTTGACCGATACCGAAATAGGCTTTATGATTTTTATTTCACAAACGGAGTCAAATTTTGAGAATCCGCTTTCATTAGGTGTCTTAGAATCGTATTCTCTACGTTCAGGTATTTTTGGGGATTTTTCTGATTTTATCGAAAATTCGGCCAAACCGGTGTCGCCCGTATCGGCGAGACACTCCGGGATTTTTAATTGGCAAACTGGATAGAATTTCTGGAAACCGTCTTCATATTACGTCTCCAGATAATATTCTCTATTTTCTGTAAATTTTGGGCACCGTTCGGGACAAGTCGAATTTTAAGCTGAATTAAATAATATTATTTTAATAATTAAAACCCTTTTCTTTTCTTTTCTTTTTTTTTTCTTTCTTCCATCTTCTTCCACAAGCTTCTTCTTCCCACCGCCTCTTTCAGTCAACGAACCCAACTCCACCGCCTCTCTCTCTCCCCTCTAAATATTAAATCTCTCTCTCTCTCTCTAATTCCCCCTCTCTCTATACCTCTCTCTCACTTTATCTCTCCCCCTCTCTCGCTGTACACAGACCCACCACAAGGAGAGCCTGCTCGTCAAGCCAAGCCGCCGGCCGCCGCCACCAGCGGCCGTGCCAAAGCTGGCCGGCGCCACCGCGACCCGCGGCCGCGCGCACCCCCTCCGGCTGCCGCGCCTCCGGCCCGGCGCCTCCCCCTCCGGCGAGGCCGCCATGGCCGCGCGCCCATGTCTCTCTCTGGTAAACACTCCCTCTCTCCCCTCTTTCTCCCTCCCCCGCCGCCGGCGTGGGCCAAGGCGGGCGCCGCCGGCCAGGCCAGTGGCCGGCGAAGTGGGCGTAGCAGCAGCAGCGCTGCTACTGCTGCTGCTGTTGTTGTTGTTTATTTGGGTTCGGGTATAACCCGAACCCAATAACCCAAGTAAGGGGTTGGGTTTGGATATAAACCCAACCCAATAACCCGATAACCCGTACCCATTTGATTTAAATATTGGGTTTGGGTTATTGGATCCAAACCCGACCCGTTTACATCCAAACCCGACCCGTTAAAGGTATAATTTCAATTTAACCCCTGTAAAATTTTTAATTACTTTTAGGGCCCTGTAAAATTACAAATAGCCCCCTGGATATTTTCAGTATTTACATATTTAACCCATTTTCATTTATTTTAGTGTTCGGGCGATATCTGGAGATCCGGACTCCGATTCGGGCGATTCTGGATCCGTTGCGATCGTAGGAACGAGAGCTACAGTCCTGTAGCCAGTTTGTGAGTGTTTTTCTTTTATAAATATTATTTTATCATGTGTAGTGACATTGATTGATATATCATGAGTCTGGATAAAATATGGTAATTATCAATTATTCACCGGTCATGATCGGACAGTTATTGTAATAGGAATAATATAGACTCTTGTTAGGTATGTCCTGATGTAAAATAAAGACAAGGAAGTAATTATCAGACCAATACATACTAGCATAGACAACTCGGACACGGTCATCATACCTGCACAGCCACGGACACATAGGCCACTGTGTTACCATCTTCAGGAACACTATTATGTCATATATTGGATCACAGTTAGAGAACGATAGTCACATGTATACGGATCCACGATACTCGGTGACACTACACTGTTACTAGACATGCATGCTAGATACCGTTATTTCATGCACTAGTATCTTCTTTACACGGCTACGGTAGTTCACTAGCCATGATATGCTACGCTACATGGACCACTGTTATGACACAGATAGATTACACAGATTATTGCTACACATATATGACTACCACATTTCATATTATTATTCTCATCATGCTATGGATTCTCAGCATATCACTGTTACACATGCATGTATGATTTCTTTATTCTTGTCATATGGCTCCCCATTTCAATTACCTGTATTATTGTTCCCTGTTATCGGATACATGTTATATGCTTGTTTCCCGTTATTGATATTGTTAATCCCGTTACTGGATACATGTTCCCGTTACTGATATGGATGTTCCCGATACTGGACATGAGAGCCGTTGATATGCGATATATGGGGATCCCACATCTATTGTTCCCGTTTCCCGGTATATTGTTCATGTTATCTTGATCATGTTATATTGTTCCTGATTCCCGTGATATTGTTCTATGCTATCAACAGAGCTCTGGTCCAGTTATCATGTTACCCATATCATGTATTGTATTGGTTCTTGTTACATTGTATACTTGACATATCATATCATAAAGAGAACTTGGGTATGGGGGAGACTTGACGGTTGACTAGATCATATCGGGTGGATGTTTGGATCCATTGTTTGTCCCACTGCAGGGGACGGGGTAGTGCTGGCTACCGTCTGTTATAGCTCATGAGCTCCTGATTATTGTTTTAGCTCATTGAGATTCCCGTTACATGTTACAGCTCTAGCGGGCTGGCCCTGGTCTCAGCAGCCAGGGGTCTGTTTAAGGCCGTTGTCCCGAGTATGCACGGGATACACCCACCCGATAAGAACTCCTCGACCATGGGTTTTCAATTAACATAATAAAATAGTATACACGATAGTGACATCGGGAACATTTGTTATTTGATTACTCTCTCGTTTGGATAATGGTACCCGTAGGCCATGTCCGGATGGGTTCGACTGGGGTGCGGGCTTCAGTATGAACCGCCAGTGGTATGGGACACTGAAAGAAAGTAATTAAAATAGCAGGTGGTACTGATCGCTACTATTGTATAAATGACATGACTTTGACATGACCTGCTTGCTACATGTATAGTTGTACTTCTTGTAGTACCTGATCATTTATCCGATATCATGTTACACGTCTATTTATTACTTTACCCGATACATGTTACACTTTCTGTAGTAGCATACTATTCATGCATATGTGCATATAGTCTATTTTATGTATATCTTGCATACATCATTACTATCTATGCACTACACCGGATACTGGTTAGATAGCATATGCCCATCTGCATATTCACTGTTATCACAGCACCACTAGCATGTACACTCGTCATCACTAGATAACATTATATATTCTATAAACTGGATATGATTAGAGACATGACCTGATGATAACCGGTTAGATAATAATAGTAATAAAAGATGACCTGTTTACATGTTCCTACTGTTTATATGTTGATATATTTCTACTGCTTATTATATGGTATACACCATCACGTATCTATAGTAGTATCATGCTTGTAGTACTATAGTATATATTACTGCCTCCTTCAGTTTTACCACTCACTAGGTCGCTTTCTGACGACCCTGGGTTTGCATGCCCAGATTGGCGATCCGAGTTACCATAGCTTCAGAGAGTGCCTTGGAGTCACATGGGAGATTCCGCATCAGGACTATTCATAGGTATTTTAGTGCTTTATTTCTGTTATCTTATTTATCCTTGTTTTCATATCTGTTATGATCGCTGACCTCTTTCTGCAGGTATTCTTGTACTACTTTCATGCTGGACCTCAGATCTATATGGAGGTATTGTACTGTACTGAGGCTTAACGTACGCGTGAGGTTGTTTTCACCTTACATATGTACGTCGCCATAACGTCTCCGTACCTGCGGGATTGGGGCGTTACATTGTAAATTTTACTTTTGTACTTGGCTGTGATATAATGTACATGTACCAGTTTATCACGCTCTGTGATAACTTTGTAATCCTTATGATGGAATGTATATTGCCACGTGCTTCCGTACTCTTTTTCTTGTTTGTACTGATGCTTAGCGTATATACGTGAGGGTATTTCTGACCTGCGTATATACGTCGCAGTAACGTCTCCGTACCCGCCGGATCGGGGCGTTACAGGTTGGTATCAGAGCCAGGCTCTCACACCTACAGTACAACCAAATTGCAAATTAATGGGATCTTAATTTACGCTTGGGATACAGGAGTTTCGGTTATACATTTCAACTGCAATATACAAAGTTATCCATTCCTTCTTGATATTCCTTCCCCTGATTCCTAAAGTCTATCCATCTTTTGCTTTCACTCCTCTTTCCAGACATCTTTTACCAACATAGATATGGATAGAAGGTCAGGACGTAACAACTCCGGGCAGTCACAGGACGGGCCCGCAGGGGAAACGCTGACATTCTAAGAGTTATCCAAAATATGATGGAGAATCAGCAAAGGCAGACCGAACTCCTTCGGCAAGGCTTGATAACAGCTCCTCAAGAACGAAGGCCGGGCAACGTGTCAGACTTCAGGCGGTTACAGCCGGCAATATTTACAGGAGGAGAGAGACCGCTAGATGCCGAGCAATGGCTAATCGACACCACAGATCTCTTGAAGGCAGCAAGGGTTCCAGAGGAAGATCAGGTGGAGGTCGCTAAGATACAACTAAAAGATGTGGCTAGAAACTGGTGGCTAGCTGAAGAAGCGAGACTGGAAAAACCCATCACTTGGGACCAGTTCTCTAAGAGCTTTTATGATAGATTCTTCCCTACTACAACTCAGAAGGAGATGGAAGAACAATTCATCCGACTTCAACAATGGAATCAATCTGTTGATGAATATGCTACTGAGTTCTTAAGGCTGAGTCGTTTTGCTCCGTATATGATAGCCGACGAAGAGAAACGGGCAAGCAGATTTTAGCAGGGCTTACAAATGGATATCCAAGTCCTTTTGATTCCCCAACAGCTGAAGACATATTCCCAGGTCCTCACTATAGCTCGAGAGGTGGAACGAGGATTGGAGAAGAAGAATCTTGATCAGAGGAGGAAACAGGCCATGAAGAGGCCATTCCAGCAATTGGGCGGAGGCGGTCCAGTCAGAGCTGCAAAAGCCCCGATGTTTAGAAGACCATTTCGACCAGCCCCTCTTCAGATAACTCAACCACTTCCTATATGTGCTTATTGCAAGAGGACAGGCCACACTCAGCAGGAGTGTCGTAGGGCCAACGGATTATGCCTGGCATGTGGATCTGGTGATCACACAATAGAAGGTTGTCCCCATAAGAGAACAGGGGTGATGAACCGAACCCTACCAGCACTTCCTGCACCTATTGGTCAGAGGAACCCAGGGCCGATAGTCGGAAGGGCCCCTCTCCCTCCACAACAACGGGTTTTTCGCCCAGCTCCAAGGGGAGGAAGAACAACAGCAGGTCGTGGAAGAGGACGGGCCTACAACTTGACAGCGGAAGAGGCCCAAACTTCTGGAGAAGTGGTGACAGGTAAGATCATGGTGCACTCTAAACCTGTCTTAGTCCTCTTTGATTCTGGCGCTTCTCATTGTTACATATCAGATAGTTTCACTGCTTTGCACTCTATACCTGTTGAATATTTGGACCACAAGTGGGAGATTAGTACCGGTAATGGGGTAGTCATCTCTAACAGAATTTGTGTAGATTGTCCGGTGGAACTGTGTAACAGGACATTAGCAGTGGATATGCTCGTACTAGACACTAAAGGGTACGACGTAATCTTAGGCATGACTTGGCTCAGCAAATACCATGCGGTTATTGATTGTCGAAACAAGAAAGTCATTTTCAGAATACCGCTTTAGCCTGAGTTTCAATTTGAAGGAGAGCATAAACCTGCCAAGGGTAAATCACAAATGACTGCTGCTGAGATCCAGAAAAAGAGAGTACCAGTTTGGAATGAATTTCCAGAAGTATTTAAAGAGATCTCAGGACTTTCACCCGATAGAGCAATTGAGTTCTCCATTGATATCATCCCGGGCACAGTCCCAATATCTAAAGCTCCATACAGAATGGCACCCACTGAATTAGAAGTTCTAAAGAAGCAGTTACAGGAATATTCTGACAAGAGATTGATTAGACCAAGTACTTCACCATGGGGAGCTCCAGTGCTACTGGCCAATAAGAAAGATGGTGGTAAGAGGTTGTGTATAGACTACAGAGAATTAAATAAGGTTACCATCAAGAATAAGTATCCCTTACAAGAATTGATGATCTTTTTGATCAACTTCATGGGGCCCGAGTGTTTTCAAAATTGGATTTACAATCAGGTTACCAACTGAAAGTGAAGAAAGAAGATATTTTGAAGACAGCATTTAGAACTCGTTATGGTCATTACGAGTTTCTAGTCATGCCCTTCGGAGTAACCAATGCCCCAGCTGTCTTTATGGATTTGATGAACCGAGTTTTTTCGCCATATTTGGACCAGTTTGTTGTGGTGTTCATCGATGATATCTTAATATATTCTAAGAACGACAGAGAGCATGCAGAACACTTGAGAATAGTGCTACAGACTCTCCGGCAGGAACAACTTTATGCAAAGGAAAGCAAGTGTGAGTTCTGGTTAGACCGTATAGCTTTCTTGGGTCACGTAGTTTCAGAAGAAGGAATTTCAGTTGACCCTAACAAGATCCAGGCAGTAAAAGATTGGCCAATTCCAAGGACAGTAACAGAAATTAAAAGCTTTATTGGATTAGCTGGATATTACAGAAGATTTGTACAAGACTTCTCCAAAATCGCAGCCCCATTAACAAAGCTCACCAGAAAGGGAGAAGGGTACCTATGGTCAGAAGAATGTACTGCAGCATTTGAGCAATTAAAGGAAAGACTAATTTCAGCTCCGATCTTGAAGACTCCCTCGGGAACAGGAGGGATGGTTATATATAGTGATGCATCCGGGAAAGGCCTAGGATGTGTATTAATGCAGCATGGTCATGTCATAGCTTATGCATCTAGGCAATTGAAACACATGAGAGAAATTACCCAACCCATGACTTAGAACTGGCGGCGGTAATTTTTGCATTGAAGATCTGGAGACACTACCTTCTGGGGGACAAAGTATTGATCTATACTGATCATAAGAGTATTAAGTATATCTTCACACAGAAAGAATTAAACATGAGGCAAAGGCGGTGGCTCGAATTGATGGCCGACTATGACATAGACTTACAGTACCACCCTGGTAAGGACAATACAGTCCCAGATGCATTAAGCAGGAGACCAGAGAACAAAGTATTATTACGACTCACTCAACAGAAGGAATTGCTTCGGGAAATCATGAAGTTGGACTTGATGCTAATACAAGGAGCAGATGAGTCAGGTCAACTAATGACATTCCAGATTCAACCGACCCTGATAAGTGAAATTAAGGAAGCCCAAAAGGGAGACCCCAGACTACAGAAATTCAGGGCTCAAGTAGAAGCTGGATTGAGGACAGATATTTGTGTTCATTCGGATGGTGCACTTTATTTTGGTAACAGAATCTGTGTACCACAAGGGGAAGTTCGGCAGAAAGTTTTGGCAGAGGCTCACAATTCGGCTTATTCCATACACCCAGAAGGAAATAAAATGTATCAAGACATGAAGCAGAAGTTTTGGTGGAATGCCATGAAGAGGGAGATAGCCCAGTATGTGGCAAAGTGCCTGATTTGTCAGCAAATAAAGGTAGAACATCAGAGAACAGCTGGACTTCTACAACCGTTGCCGATACCCGAATGGAAGTGGGAACATGTCACCATGGATTTTGTTACAGCTCTACCCCGCAGTCCTAAGGGTAACAATGCAGTATGGGTAATCGTTGATCGCCTCACAAAAGCAGCTCACTTTCTACCCTTCAGAGTAGGTCAGTCAACAGAAGTTCTTGCAGATAAATATATGAAAGAAATCGTTCGTCTGCATGGAATTCCAGTTAGCATCGTGTCAGATAGAGACACGAGATTCCGATCACATTTCTGGGAAAGTCTCCAAGAAAATTTTAGGACTCGTCTAAAATTCAGTACCTCATATCATCCCCAGACAGATGGACAATCTGAACGAACTATCCAAATCCTTGAAGACATGTTACGAGCCTGCATAATAGAATTTAAAGGGTCATGGGAAGACTATATTCATTTGGTAGAATTCTCTTATAATAACAGCTATCAGGCCAGTATCAAGATGGCACCATTTGAAGCACTATATGGCAGGAAATGCAGGTCACCAATATGTTGGGATGAAGTCGGCGAAAGAAGACTTATGGGACCAGATATTCTAGTTCAGACAACAGATAAAGTTCGAATTATCAGAGATCATCTCCGGGCAGCACAGAGCCGACAGAAGAGTTGGGCAGACACTAATAGAAGACCGTTGGAATTCAGAACAGGTGATCATGTATTTTTAAGGATATCACCAACCAAAGGGGTAATCCGATTCGGTACTCGCGGAAAACTTAGCCCAAGATACATCGGCCCATTTGAAATTTTGGATCGTGTGGGAGATGTGGCTTACCGATTGGCATTGCCCCCATCTTTAGAAGGAGTACATAATGTATTCCATGTATCACAGTTGAGGAAGTATGTCAAGGATGAAAGTCACATTCTAGATCACTCAGAATTAGAACTGCAACCAGATTTATCCTACAAGGAGCAGCCGATGGCCATTCTGGACAGAAGTGTCAAAACATTGAAAAATCGGGCAATACCATTGGTACTGGTTTCTTGGAATAGACATGCCCCAGGAGAAGCTACATGGGAACGAGAGGATATTATTCGTGAACGTTACCCCCAACTCTTTCTATCTTAGTTGGTAAAATTCCTTACCCCTATTCTTTCCTGCCTTCACATCCCCATTATCGAAATTTCGAGGACGAAATTTTTTAATAAGGTGGATGGATTGTAACACCCCATCCTCAGTATACATACCCAGTTATGTATCCTGATTTTTGGAGCGTATTTTTATTATTATTATTTTATTTTATTTTATTTTATTTTCTGTTATTTTAAATCTTACTCATATAGCAGTACTGCATGATTTGACCTTTTCAGTATTCAAATTTGACCGATTTTAGTTTCAAATATTATTTTTTAATATTCTAGATTTTTCATGATTTTCTGGAATTTTTCAGAATTTAATTGTAAATCTTCAAAACCGGTGTCGACCAGTGTCGCTGACCGACTCTCGGATTTTTAATTTACAAACGGAGTTGAGAATCTAGAAACGGCTTTCACAATATTTCTTAAAATCATGATTTCTATTTAAATGATTTTTTTGAGAATTTTTAGAATTTATCAAAAATCTGGCCTACCCGTGTAGACACCGTCTACAGTAGATTTCAGGATTTTTATCTTAAAAATGAGATTGAATTTCTGAAAACCGATTTCACCAAAAATATTAAAATAATATTTCTTATTTTTGAGAATTTTTGGGAGACTTTTCGAGATACTTCATTTTTCGGGTTTTTCTTGAGTTCCGGTGTTTTCCCAGATACCGGAATTCTATCCGGATATTTTACTTTTCCTCTCTCCTTACCTGACGCGAGATCCACCAACTCTGGGTTCATCAATTAATGTGGAGACTCTCTCCATCCCGCATTTAATGTTCCGTCCTTCAAAAGAAATCAACCCAGTTCAAATCACCCATGCCTTTTTGTCTTTCCTGTAGACGCGACCTTGTAATTTCCCTTTTTGGACGCAGTAATAATCTCCACGTCCAGCTCTTATAGCCCAGACGTGGGCTTAAATTGAATGGAGACGCAAGTCTCCATTCTTGCGTTTTGAATGGAGTGACAACAATATATTATTATATAACTATTCCCTCCCTTATATATATATACACATATGTTCACATCCCCATCTTCTCTTTCTTACTTTTTCTCTTCTCCTCCTTCATTTACAGCCAGCACAGCCACAAAACAGCAGCCCAAGCTCCCCCTTGGCCGGCCACCTCCCTCTATTTTTCATCACATCCACCACCAACTTCTTCCACCATTTCCTCCACCATTCTCCCCTCCATCTCCTCCTCCATTTCCAACAACTATACCATCTTCTTCAACCTCTTTTCACCAAGAAACATCAAGGGAACCCATCCTCTCCATCAACTTCACCACCTTCCCCACACCATCTACACCACCTTAGCCACCACCAAGCATACCGTCTTCTCCTCCTCGTCATCCTCTTTCCGACGAACCATAGATTCGTCCTCCGTAGCATCGTTTACAAAATCCCATTTTGTCAAATTGAACTATACTTGCACCATCAGCCTCTCTCCTTCTCTTTTAGGGCCGGCCACCTCCTTTGGATTGGGGCTGAGCTCTTCTTCGTCGGCAACATCTCCGTTGATTATTCCGGTAATCGTTTACGATTATTCCGATAATCATTTAGGTGACAATTGCAACGACAACGCCAACGTGACCACCTCCATCTCTTTTGCTTCAACCACCAACAAAACCACCTTTCCTTCCTTTTTCTAGCTAATTAGTTGACTTACTCCTCTGTTAGTCGACTAACATTTCCCCTAAGTCGACTAACTCACTTTCCAGGGAATAGTTGTGCTCTCTGGTTGACTTCTGTTAAGTCGACTTGCCTCCTTTGTTAGTCGACTAATCGCTTATATAGTCGACTTGACCCTAAATTATAGTCGACTAATGAAAAGCCCTGGAAGTGCGTAACTCTCTGTTTCCCTGATTAGTCGACTTACCCTAACTTATTAGTCGACTAACCATTCCCTAGTCGACTTACTTATAACCCCTAGTCGACTAATTTCTGGCTAACTGCTGCGTTTGGTTTTTTCTAAACCTGCGTCTCCTCCTCTCTCTTTCCTGCGTCTCTACCCTCTCTCTCTTGCGTCTCTCTCTCCGCGTTTCCTCATCTCTCTCTCTCTCTCTCTCTCTCTCTCTCTCTCTCTCTCTCTCTCTCTCTCTCTCTCTCTCTCTCTCTCTCCTGTTTTAAACGCGGAGATCTTAAACGCACTTATTCTCTGGACTCCAGAGCTTGAAATTTCTCAGTGTACTTCTTAAAGCTTTAGGCGAGTGTTCTCGCCATCCTTCAGATTTTCATGCTTTGTCATGATTGACTAATATTACATTATTTTCCCGGCACACTTGCATGCATCATGCTACTACTGGATACTTACCCCGCAATATCATATTGTTACCTGACTTTAGATTGTCACATTTACGGGAATCCTGTACTTTCTATCCTGGATTATATACGATGACTTGAAATGACAATACTCATGACTCTTTAACTCCTGATCTTGCCAGACACTTGTTTTCCCGTAAATTGATAATTAAATAATAAATCATGAAAAGGAACAACTTGCATCGGGACGGGGGAAATTTGCGGCTATCAATATATGTTCGTGTTTACAGTGGAACTAGGCATGTTGTGCAACTAAAATTTCCAGTCTGACCTGTGGGCCTCCAGGCGACTGAGGGGAGTGCTGGCTCCCTCCTTCTTGGTACTATCTTGATAAGGGCTTTCTATAAGACCCTCCTGTAGGTCTTGCGGCTGGTTCCATGCACCAGCAATGGAACGTCCTGGACCGTGGTCCCGGGCATGTACGGGACCCACTGTAAACATTGTTCGTTGATACCCCCGTTGGTTTCCAATAACAGTCTCGATTTACTCCTATGTGGATGTATGTGTGCTGGGACGCTATTACACATACCTAGACATATGGGTAGATCGAGTAATAAGTATAAATATTAAAAATGGCAGAAATAGATTTATTCAGGCCTTATTACTTTCATTTTATGCCTCCATTTCATGTTTACTGTACATGTACACTTAACACAGTTTTTGATGCTTAATACTGTTTGATCATATCAACACATGCATATTCTTATCTTTACATGACACTTGGCTTTCACCTACATATTCGTTAGGGAGTTCTGACTCCCCTGAACTTGCATGTTCAGGTTCTGAAGCTTGGATTGAAGAGGAGCCCTCCACTGAAGACCAAGCCTATCTCTCAGAGCAAGCTGACTTGTCCTAGTCCTTCTGTTCCTGAATCTTCCTGCTAGCTCGGGGATCTTCTTCAGCCCGTGAGCACCTTTTGCTGTACAAATTGTAAATTTCACTTTTGTACTTGGCTGTGATATAATGTACATATACCAGTTTATCACGCTCTGTGATAACTTTGTAATCCTTATGATGGAATGTATATTGCCACGTGCTTCCGTACTCTTTTTCTTGTTTGTACTGATGCTTAGCGTATATACGTGAGGGTATTTCTGACCTGCGTATAAGTAACGTCTCCGTACCCGCCGGATCGGGGCGTTACAGGTTGGTATCAGAGCCAGGCTCTCACACCTACAGTACAACCAAATTGCAAATTAATGGGATCTTAATTTGCGCTTGGGATACAGGAGTTTCGGTTATACATTTCAACTGCAATATACAAAGTTATCCATTCCTTCTTGATATTCCTTCCCCTGATTCCTAAAGTCTATCCATCTTTTGCTTTCACTCCTCTTTCCAGACATCTTTTACCAACATAGATATGGATAGAAGGTCAGGACGTAACAACTCCGGGCAGTCACAGGACGGGCCCGCAGGGGGAAACGCTGACATTCTAAGAGTTATCCAAAATATGATGGAGAATCAGCAAAGGCAGACCGAACTCCTTCGGCAAGGCTTGATAACAGCTCCTCAAGAACGAAGGCCGGGCAACGTGTCAGACTTCAGGCGGTTACAGCCGGCAATATTTACAGGAGGAGAGAGACCGCTAGATGCCGAGCAATGGCTAATCGACACCACAGATCTCTTGAAGGCAGCAAGGGTTCCAGAGGAAGATCAGGTGGAGGTCGCTAAGATACAACTAAAAGATGTGGCTAGAAACTGGTGGCTAGCTGAAGAAGCGAGACTGGAAAAAACCCATCACTTGGGACCAGTTCTCTAAGAGCTTTTATGATAGATTCTTCCCTACTACAACTCAGAAGGAGATGGAAGAACAATTCATCCGACTTCAACAATGGAATCAATCTGTTGATGAATATGCTACTGAGTTCTTAAGGCTGAGTCGTTTTGCTCCGTATATGATAGCCGACGAAGAGAAACGGGCAAGCAGATTTCAGCAGGGCTTACAAATGGATATCCAAGTCCTTTTGATTCCCCAACAGCTGAAGACATATTCCCAGGTCCTCACTATAGCTCGAGAGGTGGAACGAGGATTGGAGAAGAAGAATCTTGATCAGAGGAGGAAACAGGCCATGAAGAGGCCATTCCAGCAATTGGGCGGAGGCGGTCCAGTCAGAGCTGCAAAAGCCCCGATGTTTAGAAGACCATTTCGACCAGCCCCTCTTCAGATAACTCAACCACTTCCTATATGTGCTTATTGCAAGAGGACAGGCCACACTCAGCAGGAGTGTCGTAGGGCCAACGGATTATGCCTGGCATGTGGATCTGGTGATCACACAATAGAAGGTTGTCCCCATAAGAGAACAGGGGTGATGAACCGAACCCTACCAGCACTTCCTGCACCTATTGGTCAGAGGAACCCAGGGCCGATAGTCGGAAGGGCCCCTCTCCCTCCACAACAACGGTTATATTAATAAAATATTAACTCTAAATAAAATAATAAAAAATGGAATAAGTATTAATAAAATAATAAAGTATTAAATAAAATATTAAATTAAAATATTAAATTAAAATAGTAAAATATTAAATATTAAAACAATATTAAAAACAATAAAAAATTAAAGATTAAAAATATAAAATAATTAAATAAGAAATTGAACACTATTTAAAATATTAAATATTTAATAATATTAAATTATATATTGATTATCAAGTAACTGTTTTGAACTGTAAATGTACTACAAGTGAGAGTTACATGATCACAAAATTAACTGTAGCAACTGCAAGTGAGAAAATATGAGTGTAAAAGTGAGATTTACATGACCACAAATTTAACTGTAGCAACTGCAAGTGAAAAAGAAGAGTTGCATTTTGCAACTTGTTTTTCAACGAAACAAACAACGGAAAATGGAAAAGAAGTTTTACGACTTGCGTTTTGCGGCGTTTTGCGGCGAAACAAACACGCCCTGTATATCAAATAATTTGTCATTTTATATGAGTGACATAATTTGTGAATTTATTTTCTCTTGAATTATCTTATTTTGAAAAGAAAAAATAGTTGATTAAATCGAATAAAATTCTATTATTAATTCATTTTCTTAGTTATCCATCTATTTTAAATTGCTATAAATTTATATGATTAAATTGCTAAATACTATCAATCTTTAGCTTTGACTTTGGTTTCCAAACCATATCTTTTTATGTAAACTAAAATTTTAATATGATTGCTAGTAAGGAGCATGAGAGAGCTGTAAAGTGAATCTTGAGATATCTGAAAGGAAGTTCAGATATGGCATTGTGCTATGATGGCATAAATGTTCGTCTGCACAGATATGGAGACTCTAACTTTGCAGGTGATATAGACAGTCAGAAAAGTATCAGTGGTTATGACTTCACTTTGAGAAGTGGACCATAGAGCTTGGTGTCGAGGCTTTTGTGCCAAAATTTTGGGAATTCTAGTTTTGTTCTTCATTTTTTTTCTATCAAAAAGTTTTTTTCAAGAATTTTTCTTTGTATTATCTTTTTCAAAACATTTTGTTTTTCTCATACTTGAGCTATCAATTCAATACATATCTATAGGATTTTGTTTTGTGAGAAAATTGTTTGTGATTTTTTAAGATCACCAAGAGAGAGTTTGTGATCATTCGATCACAAGTTGTAAACTTTTTCTTTGTTTTGGCTTTGTGTCTTGCCTCTTGTGTAGAGGTGATTGTGTTAGGAAGAAGAGTTGTGTACTCCCGGTGTTGAGTTATAATTCCTCGGTAGAGGTCCTTTTGTGAAAGGTTCTGTGTGGACATAGCGAAAATCCTTATGTGTAGAGGCGGGGACGTAGAGCAGTGGCTCGAACCTCGAAACATATCTTGGTGTTTGTGATTGATCCACTATCTCTCAACTCTCTCTTATATCTTGCACTGTTATTACTTGTTCATATTCATATACATGCTAGATATTGTTTATGTGTACCCACACTTGTGTTGAACCAAGAGAGCTTCTAATATCACCTCAACTCTTAATTTAGAGAAATCTAGAGGTGTAGTTCTAGAGCTCTTCATGGGGAATTCGAGCTTACTCTTGGTTACACATAGTGTGTTTGAAATTAAGTATTTAATTCCGTATTATTTGCTCTAGATTAGCTAGTACTCCTATTCACCCCCCTCTAGGTGTATTTCAATTGGTATCAAAGCCTCTGCTCCTGATATTCGGTTTAACCACCTAGGAGTGAGATCCTTGGATAGCTAATCTAGATTTACATTTGCACACATATAGTTTATACACTGATGAATTTCTTTGTCCCTCCTATGTACGATGTTTTCAACATTGATATGTAGAAGTTTAAGATGAGTGCATATCTTTTAGCCCTAGGTTTGCATGTTTGTCTTGCCACTAACAAGAAAACCTACTTTGATAATAACAAGTACATTGAGGCTAATGCACATGCCTAAAAGGCACTTAGGTACACACTTAGTAAAGAGCATCTTTCTATTGTTTCTCATTGTAATTTCGCTTTTTCAGTATGGAACACATTGACCTCTCTCGGCTACAAACGACAAACTATGTGGAGAAGGAATCTAGTGAAAATGAGTCCAACGAAGCTTGCTATATGGTTCAAGGGAATGACTCCCTTGAGGTATATTCGGATAGTGCTAGCTCTTCTAATGATGATCATGATAATATAGATGCCCATGCCTTAAATGAAAGCTTTTTCTATTTTGTGAAAACTTGTTAAATAAATATAAACTTTTGAAAAAGAAAAGTTTAGATTTAAAAGAAGAAAATGAGAATTTGTTTTCTAAACTAAACTTGATTTTGCAAGAGAGGGTTGAGTTTTCAAATAAAAGAGATACATTAAAAACCCAATTTGACCTTATTTAAAAGAAAATGAGTTTTTAAAGAATAAAAATGATTTTGATCATGTTTTGAAGAAAAATGAGATTTTGCCTTCAAAACTTGATGTTATTTTAAAAGAAAATGATTCTTTGAAAAACAAAATTGTTTTAATTTCAAAAGAATTGGAATTTGTTTCAAAGTTAAATATTTCTTTTAAAAATGATTTGGCTTTCCATTCTTGTCATGATCCTGTTGTTATATCTTCTATTGATAAGATTGCATGCTCCATTTCTTCTTTAAAAATTGATAATGACATTTGCCTATTGAAGAAAAGTGTAGATTGTTTGAGCTCCACTTTGAGCTAATGTGCCATAAACCACACACGATTAGAATCTATGTTTCTAAAGAAACATACTACACATATTCATGCACACAAAATACGGCATACACATGCTCATCATGCTCACATACATGATTTGTATGCTAATGTGTATACTTGTACATATTGTGGACATACGGGCCACCTTTCAAAGTTTTATTATGATAGAATACATAATTCAAATTTTGCGAATAAATTTGTTTGAGTTAGGAAAGGTGCTAACCACCATTGACCCAAGAATGTTTGGGTACCAAAATTCACCCCTATTTTTTTTAATGTAGGTGTGGGCTCTCATATGATGTGAGGGCATTGGTGCCTTATTAGTGGATGCGATCCGAGCCTAAAGATCATATATATGGATGCATCACTTTCAAGGGATGTTTAGGTGGAAAGAACCACCATGATTTTGGAGACCTAGAGACTAGTTCATACGGTTTAAAAACTATCTCTAAACACCTATTTTTGCTTATGCATTAATATTGATATTGATATTTTAGAATTATTGATTTTCATGTTCATTATGTTTAAATGAAATGCCTATCAAATTTGTGATATACATAAATAGTCTTTGAGATACACCCATGTTCATATGGATTCATATTTTTGTGTTCTCACTATTGTTTAACTAATATGTATATCCTAGTTCAAATAGCACGTGCATTTAACCTAATGATCATGTTTTATTTGTGTTTTTATGCTTCATATTTTGATTACATATTTAGATGTAACTTTTATTAAAACTTGTGTTTATACTTGTGCAACTAGTGAGCCGTATTTGATTATTATATGTTTGTATTTATTGCTTATTTGTACCCATTAGATGTACTTGTATAACCTTATCTTGATGATTCTTGCATCTTAACTTTTATTTCCTATTTGTACCCATTAGATGTACTTGTATAACCTTATCTTGATGATTCTTGCATCTTAACTTTTATTTCCTATTTTGTACATGTTTTCATAAAAATGTGTTTAGCTTCATGTATGCATTAATTTTGTCTAAAACTAATAGATATACATGTCTATCTTAGAGTCACTTGCTTTTCATGCAATATGGACTCGTTTATATTTGGGATATATTTGTATACTTTTAGTTTCGACAAAACATACATATATCTTGAAGCTTGTTTTTTTTTTTGATAAAAAAGAATTTCTTGTGTTTTGATGATTTCTTGTTTTTGATAAAAGAAATTTCAACGAAGCTTCAATGTCTTATTTTCATGATTTTGTTGATTACATAATTTTTATGCACTCTATATCTTGTTTACTCATGATTTTTGTTTCATGAGAATATATATGCTTCATTGCTTTTTGAGTGTTGATTCTCGTGTACTTTTCATATTTTATGGATACATTTATGTTTTATTCTTTACTTGAAAGACTTCGTACTAATTTTCAAAATTATCATAAAACTATTTTCGTTATTCTTCAATTTGGTAGAGTTTTCAAATGTGTTAAAATATCTTCAAATCATATTTTTGAAAACCCTTACCAACCAACGGGCAGATGGTTGAACGCGCCTTGTATGCCTTGATGACTATCTTTTATCATGTGCATGAATAGGGTTGTAGTTATGAGTTATACATATTTTTATTGGAAATTCATTTTGTATACTCATATTTTCTATATATGTATGGATCATATCTAAATTGATATTATATTGCTCTGATATATACATATATATGTTTTCTTGTGCTTTAAATATATATGTCCATACATTTTTAGCACAAATTATTTCTTTCTAATCTTGATTTAGTCCTTAATGTCAATTTTTTTCAATTTATATCATATACAAGCTTTTGTATTATTTTATTAGTATTTCATAAAGGGGTAAAAAGTTCGTGTTTTATCTTCCAATTGGTTTAGTTTCAATTGAAATCTTACTCCCACTCTTTATGATGAAAAATACTTTGTTTTGGTATATGCTAATTTTTTCAATATTGGTATCAACTAGCCTAAATTTCGTTGTGGTAGACCTGTGATAGCCAACATAAAATATTGTCACATATTATGAACATGAACCAAGAACTAAATTTCGTTGGGGCGTTCCCTACAGAGCGATGCACTGCATCGAAGCCCGGGTGCAGTGAAAAGTGGGCAAGGGTTGCTAGGTCATCATTCGGAAACGACGTGCCATATCGGCACCTGGATGTTATATCAAATGAGGAAGGATTCCCACAATTTATGAGCGGGTGAGGGTAAAGAAGTTAGCTCATGAATATAAGATTAGATTAGATCATGGAACATAGGTTCTCTTACAGGTAGATTCGTAGGGTTAGTTGATGCTATGATTAGACAGAATATTAGTATTTTTTATGTGTGCAGGAAACTAAGTAGATAGGTAAAAAAGGTAGAATTAGAGAGCTTTGGAGTTATAAACTTTGGTATACTAGTAGAGATAGAAATCGTAATGGGATGAGTGTGATCATAGATAAACAATTGCTTGAGAATGTAGTGGAGGTTAGGAAAAGGGTGATAGGATTTTACTAGTTAAACTTATTTTAGGTACGAAGATTTTTAATGTTATTAGTGTCTATACACCACAAATAGGACTTGATGAGTCTAGTAAACGTCACTTTTGGGAGGATTTAGATGAGATAGTGCAAGGCAAACCTGATTGAGGTTGTTCCTGCACACAAGAATACAGAATTTCAAAACTTTTAAAACAGTTGTGCAACATGCTCAATTCTACCGCAATAGCAAGGGGCTATGCGGGTCGTGATCCACAAGGAGGGACTAGCGATGGAAGCTTTATTTAGCAAATTCTCTTTTATGCTACAAAGAATGGTTAAAATTTTTCTTTTAGTTCTTAAAAAGAAAAGAGAAAAATAGAGTTAAGTTAGGAAGAAAGTGGTAGATAGAGAAGGTGGAGAAATGGAAGTGGATATGTACAAAGAAATGAAAAAGAGTGAAAAAAAATTTGAAAGATGGTGGTGTTGGTAATTTACACTAAAATTAAAAGAAAAGAAAATCTAAAAGAAAAACTTACCTCCTTTGGTTGATGACTTACCTGGAACACTTGCATGTTTTACCTTACTTTGGAGGCGATCAATGCATAACCCATAAAATCGAGCTCAATCCCCATTCACATTACATCATCAAGATGAACAAGAATGAAATGATACGGAATCTTGAGGAGGAGATCATCATGAAATATCGGTGGCACTCACACAAACATGGTTATACTAATGCTTCTAGATTCACTTGGATGCTCATCATAACCAAAAGAGAAAAAGTAGAAAGAAGAAGAAGAAAACAAAAGTAAAGGTGAACATAAAAAAAAAGTTACCTTTTATTGCTTATAGAAATGATGGAAGAAAAGAGGAGGGTACATCGATGTCACTCTCAACATAAGCCTCTCTCTCTTACTTACATGAATCTCAGTCTAATCTATGCTTACAAAGAAATAAAAATTACATAAAAAGAAAATAAAAACTTATACTAAAAAGAATGAAAAACTAGCCTAAAATCTATCTCTGCTTGGTCGTCCTCTGTACGCTCTGAAAATCCTAGTATTTATAGGCAAAACCCAATATAGGAGAGCGTACGAAGATAGGGGAGCAAACGCTCCCTCTAACTTCCTAATAAAGCAGCGAAAATGCATCTTTTGCCGCGTTTTCGCGACCTGGCCACACCCTGTTGGTGGTACTTCCTGGCTTCATGATTTGCTTTTAGCTTTTCCTGAATTTCTCGTTTCAGCTTCTGATTTTGACGAAACGGCCTTTTATCTTGGGCTTTAACCAATAGATTTGTAGAGATTTATTCTAACTGGTTTTCAACCGTTCTGAACCGACCTGATCTGTCCTTATTTACTGACTTCGAATTAATTCTGATTTAAATCAGAATTTGATGGGCTTTTGGGCTCGTTTCTCTTCCCTCTCCTTTAGTAATGGGCTTGCAAATAAATTAAACAATAATTAGAAAAAAGCAGAGTTTTATTCTACAATAAGTATGCGAATATGATAATGAATGGGCAATATTAGCGGCCGATCACCCCCATACCTATCTTTTGCTCGTCCTCGAGCAAAATAGCTAAACAAAAAATTATTAGACCACTTTCACAGGTCACGCGATTGCACTGAGTAAGTGCGACAAGCCGTTAAACCTCTAGGTTACCCCTAGAGGACGAGTTTTGTCTCGTGTTCAGTGGATTACACCCACAAAATCCGTAAAGAAAGAGAAAAAATGTTAGTATTTTGAAAACACATTTTGAAAGAAAAATATTTAAAATATTATTATAAGATTTAAATAATCTATAAGTTATAGGAAAATTGAATTTTTTATCCTAAACTTAGTCTCTATTCAAAATTTATTATCAATCAAAGTAAGGAGTCAAATTATACTTCTCATCTAGTCTATTACTTTACCCTAAGTCATATGCATCTTGTGACCGTGAAAATTTTGATTAGGGTTCTTTAAGTCTAACTTTTATACTTTATATATATATATATATATATATATATATATATATATATATATATATATATTTTATTTTTGGTGTATTATTCCTTAGTTCTATTAGGCTTTCTAATCTGCCCATGTAACGAGTTAATCGGTGACTCCCAAACCAAACGGTCTTAGGGCACCGGGTGAGACAACACCCCAAGGACTTAGACTCGAGCAAACAAGGCCACAAAACTAAAGATTTTATTATATGAACCGCTTTTAGGCGTGAATACTTATGCTTTATTAGACACAAATCCCTGCTTAATCAGAGGATTTATATATATATATTTTTTCTCAAACTTATCGAATCATTTTTCACATAAATACCAAGGCTTGCTTAGGCCAAAGCACCAAGCTAATCAATAATTAGATTTGTTCATCTTTCTTAAATATGTATAATTTTTTTTATAAGACATAAGAATTTTTGTTTTTAAACCCTAAGTGCGTAAGTGTATAAGGTGTGCATATTTCTTCAAGGTAAAGATCAAGACTAAATTACTTTCACAAATTTTCTTTCTAACTTAGAAATCAAATAAATAATCTAATTTTGATCAAGTATAAGAAATCCTAATTATGATTCTCCTATTCCGTAAAATTGACTTAATTTCTTTCAAAAAAATATGTCAAAATATTGTTTCTTTTTCAAAAAAATTTTAAAGTAAAGAAAATGTTAATAATTTTTTTCTTTTTTTTATATAAAAACAAAAACCTAAGATATGTTAGACCCTCCCCAACACTTATCTCATGCATTGTCATCAATGTATGAATTAATGCATAGATACATGAAAAAGAAGAAAGGGAAGAAAAATATTACCTTAAGGTAATGGTTCCGGTGGTGGTCTGATTGGTCCACGAAATGCGGCCCAATCGAATTTTTTGTGGAATTCAGAGGAGCCCACCAGAAATCTCTCTTATATAACCCACTAAAATGATGTATATATGAACGGTTTTTATTAAAAATTTAGCCCCATCTAATATTCAATTTTCATAATTAATTTCGGAGTCAATTTTGTCAACCGCCTTGTCCCAAAATGGAGTGTGAAAAGATGGAATGACTGACTTGGATTTAGGAACTATGGGAACTAATACCGACTCAGGAAAGTGACTTAAGTCAAGTAAAAGTTTAGGAGTCGAGATCGGTTCAGGAAGTGGGTCCAAATTAAGAAGTTGAAACTCAAGTTCACATTCATTTCCCAACAATAGAATGTGACTTAATATTGGTGATTCAAGTTCAAGAGTGACAGATGTGGGAATCAAAACTGGCTCTAAAATATTACTCAAGTCGGGTAACAAAATTGGAGTCAATATTGATTCGGGAATTTGAACTAGATCACAAATTTGAGAATTTAAGTCACATTTCTCGTTGAGTTTAATTTCATAAAAATGAGAACTTGCCAATTTGTCAATGGGACTTTCAAAAGCATAAAATTGGTCAAGTTTAATATGATGATCATAAAAGATTGGTGATTCAATTTCATGATGAACTGGCACAGGATCCAATGTTGACTTGGGAAAAGATTGAAATCAGGTGAAAACACCGGAGTTATTATTGAATCAGGAAGTAGAATTGAACCACCAAGTTGAGATTCAGGATCATGTTCATTTTCAAGTTCAATTTCAGGAAAGGGATAACTTGCCAAACTGTTAATGTCATTTTCAAAATTTAGAGTTTGGGCAAGTTCAAATGGTTGTACTGAAATGGAATCTTGTTTTCCAAAACAACATGACTCTTCGACTCTAACAGAATAGTTAGCGACATCAGAAATGGTCAAACGGTGAGAACGGAGAGTTTGGACCATCATATCTATGTCATGATTACGAGCAATTTGAGCCTGAGTCATGGCTTCAAGCATCTTTTTATAGTTGATTGGTTCATTGTTTTATTGCGATTGGACTTGAAAAGATGAAGTATTATTTTAGAATTTGTGATGAAATTGTGAGTCATACGTCAGATTTTGTGATTGTTGCTTGGACTCACACATACTCATCTCCAAGATTGAAGGTTTTCTATTTTGAACTGGTAAAACTAAGTATGAATCTTGAAAATATTATGGACAAGATGGATAAGGCGGACAAGTTAGTTGAAAATTGGACTTAGGAGAGGCGAATCCCCATTGACTCTGTGAAGAGTTGAAATCATTTTAGAAATTATGGTTATAAGATTGGGGGCATGGGCTATATTGATTCGGATAAAACCAATCTGGCACACTAGGTTGGTTAAAGTTATGATATGTCGGGTTGGTAATATCCGAAAAAGAGGTTGGTGTATAATATGGATTACCATTAAAATTGAAAAAATTGTTATTATGAGCCATATCACCAAGAAATGTCAAACACAAACAAAGAAAAAAACAAACAAATAAGCAAACAAATAAAAGAAAAAAATCTAAACTAAATTAGGGTAAACCTTAGACCTAAACGACTCCTAACTGGTTAGACTGTCCACGGGAGATATAATGCAGACTTTGACCACAAGCTAATCAGCCAGGTCAGGGCAAGATTGGTGGGAGATATTCGCGCAAAAGTGACGGGCCTAATTAAGCCAAACCACCAGCCTTCGGGGTTTCACCCCTCAATCCCTTCCTTAAACACTGATTTGGCAGGAGTCAAATTCTAACACCTTCCCCCTTAGGATAATCTCCTAATTGAGTCTGAGATGTCCCTAGGGCCAACATCTACTAAGTTTTAGTTAGGCTTGGGTTAGTGAGTGAGGAGATTGTTTGTGGGCTAAGGGAGAGTAATGACTTCCCTACCTTATTTTATTTATAGAACAAACCCTTAAATCAATTTGGTGCAGTGTACAAGTATATAGAAAAAAGTAACACTCAAGCAATATTTCATATAAGAATGAACCTTATACTAAATGCTATGCACACATACCTTGGCTCAGCACTCTTCAACAGTAAATAAAAAATATAATGAAATAGACACGTGCCTAAATGCAAAGTCTAAATCATTTTTAGCATTTACAATCAGCCTTTTACTGTTGTGTTAGAAATGGATATACAGTGAGTCAAACAAGGAAATAAACAGTTACAGATATTAAACTTTATAATTCAGCCAACCTGTAGAAAATACAGGTTAGTAGTTCACTCAGATTGCCACAGGAATATAGCAAATCTGAGGGCTTCTGTCTCTGGTTTCTTGAGCAGAGTCCAGGGCCACTTATATGTCCACTGCAGCAAAAATTCCTTATTGACCCTGTACACCAAGAACAGAAGAAAGTTAACCAAAAATGTAAATCTAAAAAGAGAATAACTTACCATCCCTCCCCGTAACGACGCCAAAATTTGATTGAGGTTGTTCCTGCACACAAGAATACAGAGTTTCAAAACTTTTAAAACAGTAGTACAAGGTGCTCAATTCTACCGCAATAGCAAGCGGCTATGCGGGTAGTGATCCACAATGAGGGACTAGCGATGGAAGCTTTGTTTAGCAAGTTCTCTTTTATACTACAAAGAATGGTTAAACTTCTTCTTTTAGTTCTTAAAAAGAATAAAGAAAAATTGAGTTAAAGTTAAGCTAAGAAGAAAGTGGTAGATGGAGAAGGTGGAGAAATGAAAGTGGATAAGGTGGAGAAATGGAAGTGGATATGTACAAAGAAATGAAAAAGAGTGAAAGAAATTTGACAGATTGTGGTGTTGGTAATTTACACTAAAATTAAAAGAAAAGAAAACCTAAACGAAAAACTTACCTCCTTTGGTTGATGACTTACCTAGAACCCTTGCATGTTTTACCTTGCTTCGGAGGCGATCAATGCATAACCTATAAGATCGAGCTCAGTCCTCATTCACATTACATCATCAAGATGAACAAGAATGAAATGATACTGAATCTTGAGAAGGAGAACATCATCATGAAATATCGGTGGCACTCACACAAACATGGCTATACTGATGCTTCTAGATTCACTTGGATGCTCATCATAACTAAAAGAGGAAAAGTAGAAAGAAGAAGAAGAAAACAAAAGTAAAGATGAACATAAAAAAAAGTTACCTTTTATTGCATGTAGAAACGATGGAAGAAAGGAGGAGGGTACATCGATGTCACTCTCAACATAAGCCTCTCTCTTACTTACATGAATCTCAGTCTAACCTATGCTTACAAAGAAATAAAAATTACATAAAAAGAAAATAAAAACTTACACTAAAAAGAATGAAAAACTGGCCTAAAATCTATCTCTGCTTGGTCGTCCTCTATACGCTCTGAAAATTCCAATATTTACGTTTGATCTTTTATCTCTCTCTCTCTTTCACATATCTTGCATTGCTTTTCATTATTCATATTCATATATAGTTTGTGCGCCCATACTTGTGTTCAACCAAGAGAGCTTTTAAAGCATCTAACTCTTACTTTAGAGGAATCTAGAGGAGTAGTTTCAGAGCCATTCACGGGGAATTCAGGCTTACTCTTGGTTACACATAGTGTGTTAGCAATTTAGTTTTTAATTCCACATCATTTGTCCTAGATTAACCTGAACCCTGTTCACCCTACTCTAGGTGTACTTTCACAGAGGACAAGAAAATTCTATATCCTAATCACTAAATTGAAGCAACGATGATTTGTCAAAAAATAAAATTTTAAATACTATTAAAAATGGTGAGGAAAATTAGAATGGTTTGCTGTTTGGAAAGGAATCATTTTACAACTATTTTATAAATATGAAATTCCAATCTTTGACATCGTTATTGTTTTGATAAAGGTGAGTGAATGGTTGATAGAATTTTCTCTTAAGAACATGTTTGGTTTATAGCATATTATAAATTTTAATATTTCAGTACTGACCAGTTTGATCAATTGTATGCACGAACTAAAATATCATTTGTTGACATGTTAAAATTAGATAATATTTTCATACTTATTGAATTACTCTCAAATAGGGGCTTCATATATAATGACAGATTATTCTTGCATTAAAATGAAAAACTGCTAAGCTACAATATGACCTTGGACCTTATAAAGTCTAGTTTGATAAAAAGGTCTTTCTATGAGTGTGGTCCTAGATACATCGAGGGAGATTATGTTAAGCTCATAGATGAGATCATTAATAGTAGGAACCCAACATTCTTGATTAGCGAGCTATTCCCATGAAAGAGGTTCAATATAGTGGAAATAAGCTGGATTAGTGATACTCGTATGAAGCATCGACCTGAATATGTGTATATCATATTTATAGCATGTGTGGTTAAAACCCCTTCTCTATGATAATAATGTTCTTCTGATACAGCTGGTTAGGTTGAATTAAACTCTTAGTAAATTCAACACATGAATTGTGGAGGGACATCCAGTTGTAGGACCTTAAAGGAATTACCTACGTGAGAGGAGTTGTGATGGTCGCGGTTTGAGGGGCAGAGATGACTCCTATAAACTCTCGTGAGTCTGTTACCATGAGCATGACCATTAACGCCCAACCTTCTCGCTCAATAGGTGAGAAACTTATTATGTGTGTCTTTTGTCAATATCTAGCAAAGAGGCCTAATTCAAGACGTAGTATATTATGTCTCTCATATTGCAATAAATTCACTAAGGGTAGGTTCAAGGTCGTAAGTTGCATATCCTGAATCCACAATATGAGGTTGTCAAACCTTTATTTATGTTTTATATTTTATGTTTTATGTTTTGTTATATTTATTTTGTCTTCTTTAAAACTCAAGCTTTTGGGGAGAGTGTTAGGTTTGAGTGAACACAACCCATGAGAAAGCATGATTTTCCTACTAATGTTCTTTCTAGCCTATATGTTTAGTCCCACATGGGATAGGAGATGGTAAGGGGAGTGATTTATATACCATTAATTTTTTCTCAGCCTACTTGTTATGAGTTATATATTTTGAGACGGCTTAATCGTGGGCTCGCTCCACACCGTGCCAATGCCAGCATCGGTCATGCCCGCCATGTTGCGTGAGTGAGCCCGTGTTTTTATTTTTTACTTCTTTTCTTTTTTTCGATTTGACTGATTCTTCCTTAACTGGTTCATTTTCACCGAGTCTCATGGGATCCGCACATCGAGTAAGAATATCTCTCAACAATTCGCATATGCTCATGATTCTCTCATTTGTTATTACAACCGTCGGGAGGGCTCTGATGGATATAAAATAGAGCCTTTTCCCTTCAGTAACAGTAAGCACAACAAGCTTGTTGGCCCAAAAGTTCTATCACTCGTGTTTTGATGATTCACAACTCAGGTAGTTAAGGAACTAATAATCTTAACGTGTTTATAAAGATACATGTTATTCAAAATTATATGGTTAAACTCAACTTCAACAAATATATATTGGAATATCTCAAGCTGATGATTGAAGCTCAAGAAGTCGAATTCAAGTCGAATATCAACGAGAAGACTTTGTTTCAAGATAATAAAGTTTCTATTTGTGAGTTTAGATGATCTATTAAAGATTTAGATTATAGAATTGTTAATTCAAGCTTGAATACACACAAAAAGCTTTGTTGTTGGTTTGATAGTGTTTTTCAAAAGAATATATATATATATATTCTATTATAAATTGAATTGAAAATAAAGTTTCTATAAAGTTTGTTTTAGTGAAAATCAATTTTAATGAGTATTAGATCTCAAAAATGAGTTTTGTTTGAAATATGTAGTGGAGTTAATCACATATTAGTGCTCAAAAGAATTTAAAGGAACTTATTTTTTGTTTGCTTTATAAAATTAAAATTGATTTAAATCAAGTTTTGTAAAGAATCAGAAAAGCTGAACTATTTTCGACAACTTCAAACATAGCTTTCGAAAACAGATACTCAACTTACACAAGTTTGAGTTGAAAAACTGTCGACAGCTTCGTGCACGTTTTCGACAGCGTTTTCTAGTGAGCTCAATTGATTGAGAACTACTTATTTTCATCATTTTTTCTTTCATTTTTCTCTAACTTTTGAAAACAACTTTCCATAGCTCAAAATCTATTTCGACAGCATTTTCTAGATAGTTCAAGATTTTACAGAACTGATCTATTTGTGACAGTTTTCTCTTTTAAAACTTATCCTTATCGAAAATGTTTTTGACACCCGATACATAGCTTTCGAAATGAACTTTTGAGTTTGAAAAATTCCATCCTCATTCTATAAGGAAGTTGTAAAGAGAAAGTTTGTAAGAAGTTTGTGATCTTTTTGGTGATCACTTGGCTACTTGTTCCTTCTTCTTATTCTTGTTGAGTTACCTCTTCGGTAGAGGATTGTAAGTGGTGGAGTTCGGTACTCCGGTCTTCGGTAGACCTTGTAAATTCCTCGGTGGATAGTGGAAACCCTTCACGGTGGTGAAGGCGGGGAGTAGAACGATGGCTCGAACCTCGAAACAAATACTTTGTGCTTGCGATTGATTTTCTCTTTACTCTCTATTGCTCTTACTTTCTTGCTTTTGATATTGCTATTCTTTCATACCTTATGATATATCTTGTGTGCACTTCATTATTGCTTTCAATTCATTTCTTGTTACATTGTCGATCATTACTCATACAACAAAATTGTGATACGCACCTCAAACTCATATCTAGAGGAATCACGAGGAAGGAGTTCAGAGCCCTTCACCGGGTATTCGGCTCTTAGTTTTATTTTGAGTGATCGTTGCATCATTCATTCATACTTGTTTTAAAAAGATTGTTAGATTAGCATTTACACCTATTCATCCCCCCCTCTAGGTGTTTTTCATTAAACTCTTAATAAGTTCAACACATGAATTGTGGAGGGATATCCAGTTGTAGTACCCTTCGAGGAATTACCTACGTGAGAGGAACTGTGATGGTCACGGCTTGAGGGGCAGAGATGACTCATATAAACTCTCATGAGTCTGTTATTGTGAGCATGACCATTAATGCCCAACCCTCTCACTCAATAGATGAGAACTTATTGTGCGTGTCTTTTGTCAATATCTAGTAAAGAGGCCTAATTCAAGATGTAGTCTATTATGTCTCTCATATTGCAATAATTCACCAAGAGTAGGTTCAAGGCTGCAAGCTACATATCCTACAGTATGAAGTTTCCAGACCTTTATTTATGTTTTTTATTTTATGTTTTATGTTTTGTTATGTTTATTTTGTCTTCTTTGAAACTCAAGTTTTTGGGGGAGACTGTTAGGTTTGAGTGAACACAACCCATGAGAAAGCATGATTTTCCCACTAATGTTCATTCTAATCTATATGTTTAGTCCCACATAGGATAGGAGATAGTAAGGGAGTGATTTATATACCATTAAATCTTTCTAATCCTACTTGTTATGAGTTATATGTTTTTGAGATGGCTTAACCGCGCGCGCGCTACACTGTGCCAATGCCAGCACCGGTGCATGCCCGCCACGTTGCGTGAGTGAGCCCGTGTTTTATTTTTTTACTTCTTTTCTTCTTTTCGATTTGACTGATTCTTCCTTGACTGGTTCATTTTCACCAAGTCTTATAGGATCCGCATATCGAGTTAGAGTATCTCTCAACAATTCGCACAAGCTCAAGATTCTCTCATTTGTTATTACAACCACCAGGAGCACTCTGATGGATATAAAATAGAGTCTTTCCCCTTCAGTAGCAATAAGCACAACAAGCTTGTTGGCCCAAAGGTACTATCACTCGTGTTTTGATGATTCATAACTCAGGTAGTTAAAGAACTAATAATCTTAAAGTGTTTATAAAGATACATGTTATTCAAAATCATATCGTGAAACTTAACTTCAACAAATATATATTGGAATATTTCAAGTTGATGATTGAAGCTCAGGAAGTCGAATTCAAGTCGAATATCTACGAGAAGACTTTGTTTCAAGATAATAGAGTTTCTATTTGTAAGATTAGAAGATCTATTAAAGATTTAGATTATAGAATTGTTAATTCAAGCTTGAATACACACAAAAAGCTTTATTGTTGGTTTGATAGTGTTTTTCAAAAAGAATATATACATATATTTTATTATAAAATTAATTCAAAATAAAGTTTCTATAAAGTTTGTTTTAGTGAAAATCAATTTTAATGAGTATTAATTCTCAAAAATGAGTTTTATTGTTTGAAATATGTAGTGGAGTTAATCACATATTAGTGCTCAAAAAGTTTAAAGTAACTTATTTTTGTTTGATTTATAAAATTAAAATTGATTTAAATCAAGTTTTGTAAAGAATCAAAAAAGCTGAACTATTTTCGACAGCTTCACACATTGCTTTCGAAAATGGGTACTCAACTTACACAAGCTTGAGTTGAAGAACTTTCGACAACTTCATGCACGTTTTCAACAGCATTTTTCAGTGAGCTCAGTTGATTGCAGAACTATTCATTTTCATCAGTTTTTCTTTCATTTTTCTCTAACTGTTAAAAATAGCTTTTGATAGCTCAAAATCTATTTCGACAGAATTTTCTAGATAGTTCAAGATTTTACAAAATTGATCTATTTTTGACGGTTCTCTTTTAAAACTTAACCTTATCGAAAATGCTTTTGACAGCCAATACATAGCTTTCGAAAATAAACTTTTGGGTTTAAAAAATATAGTCGTTTGTGATTGTTACCTATCGAAAGTCATTCACCCCTTTCGATAACTAGTTAATTATTCTTTGTTGAATTTTAGCAAATATTTTTTGTTTATTTTTCTCTAAAACTGATCATTTGCAGAGATTCTTAGACAAGAGTTTTGATTGAGTTTACAAGTATTTCAGTGTAATCTACTTTCAATCTTTAAGAGATAAAATTCACAAATTTTCTTAATCATTTCTCTTTCAATCTTTCTAAGTTTCTCACATACAAAGCTTGAGTTCTCAATTTCTAATCTATCGCTATAGGATTTGTGCTTTTGTGAGAATTTCAATGATCAAGTAAAGTTCACAAGTTCTGTTCTTTGTGTTGTTGTGTACCTCTAGTGAGAGAGGTGGATGTAGGAGTTGAGGCTCTAAGTCGATCTTGCAGGATCATGAGTATATGAGTTGCGGCTCTGAGTGTTGTAAGAGTTGAGCTCAGTGTAGATCTTGAGGGATCGTAGATGTAGGAGTTGTTGCTTCGAGTTGATCTTGCGGGATCAAGTTGTAAGCATTATATTTCAGTTTCACGAACCGATGAATAGTGCTTATTTCTCCACATGAGTTGGAGACAACGACGTAGATCAAGTGGATCGAACATCGAGAACAAATCTCTTGGGTTTATGGAGTTTGCTCTTTCTATACTCTTTCTATTACTTTATCTCTGCTTATAATATATTGTTTAATATTGAGTATAATTGTTGCAATTTTTTTTAATTTTCATATAAATTGATTAGCATCTCCTCTTCTCTCCTATCCTCTACTACGTTCTCTCTTGCACTCACACTGCCAGTTGAGAAAGTAACCAAAATTCTTTTCTCTCATTATAAATTTCACTAGTTCTTTTCCTTTTCATGGGCACCCGTTCTAACTCTGAGGAGGGACCTGGACTTGCGCTCGAGCCGGGTGCTGGTACTTTCCAGGGGTTTTTACCGATAGTTGACGGCGGCCGATCCACTCCCGAGCGATAGGGCATGCCCAAGTCTTCTAGGGCGGTGATCTATCACGACTGCTCTCTCCCAGTCTAGATATCTTTTTCTTCTTTATTTTGTTTACATAGAAATATTGCAATATAATTTTTTTGATATTAATGGTTTTAAAATCACCTCATATAATACAAAATTTACAATACCGAAAATTTAAAAAAAAATACAGAGAAGTCCACCAGACGTTGTTATTAGAACTAAGTTCATGTCGAGGATCACGATCCATGAATAAATAGATTTTAACA
Source organism: Agave tequilana (assembly GCA_038442645.1). Taxonomy (NCBI): domain Eukaryota; kingdom Viridiplantae; phylum Streptophyta; class Magnoliopsida; order Asparagales; family Asparagaceae; genus Agave; species Agave tequilana. Next base: position 107,291 of record JAVJIF010002410.1, read on the forward strand.
CCACAAAAATTATGTTTTGATTCTTAGACAATTAGGCTCATCCTTTTAAGAGCAATATTAAGTTGGCTTAGCTTTTCACTGCAACAAGCAAAACTCAGTTTATGTTCTACATGGCGTGGGCTGAAATGACCGCTGTTGGGCCACTGATGGGCCTCAATTTTTATTTTTCTCATTATTATTTTTACACAATTTTTGATATGAACTCTTCCCTCATACTCACCCTCTCACCACCAATGATGCACAGGTCATGTACCCGTATTTCGTACGTATCGGATACAATTCTCGTTGGATACTTGTTGGATTCTTTGGATATATACACCCTTGCTGATGTGACTGCAAGATGGTTTAGAGAAGCTAGTGGTGGGGCGGACAGGCTTGCTAACTATGGGCGTACGTCAAAAGGATCATGATACTGGAGCGATAACTTCCAGACGGTCTTCTTGCAATTTTGCTGCGAGACGTGTCAGGGTGCATGTATTTAGAGACGGTAGTAACTGGTGTAATTTCTGACTATCAAAAAAAAAAAAGTTGGTTGCAGATATTTTGCTCTTTAACCCCCAAAAATTTGGGCGAGGATAATTTAAATTGTTGAAGCCTGTAATTGTAAACGACATTTAGTTTTGTTAGTCACAGAGAAATGCATCTACATATACTTCAAATTCAAATAATTAATTACCCATTAACTTCTAATTTGTTTGCATGTCTGCTCAAGAGACAAATACCTCCTGTGAATTATATCATTAATTACTTGATATGGGCCTGCTTATTTGTTCCTAATTTATTTATTTTGATAAGAATAGAATTAATAGAAATTTACTTGCAGAAAACAACCCCCAAGCATCAGCTAAGACACTATCTAACAATTTTATGATAACCCTCTTTCTTCTCTCCGCAAAAGTTTGCAACAAAGTCGGCAAGGCCATTTCCTTCATACAGAGTATGAAAATTTTTGAAATCGAACAAGGATTGTGTGATCCGTTTTGTTAGATGTGTATTTGGATTTGGAGGGAAAACTTGAGTCTCTCTACTTATCTTTTTGTTATTTAGTCTCACATTCGATACACCAAAAAAAGTTGAGTGATTTATATACCAACTCCTACATTGTCCATTGTTATGAATGTTAGGTCATGGGCTGGGCCACCTTTCCACACACGCGGTGAACTGAGTTCGGGTGGCGCACGCTCACGACCTGCAGACACGAATGCAACTCCGTTAAAGAGGTTCTTGGATCGCTACATTTTGAAATTTTTTTTTGAATTTTATATTCTGAGCTAACTCCGAACTTCTGGGCAGAGTAACCAAGTATATGGACTCGGAGTGTTCCCCGAGTACTTGGATTCGGAGTGTCCCGGAGCTCCATCTCACTCTCCCGAAATACCTCACTGTTTTGATTTGTAACATTTTCTTGACCCGGTAAAAGCGGATCTGTGAAAGTGTTGGGTTGTTGCTGTTGGCCCAAAGGCCTTCCACTCTAGTTTTGATGATGATTAACTCATGTAGTTATGTGTACTAATAATCTTGTGAGTTTAGTTTCAGATCATTAATCAAGTTATTAGTTGGTGAAAACCTCCACACATCTTTCACATGTTGATTCAAGAGCCCGAGCGTCAAAGATCACATATAGCACTTGCTCGATGGATCAAGGAGTTTTGGATCGAGTCGGCTTGGTGATTGCGCTCTATAAGAAGACTTTGGTACCATAGTTTAGTTTTGTGTTTAGATTCAAATTGTAAAGATTAGAATAGTATGATAATGCTCAAGTTCACAACACACACGTTTCATATTTTGAATATTGGCTTTGGTTTTTTTTTCGGTTTTAGGTTTAACCGATCTTGGTTTTCATGAATAGATAGATCAAAACAAGTTTACTTGGTTTAATGTATATATGATTTGTTTCTATATACATGCATACTTTAATTTCCTAGACAAACTTAGTTTTGACTTACTTATTCATGTATTATATGTTTTGGTATTTTTGACAAAACATATTTTGGAATTAATGACAAAAACTATGATATATATTTGTTTCATGTATATTGGATTTCTATCCATATGCATCATGCTTCAAAGTGTTTAGATATCATGTTTTTGTATTTGGAAGAGTTTTGGATAAAACGTATTTTCTATTCAAAATCCAAGTTTTAGAAAATACAGTTTTTGGTTTTTGGTAAAAATGATAAGACATAAAAAATAGTTCATATTGATTGATATTTGAGCTAAACTTTTTACCACATGTTTATATATCAATGCAAAATGATAAAACTATTTTTGGTGATTTTTAGAAATGATAAAAGAATTCTTAAATATGTTTCTAACCCAGTTTTCTGTTCCGGGCTTCACCAGTCGACTAAGTCAACTGACCAAGTCGACTAGGATGAAGTCGGTCGACCGGGCCAGTCGACCGACGTGCACAGATCTGTGCACGTTTGGAGACACTGGGACGGTCGACCGGACCGGTCGACCGGTCTGAGAGCAGAGCTCTCTGTTTGTTTGGGTCGACCGGGGCGGTCGACCGGCAGCTGCCAACGGGCAAAAATTGACCGTTGGGCGGTCGACCGGCAGTGTATTTCTGGCATTTCTGCTGCCAACGGCTATATTTTTCTGGGGTCTATAAATACCCCATTGGAAAGAGTTTTTCTCTAAGATTTTTTGTGCGAATTTTTCCTTACTCTCTAGTGTTTTCACAGCAATTAAAAGAGGTTTTTGAATTCAAATTGAACAATCTTTTTGGTGTTTTTATTAGGGTTTGAAAAACCAAAGAAAAGGGATTTTTGGGAAAAGTTTTTGTTTGAATTTCACTATCTTCATTTTCTATCATTTCCCAAAGATTTTCTTTGAGTTGCTGGTTTCAAATCCCTTGGTTTTCTCCACACTTGAGCAAAAATATACTATCTTCTCTGATCTTTGTGTGTGGGAAAAGAGATTGTTTGTGGTTGTTGTTGAACCACCAAGTTGTAAACCCTCTATACTTTGCTTTGTGCTTTTCCCTCTTGGGTTGAGGAGGTTATTTGTGCAAGTGGTTTGTATCCCTCAAGTTGTGAGGTGATCCTTGCTTGGCTTTGTGCTAATCCCTCGGGTTGTGAGGTGATTGTTTGTTGACTTGGAGTTGTGCCTCAAGGAGGAGGTTGTGTTTGTAAGGAGAGGAGTTGGGTACTCCTTGTATTGTGATTGCCCCAAATCGTCGGTGGAGGTTCCCTTTGTGGGAGTCCTTTGTGGACAAGCTAGTGGACTTAAAATCCTTCTGGGTGAAGGCGGGGATGTAGAGCTGGGTGCTCGAACCTCGAAACATATCTTGGTGTTTGCGCTTGTTCATTGACTCTTACTCTCTCTCTTTACTTTGTGCCTTGCATCTATTCATATTGCTCATACATACTTATATGCTTGGCTTGGTTGTGTGCATCTCTTGTTGAAATTACAAATTAGTTTTTAATTCCGCATTGAGTTGACTAGATTAGCATAATCACCTATTCACCCCCCTCTAGGTGATCTTTCAATTGGTATCAGAGGTAGTGCTCCTGATATTTAGGTTTAACCACCTAGGAGTGAGATCTTGGTTTGCTAATCTTCATTTGCATTGTTCATTTGCACTCATTTAGTTTGCTCTCATGGATAGCCGTCCTATGTTTGACCATATTAGACTTGATGTTTGGAAGGCCAATATGAGTAGCCATTTGAAAAGACTAGGACATCTAGTTTATCAAGCCTCCACTATGGAATCATTCCCCAATAGTAGCAAGCATAAGAAGGCAAATGCATTAAAACTTAGAACACTTAGAGCATCTCTTAGTGAACATCTTTTACCGTGTTTAATCATTATGACTCAGCTTTTGCAGTTTGGAGCTTATTGACGTCTCTCGAGCTTCCAAGGATTATCAACAAGATGAGGAGATCTAAGAGAGAAAAGTCCGAAGAGCATTACTTCATGGTCCAAGGGAAAAACTCCCTTGAGGTACAATCGGACACTCAATTAGATGATAGCTCTAGTTCCTATTGCCATGGTTGTTTTGAAGTTCAAACTTTAAATTTGGAACTTGCTCAAAAGCTTGAAAATTTGTTTGAAAAACACAATCTTTTGAAAGAGGACAACCTTATTTTGAAAATGAATTAAAGGATTTATGCTCTAATTTTGAATTGGTTTTGCAAGAGAAGGAAGAGATCACTAGTGAACGTGACTCACTAAGATCTCAACTAGACCTTGCCCTTAATGAGATTGAAGTTTTGAAAAGCAAAAATGATTGTGATGATGTTGTGAAGCACAATGAGATTTTGTCGTCAAAATTGAATTTTACTTTTAAAGATAACCTTTCTTTGAAAAATAAAATTGATTCTATTACAAAAGAATTGGATTTGGTTTTAAAGAAAAATGAATCTTTAAAATTGATATTGATTCTCATGTGTGCCATGCTAGTATAGCTTCTTCTTCTTGCACACCTATTGCATGCTCCACTTTGTCTTCCACTATTGAAAATGATATAAATATTTTGAAGAAAAGTGTTGAATGTTTGGGCTCCACTTTGAGCCAATGCACATTGAATCATACACGTTTGGAAACCTTGGTTCGTAAGAAACAAGGTCCATCTTTGCATGCTCACCCTACACGGCATACACATGCTTCCCACGGACACAACCATAACATGTATGCTCATGTGTAAACATGTACACATTGTGATCGAAAAGGCCATCTTGCTAGATTTTGTTATGATCGTATCTATCATGAAAATTTAGCAACTAATCTTGTTTGGATTAGAAAGGATACTAACCCCCGTGGACCCACAAAGAAATAGGTACCAAAGACCACCTCTATACTTTTTGATGTAGGTGGGAGCTCTCGCAAAACGTGAGAGTGTTGGTGCCTTGGAGTGGATGCGTTCCGTGCCTAAAAGAGAACCATTTGGAAGCTTCACTCTCAAGGGGATTTGGTGGGAGGACCACCGTGGTTTGGAGAACTAGAAATGCACCTTCATTGGTTTTGGTATCACTCTCTAACTCCCATTTTTATTTGCATGTTTTTCATGTTCATCTATTTATAGCATGTCATGGTTTATTGTTCATCATGCTTATACCATGCTCATTAGAATAGTGTTATACATGTTTAGTTACTTGAGCACCCATGTTTTATATGGATCTATATTTAGTGTTCTCACCTTATTTAAACTAACATGTATGCCCTAGATCTAATGCACATGCATATGCATTATGACCATTTGGATGTTTATGATTCATATTTTATTGTTTCATGATTAGTATGATGTTTGCCATGTTTATTAGACTTATGCGTTACATGATTAGTTGTTGAGACACCCATGTTTAATATGGACCCATATTTTGTGTTCTCTTTATGTTTTAACTATCATGTTAATCATAAAGATCTTATGCACATGTCTTTGTCATGCTAAATCATATGGTTGACTATGAATTTTTATTTTAATGATTCATGTTTTGATAAATAACTTGTGTTGTATGATTTCTAATTTTGCCACATGTTTTGATGATTATAGGCTATTATGTATTTCTTGATTCTAATAGCATGTGGAAGTTCTTCATGATCATTTTTATGTCTTTCATGTTGACTTATATCCCGTTTTATGCTTAATGATTTGATTACTTGTTTAGATGTTAGTTTTCATTAAGACTAGAATTTATACTTGCTCATGTAGTGGGACACAAATAAATCTTTATATATGTTTATGCTTGGATGCTTATTTGTACCCATTAATGTGTTAGTATAGCCTAATTTTGATGATTCATGCATTTTAAACTTATATTCCTATTTTTGGATTTGTTTTATGTGTATGAGTTTTCATTTCATGTATATGTTTATTTTGCCAAACCTTAAGATATACATGTATACCCTTTGAGTCATTTGCCTTTCATGCAAATCTATATATATGGACTCAATTGTGTTTAGGGATATGTATGTACACTTATTGTGTTGGCAATTCATACATATACCTTGAAATGAAATTAGTTTTGGTAAAAATTTAGTTTTTCTTGATTTCGTGTTTATTTGTTTAACTTCTTGTATATGTGTATCTTGTCCAAACTATTGATTACACATGTACATCCTTGAGCCACGTGCCTTCATGCATATACTTTTGTGGACTCATTGTGTTTAGGATATGTATGTATACTTTAGTTTGTACATGACATACATATGCCTTGAAGTTTAAGTCGTTTGGATGAATTTCATGTTTTCAAGGAATTTCATATGAGCTTAATTGAATATTTTCATGTTAATATGTGTCACATTTTACTTATACACTCACTTTATTAGTTTTACTCATGATTTGTTTTCATGAGACTATGATATGGACTTTATGGATTTTGAGTGTTTAGTGATCATGTGATTTACATGTGTTTCATGAAAAACAATTTTGTTTTATTCCTTACTTGAAGGATTTCGTACTAGTTTTTAAAAGTTATCCTATAACTAGTTCGTATTCTTCACTATGGTAGAGATTTTCAAACAAAGCTTATTTTCAAACCTATTTTTGAAAACCCCTACCCTCTATGGGAGGATGGATGGGAGATCATGTTCTTGTATGCTTTAAAATGAAAATCATTTAAAACTTGAACCATGATTGGGAGGTAGTTATATGAGATATACATTTGATATTATTGTTATTTTAATTGGTATCATTGAATTCTTTCAATTGGTATCGATCTTGACATTTCTTGTATACTCATATGTGTTTGTATGTATGTATGCTTCATTCCAAGAATATCAATTTCTATTGGTATCTATTTTTCATACATATATATGTTTTACTTGTGCTTATTATATCCCTATATCTTTAAGCACAAAATCTTGTTTATGCTAGTGCTTGAGCTTCAATTTTGTTTTAATTGATTATTTTTAAATTGGTATCAAGCCTACACATTGTTTTAGTTTGTATTTCATAAAGGGGAGAAAATTTGATTTTGTCTTTCAATTGGTGATTTCTCAATTGGTATTTGATTCCCACTCCCTTACTTTATGATTGAAAATTTCAAATTGGTATCATATGTTTAAAATGAAAATGATTTACAATTGGTATCAAAACATTTGTGTTTAGACATTCAAAATTCATTATGTTCTAATTGGTATCAAGATTTTCATATGTTTTTGCTTAAAATTGGTATCAATATTTTTTGTTTGTTTCCTTTCTATTGATATCAAGATGCTATTCTTTGACATATTTCTAAATTGGTTTTTTTTTTGACAAAAAAAGAAGGAAAATTTTATTTTTTTATTATTGATTCATTGTTTCGAATAAAAAGGGGGAGAAATATTTATTGATTTTTCTATTGATTTGGTTTTGCTTTTACCCCTTATTAAAGATTGACTCTTTGTATTAAAAAGAAAGAAGATTTTGTTTTGTTTTGGTTTTTACCCCTTTGTTAATAATTGACAAAAAGGGGGAGAAGAATTTGGGTTTATATATGCATGTTTTTATTTTGCATATATTAAGTTTAATTTAGTTTAATTTTAATTGGTATCTAAAGCATGTTTTGTGATTGGATGTTTTGTAATTGGTATCTAGAGTGTAATTGGTATCTAGAGCATGTTTTATTTTAAATATTTCATTGGAATTGGTATCTAGAGCATGTTTTGTATTGAACATTTCATTGGTATCTAGAACCCTTTATTGTTTAAGCATAGGTATGCATGTTTCATGTTTCATATTTAAGAGCCTTCATTACACATTCATTATGTTTATTGGTTATGCATTAGTTAAGGGGGAGCTTCTTTGAAGCTTAACTTTAATCCATGCATATATAACTCCATGAGTTTTGTCATCATCAAAAAGGGGGAGATTGTTGGCCCAAAGGCCTTCCACTCTAGTTTTGATGATGATTAACTCATGTAGTTATGTGTACTAATAATCTTGTGAGTTTAGTTTCAGATCATTAATCAAGTTATTAGTTGGTGAAAGCCTCCACACATCTTTCACATGTTGATTCAAGAGCCCGAGCGTCAAAGATCACATATAGCACTTGCTCGATGGATCAAGGAGTTTTGGATCGAGTCGGCTTGGTGATTGCGCTCTACAAGAAGACTTCGGTACCATAATTTAGTTTTGTGTTTAGATCTAAATTGTAAAGATTAGAATAGTATGATAATGCTCAAGTTCACAACACACACGTTTCATGTTTTGAATATTGGCTTTTGGTTTTTCGGTTTTAGGTTTAACCGATCTTGGTTTTCATGAATAGATAGATCAAAACAAGTTTACTTGGTTTAATGTATATATGATTTGTTCTATATACATGCATGCTTTAATTTCCTAGACAAACTTAGTTTTGACTTACTTATTCATGTGTTATATGTTTTGGTATTTTTGACAAAACATATTTTGGAATTAATGACAAAAACTATGATATATATTTGTTTCATGTATATTGGATTTCTATCCATATGCATCATACTTCAAAGTGTTTAGATATCATGTTTTTGTATTTGGAAGAGTTTTGGACAAAACGTATTTTCTATTCAAAATCTAAGTTTTAGAAAATACAGTTTTTGGTTTTTGGTAAAAATGATAAGACACAAAAATAGTTCATATTGATTGATATTTAAGCTAAACTTTTTACCACATATTTATATATCAATGCAAAATGATAAAACTATTTTTGGTGATTTTTAGAAATGATAAAAGAATTCTTAAATATGTTTCTAACCCAGTTTTCTGTTCCGGGCTTCACCAGTCGACTAAGTCAACTGACCAAGTCGACTAGGATGAAGTCGGTCGACCGGGCCAGTCGACCGACGTGCACAGATCTGTGCACGTTTGGAGACACTAGGACGGTCGACCGGACCGGTCGACCGGTCTGAGAGCAGAGCTCTCTGTTTGTTTGGGTCGACCGGGGCGGTCGACCGGCAGCTGCCAACGGGCAAAAATTGACCGTTGGGCGGTCGACCGGACCGGTCGACCGGCAGTGTATTTCTGGCATTTCTGCTGCCAACGGCTATATTTTTCTGGGGTCTATAAATACCCCATTGGAAGAGTTTTTCTCTAAGATTTTTTGTGCGAATTTTTCCTTACTCTCTGGTGTTTTCACAGCAATTAAAAGAGGTTTTTGAATTCAAATTGAACAATCTTTTTGGTGTTTTTATTAGGGTTTGAAAAACCAAAGAAAAGGGATTTTTGGGAAAAGTTTTTATTTGAATTTCACTATCTTCATTTTCTATCATTTCCCAAAGATTTTCTTTGAGTTGCTGGTTTCAAATCCCTTGGTTTTCTCCACACTTGAGCAAAAATCTACTATCTTCTCTATAGGATCTTTGTGTGTGGAAAAGAGATTGTTTGTGGTTGTTGTTGAACCACCAAGTTGTAAACCCTCTATACTTTGCTTTGTGTTTTTCCCTCTTGGGTTGAGGGGTTGTTTGTGCAAGTGGTTTGTATCCCTCAAGTTGTGAGGTTATCCTTACTTGGCTTTGTGCTAATCCCTCGGGTTGTGAGGTGATTGTTTGTTGGCTTAGAGTTGTGCCTCAAGGAGGAGGTGTGTTTGTAAGGAGAGGAGTTGGGTACTCCTTATATTGTGACTGCCCCAAATCGTCGGTGGAGGTTCCCTTTGTGGGAGTCCTTTGTGGACAAGTTAGTAGACTTAAAATCCTTCTGGGTGAAGGCGGGGATGTAGAGCTGGGTGCTCGAACCTCGAAACATATCTTGGTGTTTGCACTTGTTCATTGACTCTTACTCTCTCTCTCTCTCTTTACTTTGTGCCTTGCATCTATTCATATTGCTCATACATACTTATATGCTTGGCTTTGTTGTGTGCATCTCTTGTTGAAATTGCAAATTAGTTTTTAATTCCGCATTGAGTTGACTAGATTAGCATAATCATACATCACCTATTCACCCCCCCTCTAGGTGATCTTTCAGTTGCAAATTGATTGCAATAAGTCTGAACGTGCGCTTAATTTGTGCGAGGATTGTTAGTAACGAATAGTGCTCTGTGTCTATAAATTGAGATTCTCTCTGTTCATTCAAAAAATTGAGATTTACAACTACATTCTTCTTTCTCCCACTGTCATATTTTACAATTTTCTGAGCAACAATTAGAGGTTTGTATAAGAGACATTGCCTACTGTCCTAAGCCGAGTGCTGGTGATTTCGGAGATTCTTTTACCACTACTGGACAAACGGAATCAACTTCCAAATAAGAAGACAAGCTTTTGATCATCTAGGGCAGGGACTATGCGACCGTACTCCTCAGAGCAGATAATTATATATTTAATATTCTACTTTAATTTTGTAACAAAATGGCAGGAAGTTTAATTTAATTTACTTTATTTTATCAAAATAATTGATTTGCATATTTTTTAAGAAATAACACAATTTTACCGAACACGTGTAGAAAGTAATGTACGGAGCCGCCTTCAAACCATACCACGAAAACAATTCAAAGCCTGTTTCAGGTTGTTATGCTTCAAAAATGGTGCATCCAAATAAGTAAGAACTAGCGGCAGGCAGAACTTGTTTGTTCCTAATAAAAAACCAAAGTGATATATTGAAAAACGTCCAAAATTGAGAGAGACGCGATATATAATTGTGTTAAAAATAAAACAAGACAAATCTTTATCTTCTCATTCTTCAGAAAGGAAAAAAAAATGAATGGCACTCCTTTCACCACTCCTTTCACCATGGAGACGAAAGCCAACACAAATAAAAGTAAAAAATACAAAAAAAAAAAAAAAAAAAAAAAAAGTTTAAAAGTGTTCTCGAAAAAAATAAAAACAGACTAATCTCAGAAAAACAAAATTAAAAGATAACGGCCGACAAGCACTCCGTGGTTGCCACGTGTCCATTGTTCCTCGTTCTCAGCCGGACGGCCGGGCTCTCCGCCATGTCGGGTTCGTTGAAAAAAAAAAGTTTGTCGTTATCCGACCAATCCTGTTCCCGTCACCGCCCACGCAAAATTATACACAGAGCGCGTATGCTCACCGCCCTTGCAATCTAATCGGTGGTCCCCACCAGATAAACATCTTGGCAGCCGGACACGTGTCACTGGAAGAGCCCTGTTCCCTGTTCGGAACGCGCTGTCGATCCGACCACTCGCGATCCACGTCAGCTTCTCCCGTCGGAATCAGAGGAACGAAGCTTCTCGGACTGTTCGTGGGTCCCACTCAAATATCTGGAGCGGACGAGCCGCAGATGGAGTGGGGCCCACGAGAGTGATCCGGACAGTTGACCCGAAAGCAATGAAGAAAACTAGCGGTTCAGAAAGTTTACTCAAAAATCCTTTTTATTTGGGAAAAGAACAAAAGAAATCCAAGTTGCCACTTGTCACATCTGCATCCAGCTGTCTCCCCCGACAGAGGCAGCAGGGGATGCTAAATCTAATCCTTAGCTTAAATCTGTGATTCTATTTTTGGAATATATACCATGATCCCTGTTGTGTGAGTTTGACGGCATGATCCTTTACAAAATTGTAATTTGCATATTCCATAAACATGGAGCTAGATCTAGAAAGTCTCGGTTTCTTTTTTAAAAAAGAAAAATGAAACTTATTGGAAAGGCAAATTACAAAACAAACCATGTATTAACAGCCAGCAAGCTCTGGACCATAAATTTGTAGTTTCTTTTCCATACATACATGTTGAAACTCGTAAGTTAATTAAATAAGTTACTTTGTGTTGCATGTTGTTGTATGAGAATGAAGATAAGTTGTTGTAACGCCCCGGTCCGGAGGGTACGGGGACGTCACTGCGCGACGTACATACGCAGGTCAGAAATACCCTACGTATATACGCTAAGCATCAGTACAAACAAGAATCAGAGTACGACAAAGCGTAGCGTCCTTTCATATGCCAACATAAGAAGTACAAGGTACAAGGTTATCACAGAATGTGACATATATTTATATATCGCATGCATCATATATCACAGCCAAACTCAAAAGTACGATTTACAAGATAATTACAAGGATGCTCACGAGCTGAAGAAAGGTCCCGCGAGCCAAAAGGAAAGTCTGGGATGACAGCAACCGAGACTAATCGGCCTGCTCGGAAAGGAAAGCCTGGTCCTCCACAGAAGGCTCCACCTCGATCCAAGGTTCGGAACCTGAACATACAAATTCAAGGGAGTCAGGACCTCCCAACAAGTAGAGCAGGTAACAGCCGAGTGGCAACAGAAATAAGAGTACGAAAGTTGGTACAATATCAAGAATAATCATCCAGCAAGTAAAAGGAGCATAGCATGTTATAAACGTAAGGGCATTGTATAAGCTTAGGCTACAGCTCCATGAGACCAGTACTTCGAGGGATAATCCAAACAAGGAAACCCTCATCTATATACCTTCATCTCATGTCACCGTAATCCAAGCGCATACAACAACCACAGTTAACGTCTTTTATTATTATTATTATTATTACTCGTCTTACCCTGATATCTAGCTATGTGAACTAGCGTCCCAGCACACATAGATCCATATCCGAGTAAAGCAAGGTTGTTATTGGAACCAGCGGGGGTATCAACGAACTATGTTTACAGTGGGTCCCGTGCATGCCCGGGACCACGGTCCAGGATTGTTCCGTTGCTTGGTGACGGAACCCGCCGCAAGGCAAACAGGAGGGACTTATTGTATGCCCTTAACATGATGGTACCAGGAATGAGGGAGCCAGCTCTCCCTCGGTCCCCTGGAGGCCCACAGGTCAGACCGGAAATTTAGTTGCACAACATTCCTAATGCCACTGTAAACACGAACACATATTGATAGCCGCATGTTTTCCCCCGACCCAATGTAAGTTGTCTCATTTATGAATATTAGATAATTATCAAATTTCGGGAATGAGCAGGAACATGTCAGGAATACAGGTATATCAGGAGTGCTGGTTCGTACTATCCTGTAATCAAGTTGTAAATCATGAAGTCCGGTTATCATTCCCGTCATAATGATAATTATAGGAGTCAGGTGTATCATGCCTTGTGTCAATAGATAGCATGATAAGAGGTGATATTCATCAAGTAACAAGCCTCGCAAATAGCAACATAATATACATGATCCAAAAAGATAATGTTCATAATCAAAGAAGTAATTAACCATAATAAATAGTCAAGATTAGTCGACTAGGAAAGACAAGTAGTCGACTCATGAAAGAGTTAGTCGACTATAGAAAGGGGACAAGTCGACTAAGAAAGCTGCGTTTGGGAAAGCTGCGTTTTTCAGAGGAAAGTTAGTCGACTAAGGCGTTTGGGTTAGTCGACTGGTCAAGTCTGCGTCTCGAAGAGCCGCGTTTCAAGAAGCTGCGTTAGTCGACTAGGAACAGTAGATAGTCGACTAGGGAAATCTGCGTTTCAAGGAACCGCGTTTTCAGAAGGGAAGTTAGTCGACTAAGGGAAAACACCAAGTCGACTAATCAAGTGTGCGTTTCAAGGAGCTGCGTTTGCAGAGAAAGGCTAGTCGACTGGACGCAAGGGAGTAGTCGACTAACTATGCTGCGTTTCAGAATCAAGGGTGCGTTTCCAAAGGATTAGTCGACTGATAGATTGGTCAAGTCGACTAATGAAGTTCAGAACTGAGCAGATCCTATTATTTGAGAGCTGCGTTTCAAAGGATTAGTCGACTTGCGTTTGGGCCAAGTCGACTAATAGAGGTTCAGAACAGAGAACAGGTCCAAATATTCGAGGGCTGTGTTTGTTACAAACATGAAATAATATCAAGTCATGGCGAGTAGAATTACTCGCCTAAGGTGCGTCCGACGCAGAGAAACGCGGTCCCAATCCAACAGGAGGGTGCCGGTTCTCACAAGTTGATGGAAAGGGTTGTGGTTACTTTGGAGAAGATGGAGGTGCAAGTCTAGTTCATCAAACCAAAACGGGATCTTGCAAACGTTGTTGCGGGGGACGAAACTATAGTCCGTTAGAAGGAAGTTGTCGAGGAGGCGAAGGTGGTACGCTTGTGGAGGCTAAGGTGGTGCAGGTGGTGGTGGAAATGGTGGTGAAGCTTTTTGGTGAAAGTGGGTTCTTTGAGGTTCTCTTGGTGAAAGAGGTTGAAGAAGATGGTGTTTGTTGGTGAAAATGGAGGAGGAGATGGAGGAGAATGAAGTAGAAGGATTTGTGGTGGAGAAATGGCTTTGGTGGGTGTGGTGATGGCCGGCCAAGGAGCTTGGGGGTGTGGTGTGCTGTTGGAGCTTGCTGGAACAAAAGAGATGAAGGAAAACAATGAGAGAGAAGATGGGAGTGCATTTATATAGAAGGGGAAAACAATATAATAATTGCCATCCTCACTTCCCTCCAAAGAATGCTGCGTCTCAAGGCTGCGTCTAGGCAAAAGAAGCCAAACGCGGGAATTCAATGTTGCGTTCAGAAGAAAACGCAAAGGGCTGCGTTTCAGAGAAAAGGACAAGGGCATGGTTGATTGGACTTGAGTTGTATTGGCCCATACGCATTTAATGCAGTAAGGAGAGGATCACCACATTTAATGATGGGTCCAGTTGGCAAAACTCGCGTTTGAGGAAGGAGAGAGAAAAATGGGAAAAAGAGAGAAGTGAAATAGTAAAATGATTTCCCGGTATCTGGGAAAATACCGAGAACTCTGGAAAGGTCCAAAAATTGAAGTGTCTCGGAAGGCTTCCCAAAAATTCACAAAAATCATAAATATTATAAAACGATTTATGGTGAAATCGGTTTTCAGAAATTCAATCCCGTTTTCAAAATAAAAAATCCTGGAGTCCACTATGAATGGTGTCTACACCGGGTAAGCTAGATTTTTGATAAAATCTGAAAATTCCCAGAAAATGCCCGAAGGAAGAAAATATAATTTTAAGAAGGATATGAAAGCGGAATCCATAAATTTGATTCCAATTACAAATTAAAATTCCTGGAATCAACCAGTGATGCTGGCCGACACCGGTTTTGAAGATTTACAACTTAATCCCGAAAAATTCTAGAAAATCATGAAAAATCTAATATATTAAGAAATAATATTTGAAACTAAAATTAGTCAAATCTAAATACAAACAGATCAAATCATGCAGTACTGCTATACTAGTAAATATTCAAATAGTAGAAAATAAAATAAAAAGAAATATGCTCAAAAATCAAGATACGTAACTGTGTACGTATGCAGAAGATGGGGTATACACTCTATCCACCTTACAAAAAATTTCGTCCTCGAAATTTCAGGAAGGGGAAGATGACGGTAGAGAGAATAGGAAGAAAGGGTTTTACCAACTAAGTTGTAAATAGATGGGGATATCGCTCACGAATAACGTCCTCCCGTTCCCATGTGGCTTCTCCTGGCACATGCCTATTCCAAGAAACCAATACTAGTGGTATTGCCTTACTCTTCAGGGTCTTAACACTTTTGTCCAGGATGGCCATCGGTTGCTCCACGTAAGACAGATCTGGCCGCAATTCCAATTCTGAGTGATCTAGAATGTGACTCTCATCCTTAACATACCTTCTCAACTGTGATACATGGAATACATTGTGTACTCCTTCTAAAGATGGCGGTAATGCCAAACGGTAAGACACATCTCCCACGCGATCCAAAACTTCGAATGGGCCGATGTATCTCGGACTAAGTTTACCACGAGTACCGAACCGATTACCCCTTTTGTGGGTGATATCTTCAAAAAATACATGATCACCTGATTTGAATTCCAAGGGTCTTCTATTTGTGTCAGCCCAACTCTTCTGTCGCTCTGTGCTGCCCGGAGGTGATCTCTGATAACTCGGACCTTGTCTGTTGTCTGAACTAGAATGTCTGGTCCCATAAGTCTTCTTTCGCCGACTTCGTCCCAACATATCGGTGATCTGCATTTCCTGCCATACAATGCCTCATATGGTGCCATTTTGATACTGGCCTGATAGCTGTTATTATAAAAAATTCCACCAAATGAATGTATTCTTCCCATGACCCTTTAAATTCTATCATGCAGCTCGTAACATGTCTTCAAGGATCTGGATAGTCCGTTCAGATTGTCCGTCTGTCTGGGTGTGATATGAATACTGAATTTCAGACGAGTTCCTAAATTCTCTGGAGACTTTCCCAGAAATGAGATCGGAATCTTGTATCTCTATCTGACACGATGCTAACTGGGACTCCATGTAAACGACTATTTCTCTCATATATTTGTCTGCCAGAATTTCTGTTGACTGACCTACTCTGAATGGTAAGAGTGAGCTGATTTTGTGAGACGGTCAACGATCACCCATACTGCATTGTTACCCTTAGGACTGCGGGGTAGTGCTGTAACAAAATCCATGGTGATATGTTCCGTTCCCACTTCCATTCGGGTATTGGTAAGGCTGAAGGAATCCAGCTGTTCTCTGTGTTCTATCTTTACCTGTTGGCAAACTAAGCACTTGGCCACATACTGGGCTATCTCCCTCTTCATAGCATTCCACCAAACTTCTGTTTCAAATCTTGATACATCTTATTTCCTCCTGGGTGTATGGAATAAGCCGAACTATGTGCCCTGCCAAAATTTTCCGTCGAACTTCTCCTTGGGGAACACAATTCTATTACCAAATATAAGGCATTATCCGAATGAATACGGAGGTCAGTTCTCAATCCAGTTTCTATCTGAGCTCTGAATTTCTGTAATCTGGGGTCTTCTTTCTGAGCTTCCTTAATCTCATCCATCAGGTTGACTGGATCTGAAAGGTCATCAACTGTCCTGTCTTATCAATTCCTTGCACTATCATTAAGTCCAATTTTTATGATATCCTGAATCAACTCCTTCTGTTGTGTGAGTCGTACTAGCATTCTATTTTCTGGCTTCCTGCTCAATGCATCTGGTACTGTGTTGACTTTGCCCCGGATGATACTGTAAGTCTATGTCATAATCTGCCATCAATTCAAGCCACCGTCTCTGTCTCATGTTTAATTCCTTCTGCGTGAAATATACTTTAGACTCTTGTGATCTGTGTAGATTAACACCTTGTCTCCCAGAAGATAATGTCTCCAGATCTTCAATGCGAATATTACAGCTGCCAGCTCTAAGTCATGAGTTGGGTAATTCCTCTCATGTGGTTTCAATTGCCTAGAGGCATAAGCTATGACATGACCATGCTGCATTACACATCCTAGGCCTTTCCCGGATGCATCACTGTATATACCATTCCTCCTGTTCCTGAGGGAGTCTTCAAGACTGGAGCTGTAATGAGTCTTTCCTTTAATTGCTCAACGCTGTAGCACATTCCTTGGTCCATATATATTTTTCTTCTTTCCGGGTGAGCTTCGTTAACGGGGCTGCAATCTTAGAAAATTCTTGGACGAAGCGCCTATAATATCCGGCTAGTCCAATAAAACTCTTAATTTCTGTTACTGTCCTTGGAATTGGCCAGTCCTTTACCGCCTGAATCTTACTGGGGTCTACCGAAATTCCTTCTTCTGAAATTATTTGTCCAAGGAAAGCCACACTATTTAACCAGAATTCACACTTGCTTTGCTTAGCATGAAGTTGTTCCTGTTGGAGTCTGTAATACTAATCTCAAGTGGTCTGCATGTTCCCTGTCGTTCTTCGAGTAAATCAAGATGTCATCTATGAAAACAACCACAATTGATCCAAATATGATGAGAACACTCTGTTCATCAAATCCATGAAAACTGCGGGGGCATTGGTGACTCCGAAGGCATAACTAGAAACTCATAATGGCCATAACGAGTCCTGAATGCTGTCTTCGGAACATCTTCTTTCTTTACCTTAGCTGATGATAACCTGATTGCAAATCCAATTTTGAGAATACCCGAGCTCCATGAAGTTGGTCAAACAGATCATCAATTCTTGGTAAGGGGTATTTATTCTTGATGGTACTTTGTTTAACTCTCTGTAGTCTATACACAATCTCTTACCACCGTCTTTCTTGTGGGCTAATAGCACTGGTCCCCATGGTGAAGCACTTGGTCTAATCAATCCCTTGTCAGAATATTCTTGCAGTTGCTTCTTTAGAATCTCCAACTCAGTGGGTGCCATTCTGTATGGGGCTTTGGATATCGGAGCTGTACCTGGAAGGATATCAATAGAAAACTCGGTTACTCTATCGGTGGAAGTCCTGAGATCTCCTTAAATACCTCTGGAAACTCATTCCAAACTGGTACTCTCCTCTTCTGGGTCTCAGCAATAGTCATCTGTGTTTTTCCCTTGTCAAGTTTGTGTTCTCCTTCAATTGGACTCAGGCTGAAGTGGCATTCTGAAAATGACTTTCTTGTTCCGACATCAATGACTGCATGGTATTTACTGAGCCAAGTCATGCCTAAGATTACGTCATACCCTTTAGTATCCAGCACGAGCATATCCGCTGTTAATGTTCTGCTACACAGTTCCACCGGACAATCTACACAACCCCTATTAGAGATGACTACTCCGTTACCTGTACTAATCTCCCACTGGTGGTTTAGATATTCAACAGGTATAGAGTTCAAAGCAATGAAACTATCTGATATGTAACACATGAGAAGCGCCAGAATCAAAGAGTGCTAAGACAGGTTTAGAGTGCACCATAATCTTACCTGTTACCACATCTCCAGAAGTTTCGGCCTCTTCCACTGTCAAATTGTAGGCTCGTCCTCTTCCACGACCTGCTGCATTTCTAACTCCCCTCTGGACTGGGCGGTTAACTTGTAGTGGGGAGGAGGAAGAGCTCTCCTAACCATTAGTCCTTGTTCCTCTGTCCATCTGGCCCTGGAAGTGCTGGTAATGCTGGGTTGACCATTCCCATCCATTTGTGGGGACAGACTTCAATTGAATGATCACGGGAACCACATATCAGACATAATCCATTTGCCCTACGGCAATTTTGTCGAGAGTGACCTGGTTTCTGGCAATAGTTACAATAAGAAAATGATTGGTTTACTGGAAAGGGGGCTGGTCGAAACGGTCGTCTCATGGCTGGAGCTCTTGCTGTTCTGAATGGACCTCCTCTCCCTGCATGTGGAAATGGCCTCTTCATGGCCTGGTTCCTTATCATGTTAGATTTCCCTTTCTCCAGTCCTCGCTCCACCTCTCGAGCTATGGTGAGGACTTGGGAATAAGTTTCAGCTGTTGGGGCATCAAGAGGATCTGAATGTCCATTTTGTAAACCCTGTTGGAATCTACTTGCCCGCTTTTCTTCATCAGCCACCATATATGGAGCGAAGCGGCTCAGCCTCAAGAACTCAGCGGCATACTCATCTACAGACCGGGTTCCATTGTTGAAGTCGGATGAACTGTTCCTCCATCTCTTTCTGTGCTGTGGCGGGGAAGAATCTACTATAGAAGCTTTGGGAAAACTGGTCCCAAGTGACAGGTTTTTCTAGTCTTGCTTCTTCAGCTAGCCACCAGGTCCTGGCTACATCCTTAAGTTGAATTTTGGCGACTTCCACTTGATTTTCTTTTGGGACCCGGGCTGCGTTCAACAGATCTGTGGTGTCGATCAGCCATTGCTCAGCATCTAGTGGTTTCTCTTCTCCCGTGAATATCGCCGGTTGTAACCGCCTGAAGTCTGATACATTCCCCGGCCTTTGTTCCTTGGGAGTTACTAACTCTTGCCGAAGGAGTTCCGTCTGCTGTTGCTGATTCTCCATCATAGTCTGGATAACCCTTAGAATCTCAACATTCTCCCCCGCGGGCCCATTCGATGCTTGTCCGGCATTGTTACGACTCGTCCTTCTATCCATACTTATGTTGGTAAAAAGGAGACTGGAAGCTGGAAAGATGGAAGGATTTTAGGACACAAGGAAGGAATCAAGAGGACTAGATAACTTATACATTGTAGTTGGCAATGGCAAATTCCTTTAATTTGCTACTTGATTGTACTATAGGTGTGAGAGCCTAGGCTCTGATACCAACCTGTAACGCCCCGATCCCAAGGCTACGGGGACGTCACTCACGCGACGTACATACGCAGGTCAGAAATACCCTACGTATATACGCTAAGCATCAGTACAAACAAGAATCAGAGTACGACACAAGCGTAGCGTCCTTTCATATGCCAACATAAGAAGTACAAGGTACAAGGTTATCACAGAATGTGACATATATTTACATATCGCATGCATCATATATTACAGCCAAACTCAAAAGTACGATTTACAAGATAATTACAAGGATGCTCACGAGCTGAAGAAAGGTCCCGCGAGCCAAAAGGAAAGTCTGGGATGACAGCAACCGAGACTAATCGGCCTGCTCGGAAAGGAAGCCTGGTCCTCCACAGAAGGCTCCACCTCGATCCAAGGTTCGGAACCTGAACATACAAATTCAAGGGAGTCAGGACCTCCCAAGTAGAGCAGGTAACAGCCGAGTGGCAACAGAAACATGAACATGAGGGTTGGTACAATATCAAGAATAATCATCCAGCAAGTAAAAGGAGCATAGCATGTTATAAACGTAAGGGCATTGTATAAGCTTAGGCTACAGCTCCATGAGACCAGTACTTCGAGGGGATAATCCAAACAAGGAAACCCTCATCTATATACCTTCATCTCATGTCACCGTAATCTAAGCGCATACAACAACCACAGTTAACGTCTCTTATTATTATTATTATTATTATTACTCGTCTTACCCTGATATCTAGCTATGTGAACTAGCGTCCCAGCACACATAGATCCATATCCGAGTAAAGCAAGGTTGTTATTGGAAACCAGCGGGGTATCAACGAACTATGTTTACAGTGGGTCCCGTACATACCCGGGACCACGGCCCAGGGTGTTCCGTTGCTTGGTGACGGAACCTGCCGCAAGGCGATTCAGGAGGGTCTTATGTATGCCCTTATCATGATGGTACCAGGAATGAGGGAGCCAGCTCTCCCCTCGGTCCCCTGGAGGCCCACAGGTCAGACCGGAAATTTAGTTGCACAACATACCTAATACCACTGTAAACACGAACACATATTGATAGCCGCATATTTCCCCCGACCCGATGCAAGTTGTATGATTTATTAGATGATTTATCAGATTCCGGGAATGAGCAAGAACAAGTCAGGAATGTCATGAATACAGGTATATCAAGAGTACTGGTTCGTACTATAATGTATCACATGTGTATCAGGAGTATAGTTGTACTGTCAAGCTGTCAGGTCACCATTCCCGTTATCGTGATAATTATGAAAGTCATGTGTATCATGCCTTATGTTGATAGATAGCATGATAAGAGGTGATATTCATCAAGTAACAAGCCTTGCAAATAGCAACATAATATGCATGATCCAAAGATAATGTTCATAATCAAAGAAGTAATTAACCATAATAAATAGTCAAGATTAGTCGACTAGGAAAGACAAGTAGTCGACTCATGAAAGAGTTAGTCGACTATAGAAAGGGAACAAGTCGACTAAGAAAGCTGCGTTTGGGAAAGCTGCGTTTTTCAGAGGAAAGTTAGTCGACTAAGGCGTTTGGGTTAGTCGACTGGTCAAGTCTGCGTCTCGAAGAGCCGCGTTTCAAGAAGCTGCGTTAGTCGACTAGGAACAGTAGGTAGTCGACTAGGGAAATCTGCG
Source organism: Agave tequilana (assembly GCA_038442645.1). NCBI lineage: Eukaryota > Viridiplantae > Streptophyta > Magnoliopsida > Asparagales > Asparagaceae > Agave > Agave tequilana. Next base: position 128,698 of record JAVJIF010002410.1, read on the forward strand.
TTTCAAGGAACCGCGTTTTCAGAAGGGAAGTTAGTCGACTAAGGGAAAACACCAAGTCGACTAATAAAGTGTGCGTTTCAAAGAGCTGCGTTTGCAGAGAAAGGCTAGTCGACTGGACGCAAGGGAGTAGTCGACTAACTATGCTGCGTTTCAGAATCAAGGGTGCGTTTCCAAAGGATTAGTCGACTGATAAATTGGTCAAGTCGACTAATGAAGTTCAGAACTGAGCAGATCCTATTATTTGAGAGCTGCGTTTCAAAGGATTAGTCGACTTGCGTTTGGGCCAAGTCGACTAATAGAGGTTCAGAACAGAGAACAGGTCCAAATATTCGAGGGCTGTGTTTGTTACAAACATGAAATAATATCAAGTCATGGCGAGTAGAATTACTCGCCTAAGGTGCGTCCGACGCAGAGAAACGCGGTCCCAATCCAACAGGAGGGTGCCGGTTCTCACAAGTTGATGGAAAGGGTTGTGGTTGCTTTGGAGAAGATGGAGGTGCAAGTTTAGTTCATCAAGCCAAAACGGGATCTTGCAAACGTTGTTGCGGGGGACGAAACTATAGTCCGTTAGAAAGAAGTTGTCGAGGAGGTGAAGGTGGTACGCTTGGTGGAGGCTAAGGTGGTGCAGGTGGTGGTGGAAATGGTGGTGAAGCTTTTTGGTGAAAGTGGGTTCTTTGAGGTTCTCTTGGTGAAAGAGGTTGAAGAAGATGGTGTTTGTTGGTGAAAATGGAGGAGGAGATGGAGGAGAATGAAGTAGAGGGATTTGTGGTGGAGAAAATGGCTTTGGTGGGTGGTGGTGATGGCCGGCCAAGGAGCTTGGGGGGTTTGTTGGCTATTGGAGCTTGCTGGAACAAGAAGAAGAAGGAAATGAAGGAAAGAGATGAAAGAAGTTATATATATATAGAAGGGGAAAATAATATAATAATAAGTCATCATCACTTTCCCTCCAATGAGTGCTGCGTCTCAAGGCTGCGTCTAGGCAAAAAGAAGCCAAACGCGGGATTCAATGGCTGCGTCCAATAGAAAACGCAAAGGGGCTGCGTTTCAGAGAAAAGGACAAGGGCATGGTTGATTGGACTTGAGTTGTTTCGGCCCATACGCATTTAATGCAGTAAGGAGAGGATCACCACATTTAATGATGGGTCCAGTTGGCAAAACTCGCGTTTGAGGAAGGAGAGAGAAAAATGGGAAAAAGAGAGAAGTGAAATAGTAAAATGATTTCCCGTATCTGGGAAAATACCGAGAACTCTGGAAAGGTCCAAAAATTGAAATGTCTCGGAAAGCTTCCCAAAAATTCACAAAAATCATAAATATTATAAAACGATTTATGGTGAAATCGGTTTTCAGAAATTCAATCCCATTTTCAAAATAAAAAATCCTGGAGTCCACTATGAACGGTGTCTACACCGGGTAAGCTAGATTTTTGATAAAATCTGAAAATTCCCAGAAAATGCCCGAAGGAAGAAATATAATTTTAAGAAGGAATATGAAAGCGGAATCCATAAATTTGATTCCAATTACAAATTAAAATTCCTGGAATCAACCAGTGATGCTGGCAGACACCGGTTTTGAAGATTTACAACTTAATCCCGAAAAATTCTAGAAAATCATGAAAAATCTAATATATTAAGAAATAATATTTGAAACTAAAATTAGTCAAATCTAAATACCAAACAGATCAAATCATGCAGTACTGCTATACTAGTAAATATTCAAATAGTAGAAAATAAAATAAAAAGAAATATGCTCAAAAATCAAGATACGTAACTGTGTACGTATGCAGAGGATGGGGTCTTACACATGCAAGGCATGGTCGCCCATCCGTCCACCCTTTAAAGGGGTTGGTAGGGTTTTTCAAAAATAGGCGGTTGAAAATATTTATATTGTGAAAACACTAACAAATGAAGAATAAATAATTAGTTAAATTAATTTTTGAAAAACTAGTTAAAGATCCTTCAAAACATGAAACCAAATCATATGTCTATCATGAAACATACTAAATACATAAAAGTTGACACTCGAAATCTATAAGGCTCAAAAATAATCATGAAACAAAGTCATGAATAAACAAATAAAATGTGAGTGTATAAGAATCATGTAATTAGCATTTCCATGAAGATAATTAATAAAGCTCAAAACAAATATTATTTAATCAAACAAGTGAAAAACATGAAAATTCATTTTACATATAAAGATGAAAATTATAAAAATTCATTTTTCATCTAAAAACAAACTTCTAGGTATATGTATGTTTTTATCTAAAACTAATAATATGCATACATATCCCAAACATAAAAAGAGTCCATAATATAAATTGCATGAAGGCAAATGACTTAAGGGGTATACATTTGTATTTATTAGTTTTGAACAAAAATAGCATATACATGAAGTAAAACATGTAAATAGGCAAAACAAGTGTAAATGAGAAAATCATCAAAAATAGGCTATACATGTGCATATAGTGAGTACAAATGAGCGATGAAGTGCAAACATATTGAATCAAATGTTGCTCACAACTTGTACACGTATAAACACAAGTTTTGGCAAAAATTACATCTAAACAAGTGTTTACCACATGAGGCACAAATACAAAACATGAATATTTTAACAAACACTAACACATGCTAAAAATCATCAATTATAAATGCATGTAAATGGAATAAGAGTTTAGAGATAGTTACCAAACCAAAGAACTATACTCTAAGTCTCCAAAACATGGTGGTTGTCCCACCAAACCTCCTTGATAGCGGTGCATTAAATGTATGTCCATCAAGTCCATGTGCATCCACCATCAAGGCATCAACTCTCACGTTTTGTGAGAACCCACACCTATATCAAATACAAAAGGTGGGGATTTTGGTACTCATTTTCTTTTGGGTCGTCAGGGGTTAGCATTGTAAGGAACCCAAACATTCTTATTAGCAAAATTTTAAAGAATTAATTCTATCATAACAAAATCTTGCTAAATGGCCTTTGCGGCCGTAATGTGTACACTTGTACACTCTACTATGCACATGTGAATGAGAATGATCATGGCGTGCAAAATGTGCATATACATGTTGTGGGTGAGGTGCATGAATATGTGGAGCTTATTTCTTTTGAAATAGGGATTCCAATCTAGAATGGTTAAATGCACATTTGCTCAAAGTTGAGCTCAAACAATCTATTTTATTTTTCAAAAATTTAACTTCATTTTTATCAATAGTTCTGGCATGAAAAGCATGATCAACAAACTTTTTCTTTTTAGAAACATTAACTTTTCTTTTTCAACAATTTTTCTTTTTAAAGAGTTGTTTTCTTGCAAAGCAATTTCTTTTTATTTTTCCACCAAAACAATTTTATCTTTCAAAGAAGTATTTCCTTCACAAAGATCATTCAATTTAGAAAGCAAGGAAATATTCTCATTTTTCAAACATTCATTTTTTTTTGAAATATTTTTAAATTCAGTTTGAAAAGAATCTTTTTCTTTTAACATGCAATTAAATTTATTTTTCATTTTCTTGTTATCCTTTTTAAGCATGTCATATTTTTCTAGAAGTTATTGAAAAAAAAAGCAAGTTCATTATAGGACATATCAACATCCTCTTCTATCTCGGATTCGGAGTTTACCTCAAGGGGGTTATCCCTTGGACCATGTAGTATACGTTGGAAGCTTCACTTCCAACCTCTGAGTCGCTCCCCTCATAGTATTGTTCTTGTTCGCCAAGGGAGATGATGGTGTTCCATACTATAAAAGCCGAGTCAATGTTAGCAACCCTACATAAATAATCATTATTTAAGGTACTCTTCAAAACATTAATGGCTTTTGAGTTAGCCTCAATATACTTGCTATTATTAACATATGAATCTTTAGTGGTAGAAAGGTAAACATGAATGCCTAGGCCTTTGAGGTACATAGACATCTTAACCTTCCAAGTTTGGATATTAAGAATGTCAAAGGTGGGAGGTGACATGACATCCATGTGTGTGTACAAATATTGTGATTAGCAATAAACTGAGGATCTTTAACTCTAGGTTGTTAGACCCAAATCAAGAGCACGTGACTCTAATACCAATTGTAATCACCTAGAAGGGGGTGAATAGGTGACTACCTAATCTAACAGTCAATTAATGCGGAATTAAAACTATTAATGCAAACTAAAACTACTTAAGCTAAACACCAAGTATAACACAAGAGTGTAGCCGGATTCCCCGTGAAGGGCTCTGAACTAACTCCTCAAGATTCTTCTAGATAAGAGTTGAGGTGCCGCTTTGGCTCTCTTAGTTGAATACAAGTGTTAGCAAACAATCCCCAAGCATATAACAATTAAGCACAATATATATCAAGCATATAAAGATAAAGACAATATAAGCATGCAAGATATAAAGACAAGTAAGAGATAAAGAGAGCAATCGCAAATATGGGAGAATTGTTTCGAGGTTCGAGCACACTTGCTCTACGTCCCCGCCTTCAATACTATGAAGGATTTTCACTAAAATCGATCCCACCGGATCACTCGGTGCCGCAACACCTACAAAGAGTTCCCACTAGAACTCTTAGACACTCTAGTCCCTTCACTCGTTCCTGCAAGAACTACACACCGCAAGCACGCAAGCTTGCCGAGGCCGCACTTCTACAAAGAGCTCTCACTAGAACTCGAAACAATCGCGAACACACAATTCCGCCTCCTCAAAGCAAAGATGAAGTCTTTGGTTATAAAAAAACTTTGATCAACTAAAAACAATCTCACAACAAAGATCCCTATAGGATTGGTATAGCAATGGATAGCTCAAGTGTTCGTGAGAAAAACAAGGATTGAAGTTGTGGTGGAAAACACAGGAAAATCACTTTTGAAAACTCTTGTTAAACTCTCTTTTTGAATGGAAGTATTTGGCTCTTAAACAAGTGGAGAAAACCTCTTAATAGAGTAGGAAAAACTAGTGCAAAAACCCACTAAATCTTATTCTAAACAGTCCATAAGAGCCCCCTTTTATAGGCTAGGAAAAACTAGCCGTTGGGACAAAATTGCAGCCTGGACGGCTGTCGGTCGACCGGTCAACGGTCAGATTTCTGACCGTTGAGCCAGCGGTCCACCGGCCTGGTCGACCGTGGCCTGGAACAGAGAGCAGAACTCTCTGCCGGTCGACCGACCCGGTCGACCGGGGCTTTCCAGAGAGCAGAGCTCTCTGGCGGTCGACCGGCCCTCCAGCCAGTCTGGCGTGCATCTTCTGTGCACGTCAGTCGACCGACTCCTGGCTCGATCGACCGGCCCGGTCGACCGGCAGAAGCCAGAAAACAATTTTTCAGGATTTAAAAAGTTGATTTTATATTTAAAATAAAATCCCATAATTCCTCTAAAAATCTACAAAAATAAGTTCAGTATAATACTTTGAAATACAACATGTTTAAGTAAAATCAAGACATGTTACAAACATTTTGAACTATTTTTGTAGCTTAAGAAATTTGGCTCAAAACAAAATCTGTATTTTTTAAAATAGATTTTTTTCAAAACTTCTTCAAATACAAAACAAGATATTTTAAACACTTTTAAAGCATAGTGTGTATGGATATGATCCACTGCACATAAATGATGAAATATCTATATTTTTGACAATAAGCTCTAAAATAGTTTTGGTTAAAACACATGTTATCTTTTGAATCTCAAAACCAAAATAGTATTTTGCCAAAATGAAAAGTCTTTTTCAAAATGAAAATTCTTTTATGAAAACACCTCTAAATCTTGTGTGTGAGTGTATATGGTATACTTGAGCAATCCATCAACTATTCTATCCTTTACATTTTATCTAAAACAAAATCTTAATAAAAACAAATCTAGACACAAGTCTTCTCTAGAAGTCTTCACTTGAAGTCTTCTACTCCTTCTTGACTTGGTCCAAACCATGATCCAAAGAGCTAGACTCCTCTTGAGTACTTGATGTGGTCTTGATGCATAGGCTCTTGAATCAAACCGTGTTAGCTCCAAAACTTGACTTTAAATCCTTTGTTGAAGCTAAACACCTACTAAGATCTTGATCACAAATCTGAGACTAATTAAATACAAGATCATTAGTACTATAACTACATGAGTTAATTATCATCAAAACTAGAGCGATGGGCCTTTGGGCCAACATTTGTATCAATTATTCAATCTATTGAATTGTTAATAAAAAAATTTATATTTGCATTTTACTTATATTATGTCCAAAATTGTGAATTTTTTTAGATTTTTAGAACTTTTAAAAAAAAATTTAAGTTTAAACGCTTTTCTTTATTTCTTGATTAAAAAGTCCGGCAGGCCGGGTAGGGCCGGGCCGGGCCGCCCGGGATTTACAGACAGTCCCGGCTTGGCCTGACCCGATTTTCGACTTGCCGGCCTGGCCCGTTTCGAAGCCCTACCTATTATTCCATCTCCTCTCCATCTCTCATCTCTATGAGCACCACGTAATCTGCTCAGGAAGCATGAAATACTTTCTCCTGTCAATTCTCTGGTATTGTTCAATCGCTCCTGGTGGGCAAGTCAAATTAAAAAAGTGTAATATTTTTCACACATATCTGTGAGCCAGAAGTAAACTCCACCAATGTCTTGTTCACTGCCTGTCCTAAGTCAGGATAAAGGAGGAGGGTTGTGGTAGTCTTATGACAGCCAACGTAAAACATTGTCACATATTATGAATATGAACCAAGAACTAAATTTCGTTGGGGCGTCCTCTACTGAGCGACGAGCTACGTCGGAGCCCGGGTGTAGTGAAAAGTGGGCAAGGGTTGTGTAATATCCCCTATTTAATAATACCATATAGTTTTTTTTTAAATTTACCTGATGGTACCTATTATCTTATTATTATTAATTAACTTGATTTATTATCATTATTAGTATTATAATTGTTTATGACCTGTAGACTCTTATTACTTATATTTAGTTATTTTAAATTATATGGGTAGTATTATTATTTTCATCCAAGCCCAATAAGCTCAGCTCATTCTCCTTTTCCTTTTGTTTTCTTCTCCTTTTTATGCTAAGCCCACATGAGCCAAACCCGCTTCTTTATTTTCATCTTTTTCTATTTTTCTTTAAGCCCAAAAACTAAGCGCACGAGCCTACTCTCTATTTTCTTATTCTTCATATTACTTATTTCTTTTAACTAAAGCCTAATAATATATAACCCATTACCATTGAGATCCTTACCCATTAACCTAAAACTTAATCCCAATCCAAATCCTATCATATCAAATCTTTTCATAAATCTCAACTAATCATAATCAAATCCCAACTACTAAATTAAGCAATTTAAATCTAAGTAGAATTCAAGTTTCTAAAATATCTAATAACCTATATAAAGACCCAGACCCTTTCTTTCTCTTCTACCTCAAGAGAAAACCCTAACCCAAACCCTCCCCACTTCCATATTTCCCTTCTCCTCAAGCGGATCGTGAACGAAAAGGGCTCCGAGGCACATGGCTTCGAGGCACAGGGATTGAGGAGCATATAAGGAGGAACAACTCAAGTAAGTAGATATAACTTGTGAAATTAATTTCAGTTTTTCTTAAAAATAAATTAAATTAAATTAGAACCAAATAAATAAATTATTAATTTCAACAATCTGTTATTCAACTTATCTGTACCCATATGACAAAACTCACTATAATATATTTAATAGTTCTAAGAAATTTACCTAAAATAATTTTTATATAATCATAATTTTAATACCCTACAAAGCCTTGATTTGAACAAATCAAATCCAAATAAGTAATTTATTTTTTAAAAATTTATTGATATAAATTGTTTATTAATCATCATGTCTATACCATGATCTCTATGAATAATTTTATACATCAAAAACCCAATCTAAAAATCTAATTAAAATAAATGTGTAGATCTACCAATTTATATTTACATATTTTTTTTCAAAGTTTTTATAAAAGATTTTTCAAAAAAAAAAAAAAAACCAGAGAGGCACTGCTCTCGGCTTGGCTGAGAGCAGTCTCTGCACAGCAGGGTTGTGCCAGCCCTGCTGTGCATGGCCTGGTCCGGCCTGGCTGGGCCAGCAGGGCCTTTAGCCCTGTTTTATAAAAAAAAAAAAGAAAATCCCGGACCAGGCCTTGTCCGGCCTGGTCCAGCCTGAGTTTAGGCCTGAGAGCCTGGGCTATTGTGTAAATAAAAAAGAAAAGAAAGAAAGAAAGAAAGAGATAAAGAGAGGGTGAATTTGCATATTAAAATAAAATAGTTAAAAATATCAAAAAATAAAATAGAGAAAAATATAAATAATATTCTGCAACATTTCTACTTTCTAAAATATTTTTTTTAGATAAATACTAATATAAATTAATTCAAATCACTCACTTTAAAACCATTTCTCCTTAATGAAAAATCTAGGCCCGTTAATTATTTTAATGATTTAAAGCTTATTAAAAATCTAACAAAAAATTAGAAATTGGTTTAAATTAAACCTACTAAATTCACTAAACCTAAAGAATCATATCTCTAACTCCCAAACTAATTAATCAAGATTTAAACTCCTTAAAATATCCTTTTAAAAATCTAACAATTCCTATTGAAATAATTTTTGTAGATTTATTGGAGCCTTATGATTTCAGTACTCTGAATTTGGGATCGAGTTCAGGTGAGTGTTTCTTTTCTTTATGTAATTTTATTTTGTGAGTGTTTTTTTCCTTCTATAATTCTATTTTGTGAGTGTTACACTTTTTTGTTTAATTTTATTTAATTTCATTGTGAGTGTTTCACTTCTTTGTTTAATTTTATTTAATTGTGTGAGTGTTCGTTCTTGTGTATTTCCTTATTTACCATTGTCGGTATGCATTTACATGTTACACTTATCATTTCATGTGACTTTCTCTTATATTTTGTCAGTTTGATTACTTGTACCACATCATGAGACATCTATGATTGTTCACTTTATTTACATAGTTGATAGGAACTTGTATCAGCATCATTTCATGTATTGGTAGAAGACCGTTATTGGCTTAGGCCTAGTATGGATATACTGTAGACTAGATTTGATCTTGTAACTGATCTAGTTGTGATAATCTTAGAATATAAATATATTGTTCTTGAGGATTGATTCGTGATTGAGGTTAGAGACTCATATTTTATGTATAGTATTTGTCGGACGAATTGTTTGATGACTATTCCGATTAGAACTCTTTTGGATATTGAGGACATGTTAGACATGATGTTGGTTTATTGATAGACTGTTTTACTGATGCATGGATATGTGTGAATATGATATCCTTGACTCTAGTGTATACGATGAGACTGACTTCTGGACTGTTAGGTGCTATTATTTTTGGATTGTCGCATTAGTGAGTTTGATTGATATATTGATGATCTTATTGATATTGACTATTAAATGTAGAGGTGATCTAGACTTTATGTTGATCGAGGACATTACACTGCTTAGCTATGATTTTGATTGATTGGGATATTGATGATTTAATAAATAGGAGATCTTTATTGATAAAATGAAATTCTGGACTTGCACCTGTCGGTAAACTCGATTGGATCTGAGTTGACTTGGGGGTGAGGAATAGACGTTGATTGGGTTGACTTGATCTGGCTTGGTGGGTTTTTAAATATGTGTATTTGATATGTTACTTGACTTTGGGATCCTGTGATTGACCTTGATAGAGTGAGAGTGTGTGATAATCTAGATCAAATTAAAATATGAGGATTTGATTAGATGTATCAGAACTTATATTTATTTCAGTTATTGAGGTTCAGATTTATTGATGACTTAGAGGATGGATATATCGATGACTCTGAGGATATGAGTTGATTATATACATTGTCGGATTATTCTATTCATGACAATAGGTCATTACTCACCCTGAATATCATGATTTGCCTAGGAAACTTGACTGATTATACTTGGTATCTACCTGATAACTATCATGTCCATGTTACCATTAATTGCTGGGAAAAATATTGTTACACGGTAACAACACTTTCATGTTATACTTGTTACATATTCCTGTTATTATACCGGTATCCTGTTCACTAATATTATATATTCCTATTATACCGGTGTCCTGATTACACATGTTGATATTGTTATCGTGACTACCACCAAGTTATCCCAGTGATTCAAGTAACATGCACATTTAGTAATCTTGATAAACTAATAACATGCTATTAAACAACTTATACTGAGATTGGGAAGATTGATGGAGGAGATAGCGTCTGTATTTTGGTGGACTTAGGATTTAGGTTGCGCAGCCGAAAGAGGGTTCCACTGCAGGGTTCCCGTGGGGTGACTGACACCCTAGTCTTGTTCTTATTCTTATTATACATGTTCCTGACTACCTTGCGGTAGGTCCTGATTCAGCGCCAGGGGTTTGGGCCGTGGTCCCGGGTATGCAGGGGACTACTTAAAACACAGACAATATCTCCAACCGATCAGTTTCAATAACTGAGGATCTTGATTGGCACGTGTAGTAGGCGTAGTATGTGATGCGTTTATTACATGTGACAATTGGTGTTCGCTAACATAATTAATAATAATAAACTGTTAACATATTGTGACTGACCGTGATCACCCGATTGTACGTATATATAAATATGATCGATATATAATTGTACACATGATCGGATTGTATATCAGACTAGTGACATATGCTAGGTTACCCATCTTGACATTAGTGGTCAGGATACCAGTTATATATCGTTCATATCTTTGTTCTTAATATTGATTATTTTGTTATCCTTCATTTCAGTTATCATATTTTCATTACTTGTGTTGTTATTATACACGAGCACCTTTTCTTTTACACACACACTCATTAGGTCGCTTCTGACGACCCTGGATTCGCGCATCCAGGGTATTGGACATTTTCTTATATTGTTTAGGCGTTCGTGTGATCGTACGCGTTACAAGAAGCTGGGGTCTCTCTTTTCTTGACTATAGGTATTCTTCCTCTTTTATTCATGTTATTTTTCGATTCTATCTTTATTGCATCCAGTTGCCATTTTCTTTCCTTTATTCATCTGTTACATTGTGTTAGATATTTATATGTCATATTGCAGTGGTATTGATTTATCGTAGTAGATTTTATACCATGTCCGGGTTACTTTAGGCTTAGCGTATATGTGTGGGGTATTTTCCTCGCGTATATACGTCGCCGACCTTCGTCGCGACTCCGTTTCAGCATATTTTGGGAAGCGGGCGTGACAGGTTGCTAGGTCGTCGTCCAGAAATGACGCGTCACATCGGTGCCCGGATGTGGTGTTAAATAAGTAAGGGTTCCCACACTTTTATGAGCGGGTGAGGGTAAAAAAAGTAGTTCATGAATATAGGATTAGGTTAGCATCATGGAACATAGGTTCTCTTACAGGTAGATTAGCAGAGTTAGTTGATGCTATGGTTAGACGGAATGTTAGTATTTTGTGTGTGCATGAAACTAAGTGGGTAGATGAAAAAGTTAGAATTATAAAGCCTTGAGGTTATAAACTTTGGTATACTGGTAGAGATAGAAATCGTAATGGGGTGGGTGTGATCATAGATAAACAATTGCTTGAGGATGTAGTGGAGGTTAAGAGAAAGGGTGATAGAATTTTACTAGTTAAACTTATTTTAGGTAGGAAGATTTTTAATGTTATTAGTGTCTATGCACCACAAGCATGACTTGATGAGTTAAATAAACATCAATTTTGGGAGGATTTAGACGAGATTGTGCAAGGCATACCAAGTAGAGAAAAGTATTTCATAGGCTGTGACCTTAATAGGCATGTGGAACTAGTCGTTATGGCTTTGATAGTGTACATGGAGGATTTGGTTTTGGGAAAGAAATGAACTAGGTAACTCGATTCTAGATTTTGCTTTGTTATATGATTTGATCTTAGCGAATACTTGATTTAGGAAGAGAGAGTCTCACTTGATCACTTTTAAAAGTGGATCAAGTGCGAGCCAAATAGATTTCTTTTTAGTTAGAAGAGTAGATAGAGATTGTTGTATGGATTGTAAGGTAGTACCGGGTGAGAGTGTAGTAACCCAACATAGACTCTTAATTTTAGATATCCAGATTAGAAGGAGATTTAGAAAGATTAAACGTAAGTTAGACCATAAATTAAGTGGCGGCGGCTAAAAGAAGGTAACCAAAGAGTTTTTGTAGACCGAGTAGTAATGAAGCAGATTGAAAAGTACAAGATGATCCCAATACTACATGAAACAAAATTGTTAGCTACATTAAAGAGTAGCTAAAAATATACTTGGTGAGTCACGGGGTGGTGCTCCACCATGTAAGGACTCATCATGGTGGAATGAAGAGGTAAAAGCTGCCATTATGATCAAACGAGACTTTTATAAAGATTTGAAGAAAAATTATGATGAAGTAAGTTTTGAGAGGTATAAGCTAGCCAAGAAGGAGGCTAAGAAAGCTGTTCAGAATGTAAGAGCTAAAGTGTATAAAGAAGTGTTGAGAAATCAGACACCAAAGAGTTTGAAAAGGATATATATAGAATTGCTCGAATAAGGGAGAGAAAGACTAGAAACTTATGTACTGTGAGGTGTGTCAAAGATGCGGATCAGAAGGTTTTAGTTCGAGATGAAAAATCAGAGAAAGATGGAGAGAGTATTTTGATAAATTGTTTAATGGTAGTTCTACTCAAGACTTGGATGACCATACCATTCAGTGCGAGGATATGAACCATAATTATATGCGCAGAATAAGCGAATCTGAAGTTAAAGAGGCCTTGAAGAGGATGAAGTTAAGAAAAGCAGTTAGCCCGTATGGAATTCCTATTGAGGTATGGAGATGCTTAGGAGAGATGGGCGTGATATAACTGACAAACCTCTTTAACAAGATCTGGCTAACTTAAAAGATGTCAAATGAGTGGAGGAAGAGTACCTTAGTACCTCTCTATAAGAATAAGAGTGATATCCATAGCTGTTTAAACTATCATGGAATAAAACTCATGTGTCACACCATGAAGCTTTGAGAAAGGGTAATTGAACACAGGTTAAGGCAGATGTTACAATATCAGAGAAGCAGTTTGGGTTCATGCCAGGGCGATCGACAACAGAGGCTATTCATTTGCTTCCTCAACTTATGGAGTGATTTCGAGTGAGGAAGAGAAATTTACTTATGGCCTTTATTGATTTAGAAAAATCTTATGATAAGGTGTTAAGAGAGGTATTATGGTAGACATTAATGAAAAAGGAGTCCCTATCAAATATATTGACATAATTAAGGATATGTATGATGGAGTAGTGGCAAATGTCAGAATTTGTGGAGGCATAACAAGTGATTTTTCTATCACAATTGGATTGCATCAAGGATCTGCATTGAGTCCATTCTTATTTGCCATAATGATGGATGAGCTTACTAGAGCTATTCAGGATGAGATACCGTGGTGCATGCTATTGTAAGTACACCTAGAGGGGGAGTGAATAGGTGTACGACTAATCTAATGAAAAAAATGCGGAAATTAAAAACTAAATTGCAACACACTTAGTGTAACCAACGAGTGTAGCCGAATTCCCGGTGAAGGGCTCTGGACTAACTCCTCTTGATTCCTCTGAATAAGAGTTGAGGTGCTATATGAAGCTCTCGTGGTTAAACACAAGTGAGGCATACACAAACAACACAAGCATGTATATGATATGACAATATGAATAGATGCACAAAGTAATAGAGAGAGAGTTAGAGTCAATGGATCAAACGCAAACACCGAGATATGTTTCGAGGTTCGAGCACACAGCTTTACGTCCCCGCCTTCACACAGAAGGATTTTCACTAACTTATCCACACATGACTCCCACACAGGGAACCTCCACTGAGGATTTGGGGCAATACAACCGAAAGTACACAACTCCTCTCTCAATTACAAACACAACCTCTACACTTAGAGGCTAGGCACAAAGCCACCAATATCAACCTCACAAATGAGGGATAAGTACAAAGCCAATACAAACACAATCCATCTCTTCACTAAGAGAGATACCAACAAAACCTCCACTATCAACCTCTCACTAGAGGGATACCCACAATCACCTCTCACTAGAGGGATAACACAAATCAAGGAGGGTTTACAACTTGGTAGTTTTCACAACCACAAACAACTTCTTTTCGCACAAAACAAAGATCCTAATAGATAGGATAGAATGATATGGCTCAAGTGTGAGAAAAACCAAAGGAATGAAAAATAAATACTTAAAGAAAATCCTTGGGAAAACTAGAAATAAGGATGAAGAAGATGAACCAAAAATACTTTTCCCAAAATCACTTTTCTTTGATTTTTCAAACCCTAGATAAACACCAAATCAAATGAAAACTTTAAAGCCCAAAACTTATTTTGAAAACTTGTATAAAACACTAGAGAAGATGGAATTTTAGCTCTTGAAATTCTTGTCCAAAACTGGCCAAAGATTGGGGTATTTATAAGCCCAATCAAAATCTGCCCGTTGGCAGCTGACTAGGCCCAGATTGGCCTTCCGGTCGACCGGCCTACGGTCAAAAATTTGACCGTTGAGCCTGCCGGTCGACCGCCCGATCGACCGTGCCCAGAACCAGAAAGCAACGGCTCTCTGATCGGTCGACTGCCCGGTCAACCGGGACAACCCGAGAGTGGGTTGCCTTCAGTCGGTCGACCGCTCGGTCGAATGATATGGCCTTGTGCACGTCTTGTGCACATCCGGTCAACCGTTCCGGTCGACCGGCTCCTGGTTCGGTTGACCGGTCGGTCGACCGCCAGAGCCTGGCAGACTGAATATAGGATTTGTAAACTGGGTTTTTATTATCCTATTAAATCCCATAAAATCTCTAAAAATCCACAAAAATAAGTTCTTATATTCTCTTTGAAATACAAACTTGTTTGAGTAAAAATCAAATCAAATTACAAACATTTTGAATTCTTTTTGTGTTAAGAAAATTTTACTTAAAACCAAATTCCGTATTTTCTAAAACTAGGATGAAAAATCGTTTTGTCCAAAACTCATCCAAATACAAAAACATGATATGAAACAACATTTAAGCATGTAGTATATAGATAGAATCCAATATACATGAAATATATATATCACTGTTTTTGATATTAAATCCGAAAATAAGTTTTGTTAAAATATCAAAACTCCAACTCAAGAAATAGACTATCAAGCTAAGTTTGTTTAAATAGTTGAATCATACATGTATATAGAACAAATCTAATATACATTAGACAATGTAAACTTGTTGATTCTATCTATTCATGAAAATCAAGATCGGTTAAATCAAAAAAATGAAAACCAAAACATGAAACTTAAACAAGTGTGTGTGTTGTGAACTTGAGCATATCACACTATCTAATCTTTAGCAATGGATCTAAACAATAAACTAAACACTGTACCAAAGTTTCTTGTAGAGAGCCGTCTCCAAGTCGACTCGATCTAAACGTGATCCACCGAGCTTGACTCCAACCGAGTGCTAGATATGAACTTTGACGCTCGGGCTCTTGAATCACCATGTGAAAACTCCAAAACTCCTTTGTTGAAGATAATCACCTACTAATATCTTGGTTAAGTATCTGAAACTAAACATCACAAGATTATTAGTAAACTATAACTACATGAGTTAATCATCATCAAAACTAGAGTGGAAGGCCTCTGGGCCAACAATCTCCCCCTTTTTGATGATGAGAAAACTCATGGAGTTATATATGCATGTATTAAATTTAAGCTTCAAAGAAGCTCCCCCTTAACTCATGCATAGCAATAAACAATAAATATATGCAATGAATACTAAATATGAATATGCATCAACATGCATAAAACAATGAAATAAACTTGCTCTTGATACCAAACATGAAATAAACATGCTCTTAATACCAAACTTTTAAAATAAATTCCTTTTCCTTTTAAGATAAACATGTTCTTTAAATAGTTGCTCTTGATACCAATAAAAATTTTAATGTGAAAACTTTATCAATAAAAGCAACATAAAAACTCTTGAAACCAATTATAAAAAAAAGTCGTGATACCAATTGGAAGATAATCAATAAAAGCTTTTGATACCAACAATAAAAAATATCAATATGAAACAACTTTGATATAAACTTACAAATAAATAATAAACATGCATATAACCTCAAATACTTAAACATGCATATTAAACTCAAATACTTAAACATGCATATAACCTCAAATACTTCTCCCCCTTTTTGTCAATCATCAACAAAGGGGTCAAAGAGAACAATAAAACGATGTTCTCTCCCTTTTTATCTTAAACAAAAATTATCAATAAGGGGTGAAATCAAAACAAAATATTATGATACCAATTGAAAAAAAATATATCAATTTCGTTCATCATGATATTAATTGAAAATAACTAAAACAAACCAATTGAAGTTACATAAAACAAATATTTTTAATATAATTTAAATACCAATTGTAAGTAAATAAATCATTTTGACGAATCCAACCAAAAATTTTGATATCAATTAAAAAATATATAGATAATCTTGATATCGATTGAAAAGATTAGTACCAATTGAAGATAATTTTTCATTAGGAGCATATGATACCAAAAATAATCAATATCGTTTTTTAACATAAAGTGTGGGAGTAAAATATCAAGGGTAAGCAAAACCAATTGAAAAGTGAAATATGAATTTTCTCCCCTTTATGAAATACCAAATAAAATAATGCATAAGCTTGTATAAGATACCAATTGAAACATAATCAATTGAAATATAATAGTCATTTAAGAAATCAAGCTTAGCATAACTAAAATTTGTGCTCAAGGATGTAGAGATATAGTAAGCACAAATAAAGCATATATATATGTATGAAAAATTTAATATCAATCGAAATTAATACTATTTGAAGTGTAAGCATACATATATAAAAACATATATGAGTATACAAAAAGAATGTCAATAGTGATACCAATTGAAAAGATCCAATAATACCAATTGAAAACATAATAAGATCAAGTGTATAACTCATATTACCTACCACCCATTTCATGCACATGTTTAAAAGAATTTTCAATAATAAGCATACAAGGTATGGTCGCCCAACCAACCGCATTTAAATGGGTAGGGGTTTTCAAAAATAAGTTTGAAAATATAGTATGTTTGAAAAACTCTACCATGATAAAGAATTCGAACTAGTTATATGAAAAATTTGTAAACTAGTACGAAATCCTTCAAGTAAGGAATAAAGCAAAATTATATTTCATGAAAAAACATGTAAGCCACATGATCACCAAACACTCAAAATCTATATAGCACATATTGTACTCATGAAAACAAAATCATGAGAAAACATCAAATAATATGAGTGTACAAGTTATGTGAAAAACATAATCATGATCAATTTAGCTCAATATGAAATTTCTTAAAAAAACACATGAAAATTATCGAAACTAGAATCCTTCAAGGTATATGTATGTCATGTACGAACTAAAGTATACATACATATCCAAAATATATGCATGAAGGAAAGTGGCTCAATGATGTATATGTATAGCTAATAGTTTGGATAAAATAGACATATACATGAAGTTTAAACATATAAATTGAAAAACATGTACAATATGGGAATACAAGTCAAATGCATGAATCATCAAAACTAGGCTATACTAGTACATCTAATGGGTACAAATGAGCGTTCAAGTACAAACATATAATAGTCAATTTGTGGCTCACTAGTTTTACAAGTATATATCCAAGTTTTAATGAAAACTAACATCTAAACATGTAATCCAAACATGAAGCGTAGAAATCAAAACAAAAACTCATATGATCATTATGGCAAATGCCCATGAATTAGAGTTATGATATACATAATAGCTAAACTATGGAGAGAACACAAAATATGGGTCCATATAAACATGGGTGATTTCAAATGCTAAACATGTATATTACTAATCTAAATATCATGGTATATAACATACTAATCATGAAACATCAAAACATGCTAAAAATCAATGACATGAAAAGCATGTAAACATAAGTGAGGAGTAAGAGATAGTTACCAAAACCATGAAGGCAACTCTCCATATCTCCAAAATAAGGTGGTTCTTCCACCAAACTCCCCTTGAAAGTGATGCATCCACATAGTCCTCTTTAAGCTCGGAACGCATCCACCTCAAGGCACCATTACTATCACGTCATGTGAGAGCCCACACCTACATCAAATACAATAGGGGTGGTCTTTAGTACCCATACTCTTTTGGGTCGATGGGGGTTAGCAACTTTTCTAACCCAAACAAATTTAGTTGCTAAATTTGAATCATGTATACGATCATAACAAAACTTAGCAAGGTGGCCCTTACGTCCACAATGTGTACAAGTGTACACATGAGCATACAATATGTGATGAGTGTGAACATGGGGAGCATGTGTATGTTGTGGTTTGTATGCATGCAAAGATGAAACTTGTTTCTTTCGAAACATAGATTCCAAACGTGTATGGTTTATGGCTCATTGGCTCAAAGTGGAGCTCAAACAATCCACATTCTTCTTTAACAAATTTATATCATTTTCAATTATAGAAGAAGAGGGGCATGCAATAGGTGAGCTAGAATGTGAAGCTATACTAGCATGGCAAACATGAGAGTTTAAATCATTTTTTAAAGTTTTATTTTCATTTAAGCAATCTTTCAATTCTTTAGAAATCAAATCAATTTTGTTTTTCAAAGAATCATTTTCTTTTAAAACAAAAACAAGTTTTGAAGACAAGTTTTCATTTTTCTTCAAAATATCATTACAATCATTTTTATTTCTTAAAATCTTATTTTCATTTAGAGCAAGATCAAGCTTAAATTTCAATGAATCCCTTTCATTAGAAATCTCCACTTTCTCTTGCAAAATCAAATCTAGTTTTGAACACATATCCTTATTATCTTTGTTAAGTTCAAAACTCTTCTTTTTCAAAAGATTATATTTTCTAGCAATTTTTTACAAACAAATGAAAGTTATTCATTCAAAGCATTTGCATCAATATACTCATTACTAGAAGAACTAGCATCATCATCTAATTGAGTTTCTGAGTATACCTCAAGAGAGTCATTCCCTTGGACCATGTAGCATTGTTGCTCGGATTCTCCACTAGATTCATCCTCCATAATGTTGGGCGTTTGTAACTCGGAAGAGGTCAACGTGTTCCACACTGCAAAGGCAGAATCACAGTTAGAAACTAAGCACAAATATTCTTTATTAAGCGTGCTTCTAAGTGCCTCAAGGGCTTCTGCATTGGCCTCTATATGCTTGCTATTATCAAGATAGGATTTCTTGGTAGCGGCAAGGAAAACATGCAAGCCTAGGGTTTTTAGATGCATGGACATCCTAAATTTCCACATGTCAATGTTGGAGACATCAAACATGGGAGGTGACAAGCAATCAATGAGTGTATGTAAACAATATAAAAATGCAAATGCAAATGATAGATTAGCAAAACCAAGATCGCACTCCTAAGTGGTTAAACCTAATATCAGGAGCGTAGGCTCTGATACCAATTGTAAGTACACCTAGAGGGGGGTGAATAGGTATACGGCTAATCTAATGAACAAAATGCGAAAATTAAAAACTAAATTGCAACACGCTTAGGGCCTGTTTGGTTGTCGTAACTGGCCGTAATTCGTAGTTGTAATTGGTAAAGTCTTTTACAATTGTAAATGAGTTACATGTATGTAAATTTTACGGTGTTTGGTTGGTAATATAAAATTGTAAAGTGAGAAAGTGTATTGTACTTTACGGTGTTTGGTTGTCGTAATGTATAAGTCGTAAGTGAAAAAGTTGACCACAAAATTAACTATTTGGTGATTTTAAAAGTTTTAATACTGCAAATAAATATTAAAAAAGTTAAATATTAAAATTTTTAATATTAATATAAAAAATATTACAAATTTGTATGACCACAAAACTAACTGTAACTGAGCTATAAGTGAGTGTTAGTTGAGTTACGTAAGTCTTTTACGAATTACGGTCCAAACAAACGCCGTAGTTGTAACTGGGTAGTAAGTCATTTACGAATTACGAAGTTTTACGCGAAACAAACGGCCCCTTAGTGTAACCAACGAGTGTAGCCGAATTTTCGGTGAAGGGCTCTGGACTAACTCCTCTTGACTCCTCTAAATAAGAGTTGAGGTGCTATATGAAGCTCTCGTGGTTAAACACAAGTGAGGCACACACAAACAACACAAGCATGTATATGATATGGCAATATGAATAGATGACAAAGTAACAGAGAGAGAGTTAGAGTCAATGGATCAAACGCAAACACCGAGATATGTTTCGAGGTTCGAGCACACAGCTCTACGTCCCCGCCTTCACACAGAAGGATTTTCACTAACTTGTCCACACAGGACTCCCACACAGTGTAATACCCCGTTCCTGGAATACGTACTTAGTTGCGTATTCGGATTTTCGATCGTATTTTTTCGATTTGTTTCCTGTATTTAATCTGTATTATGAATTCCTTATGTGGTTGTTTTGTCTTGGATTTGGATTCGTGGATTCGGGGTCAGCCCTAGTCTGAACCGAAGGCCCGATCCTAGAGTATTACTCGATTTAGACATTCTGATAATTAGAATTGACCGATTTTAGTTTTAAATATCATTTTCCAATATTATATATTTTCTATGATTTTCTAGATTTTTCTGGAATTAAAATAAAAATCTTCAAAACCGGTGTCGGCCAGTGCCGCTGACCGATTCCTGGATTTTTAATTCTCAAACAGTTTGGAATTTCATGATGATTCTTTAGACTTTATTTCTTAGAATCACATTTCTTACCTACATGCTTTTTCTGAGGATTTTATGATTTTATGAAAATTCCATCGGAGTCGGTAGTTAACTGATTCCGGGATTTTTAGTTTTAAAACTATAAAGTATTTCTTCAAACGGATTTCATTATTGGTCTTTATATATTATTATTGATTTTTGGTAATTATTTCGGGTCGTTCCGAGATACTTGAATTTCGGACGATTCCGGCGTTTTCCGTGATGTTTTCCGTATCCACGACTTAACCTGGGAACTTGTCTTTCCAATAGTTTTATTTCCTAATGTCCAAGAGAAATATCTTCTCCCTTATGTTTCTTTCCTTTTTCCTTTCCTTTATTTCTTTCTCCACAAACCAAAGCATTTCCATTTTCCAAAAATCCCATTTTTCCTCCAAAATTTCCACCAACTCCCACCTACCACCATTAAATGCATCCCTTTTCTCTCTCTACCATGGCCGGCCAAGTGGCCAAAGGGGGTGACACCCCATGCTTCCCTTATTTGCACAAAGCCCCTTCCCACCTACACTAATTGCAACCCCTTCACAAAATCAAAACCCTATTTAAACTTTCCCTTTACATTTCACTCCACTTTCTTCTCCACTTCAACAAAGAGAAGCTCTCACCAACTCTCTCATTCTTCTCCACCTCAACCCTAACTCCAAGAACTCCACAAGATCATCTTCTCCAACTCAAGCAACATCTACTTTTGGATTTAGGCCATCATCTCCACCTTGGGATCTTTTCAAGAACATCAAGCTCCAAGTAAACCAATCCAAGTGAGTATCTTTACTCACCAAGACTAGATAACTCTTTTACATACTTGTGATGGAAATTCTTGTACACTTGTGCCATAAAAATCCTATTTTTAGACCATCAAACCCAACAACTAGACTCAGTTCTGTACCCTGTTTACGATCACGATTAGTCGACTTGACCTAGAACCTAGTCGACTAGAATCCTTAGCTGAAACTTAGTTTTCCTGGAAATCACAGACTTAGTCGACTTACCCCTTTTATTAGTCGACTAACCTTTTCTGGACACAAACTTCAACTCTCTGGAAACCACTACTAGTCGACTCCTGAATTACCCTAGTCGACTAATCCTACCTGAACCAGAAACCCTAACTCTCGGCCCTAGTCGACTCATCATAAATATTAGTCGACTTAAGACCCCTAGTCGACTACTCCTACTACTCTAGTCGACTTACCTTTTCCTGGACCAAAACCTTAACTCTCTGTATCCCAGATTTAGTCGACTTACGTATCCGTTAGTCGACTTATGTTCACTGATTAGTCGACTACACCTCCCATCCTAGTCGACTGACATTTCCTGAAACCGAATCCCAACTCTCTGGAACCCAGTTCTAGTCGACTAACTCAAACTGTTAGTCGACTAGTGACCACTATTAGTCGACTAACCCTTCCACCTAGTCGACTAACTTTGGCCATCTGTCTTAGTTGATTTCCTTCTTGAATACCAACCATTCCTCTAGGCTTATATCACATCTTAGTATTGTTTGACTTGTATCTTGACCAACATCATCTTACCCTTCTCTCTTTCCCTCTCCTCTTCACTCTATATGATTATATCACAGGTTATGGCGAGTCCCGGAATTCAGTGGATTGCGGGTATTTCGGCGTTTTGGTGATTTAGGCGAGTAATCTCACTTGCTCTCGCTGTCATTTGAGTTTTCCTATTTCGTTGGTTCGATAAGTATTTCAACTCATATTTCCATTTCATGTTTACACGTCTTTCACTACTTTGTATATTATGCGTGGCCGACCCTTCGTGGTCGTTGGATTCCGGCTTTCTTCTATATTACCACTTGTCATACCATTACTTTAGACTTGTCAATTGCATGCTTCCTTTTTAACACATGTATATCACCTGACATCTGGTATATTACCACCTGACCACCTGACATGCTATTATTTGACCAGACCCTCTTGTCATGACCTGGCTTACCTGACTGTTATCAATCTCTTAGTATGCATGTTACTTGATATACATCACCGCTTATCATGCTATCTCTTGACACCAAGCATGGTACACCGATTCTTATAATTATCACGATAATGGGAGTGTAGTACCTGATTACAGTTATGTATTACCGTTATGATTACAGTTATGATCCTACTCATTCCCATAATCTGATAATCATATTAATAAGCTATAAAAAGGACAACTTGTATGGGTATGGGAGGAAGTGATGGATGCCGGAATGATACCTTGCTTATAGTGACGGAATTAAAATATATATATATATATACGTATATATATATATACAATGGTGGAAGTGTTTTGATATTACTGATTATACCTACCGGTTCCAGGGGTATGGAACTACTATAAGAAAGGCTATCAGTTCTCCATCGGCTTCCGTTAACACCCTTGGCTTGCTTATATATGGATGTATGTGGGTTGGCCGTACACCAGGTCACATACCTAGATATATGGGTCAGACAAGTAATAATAATAACAGTCACCTGTCATGATTCCTGTAAAAGTACCTGTTATGATTCCTGTTGCACTTGCTATGCATGTCATGATTCCCGTTTTGTATTCCTGTTTGACTTTCATATGATTTGCAACTCTGATTCTATACGCTTGGATATTCTGTGGCATGAGATAAAGGTATATAGATGAGGGTTTCCTTGTTTGGATTATTCCTTCGATGTATTAGTCTCATGGGACCGTAACCTAAGCGTATACAATCACTTTGCATGAAATCAGTTTTACCTTGGATTTCCGGTTTTCTGATGATTGTATTATGACCGTCCATATATGTATTTCATTTGTGTTCTAACCCTCCTGTCTTCTGAGTTTGACACTTGTGTTCCTCCTGGCTCGCCACCTGGCTTTGTATCATACTCGCCTGGGGAGTTTCACTGACTCCCCTGGATTCTCATGTCCAGGTCATGGAGCCCGGAGCGTATGGATTTCCCCCGTTACTGCTCAGAGTGGCGCAGCGGTAGCGTGAATCTCCAGCCGACCGTCCAGGGCCACATCCTTCCAGGCCCCCTGTATGCCTCTCGAGTTTCCTCTTAACAAACTCGTGAGTGCCCTATTTCTATTTACTCTTGTACTTTTCCTTGTATACCTGTATGTGAGCTCCCCTTTGTACCATTCACATATGTATATCTTTTGTACTCTCGCATTTGCGCATGTCTGTGATGTTATATTATTGTAATATTCATCACCTCTGGTGATAACTCTGTGATTGTATATATATGTGTTGGAATGTATAATGCACCATTTGCTTCCGTACTCTGATTCTTGTCTGTACTGATGCTTAGCGTATATACGGGAGGGTAGTTCTAACCTACGTATATACGTTGCAGTGACGTCCCCGTATCGCCGGGATCGGGGCGTTACAGGATGGTATCAGAGCTTAGGCTCTAACCTCCTCAGTACGTCCAGAAGGCAAATCAATGGTAAAGAGATTTGCAACTGGAATACATGAGTCTTGGTTATACATTCCAACTGCAAGTGCAGAGTTATCTATTTCTTGACTATCTTTCCTTTGATTTCTAATCCTTCCTTGACTATCTTTCCTTTGATTCCTAATTCCTCCTATCCTTTCCCTGTTTTGGTTTTATGAAGCCTTATACTATTTTAAGATATGACTAGACTAGAGAGGTAGTGGCTGGTTCTGGATGATGCTAGTATGTGATCTCTTCGGCCAATTCTATGAAGCTTGGTATTCTCCAGATCGATCTTGATCTGGCTATCTTTCAGAAGGCAGCAGTTGGGATTCTCTACGGATACTCTACATTCTCTACTATATCATTCAGAGCGATTGATGCCTGGTAATCGGGATTCTTAATTATCAGTCTTCTTTATTATTATGCTCAGGACTATCAGGGTTTTCTTTATCTTCGGTATTCTGGCTCATTTATTGCACAGCCACGACATCATCAGTATTATTCAGCATTATTCGAAGATTTATACAGCCGGAAGTGCGGAGGATGATTATTGTTCAGTCGACTTGAGAGCCCTACCTATAGTGCTTCATATCTTAATTGGTATAAATTCCACCTTTGTCCCCTTTGTATTCAATTTGCCCCTTAACGAAATTGCGAGGACGCAATTTTTGTAAGGTGGGTGGATTGTAATACCCCGTTCCTGGAATACGTACTTAGTTGCGTATTCAGATTTTCGATCGTATTTTTTCGATTTGTTTCCTGTATTTAATCTGTATTATGAATTCCTTATGTGGTTGTTTTGTCTTGGATTTGGATTCGTGGATTCGGGGTCAGCCCTAGTCTGAACCGAAGGCCCGATCCTAGAGTATTACTCGATTTAGACATTCTGATAATTAGAATTGACCGATTTTAGTTTTAAATATCATTTTCCAATATTATATATTTTCTATGATTTTCTAGATTTTTCTGGAATTAAAATAAAAATCTTCAAAACCGGTGTCGGCCAGTGCCGCTGACCGATTCCTGGATTTTTAATTCTCAAACAGTTTAGAATTTCATGATGATTCTTTAGACTTTATTTCTTAGAATCACATTTCTTACCTACATGCTTTTTCTGAGGATTTTATGATTTTATGAAAATTCCATCGGAGTCGGTAGTTAACTGATTCCGGGATTTTTAGTTTTAAAACTATAAAGTATTTCTTCAAACGGATTTCACTATTGGTCTTTATATATTATTATTGATTTTTGGTAATTATTTCGGGTCGTTCCGAGATACTTGAATTTCGGACGATTCCGGCGTTTTCCGTGATGTTTTCCGTATCCACGACTTAACCTGGGAACTTGTCTTTCCAATAGTTTTATTTCCTAATGTCCAAGAGAAATATCTTCTCCCTTATGTTTCTTTCCTTTTTCCTTTCCTTTATTTCTTTCTCCACAAACCAAAGCATTTCCATTTTCCAAAAATCCCATTTTTCCTCCAAAATTTCCACCAACTCCCACCTACCACCATTAAATGCATCCCTTTTCTCTCTCTACCATGGCCGGCCA
Source organism: Agave tequilana (assembly GCA_038442645.1). Taxonomy (NCBI): domain Eukaryota; kingdom Viridiplantae; phylum Streptophyta; class Magnoliopsida; order Asparagales; family Asparagaceae; genus Agave; species Agave tequilana. Next base: position 154,366 of record JAVJIF010002410.1, read on the forward strand.
AGTGGCCAAAGGGGGTGACACCCCATGCTTCCCTTATTTGCACAAAGCCCCTTCCCACCTACACTAATTGCAACCCCTTCACAAAATCAAAACCCTATTTAAACTTTCCCTTTACATTTCACTCCACTTTCTTCTCCACTTCAACAAAGAGAAGCTCTCACCAACTCTCTCATTCTTCTCCACCTCAACCCTAACTCCAAGAACTCCACAAGATCATCTTCTCCAACTCAAGCAACATCTACTTTGGATTTAGGCCATCATCTCCACCTTGGGATCTTTTCAAGAACATCAAGCTCCAAGTAAACCAATCCAAGTGAGCATCTTTACTCACCAAGACTAGATAACTCTTTTACATACTTGTGATGGAAATTCTTGTACACTTGTGCCATAAAATCCTATTTTTAGACCATCAAACCCAACAACTAGACTCAGTTCTGTACCCTGTTTACGATCACGATTAGTCGACTTGACCTAGAACCTAGTCGACTAGAATCCTTAGCTGAAACTTAGTTTTCCTGGAAATCACAGACTTAGTCGACTTACCCCTTTTATTAGTCGACTAACCTTTTCTGGACACAAACTTCAACTCTCTGGAAACCACTACTAGTCGACTCCTGAATTACCCTAGTCGACTAATCCTACCTGAACCAGAAACCCTAACTCTCGGCCCTAGTCGACTCATCATAAATATTAGTCGACTTAAGACCCCTAGTCGACTACTCCTACTACTCTAGTCGACTTACCTTTTCCTGGACCAAAACCTTAACTCTCTGTATCCCAGATTTAGTCGACTTACGTATCCGTTAGTCGACTTATGTTCACTGATTAGTCGACTACACCTCCCATCCTAGTCGACTGACATTTCCTGAAACCGAATCCCAACTCTCTGGAACCCAGTTCTAGTCGACTAACTCAAACTGTTAGTCGACTAGTGACCACTATTAGTCGACTAACCCTTCCACCTAGTCGACTAACTTTGGCCATCTGTCTTAATTGATTTCCTTCTTGAATACCAACCATTCCTCTAGGCTTATATCACATCTTAGTATTGTTTGACTTGTATCTTGACCAACATCATCTTACCCTTCTCTCTTTCCCTCTCCTCTTCACTCTATATGATTATATCACAGGTTATGGCGAGTCCCGGAATTCAGTGGATTGCGGGTATTTCGGCGTTTTGGTGATTTAGGCGAGTAATCTCACTTGCTCTCGCTGTCATTTGAGTTTTCCTATTTCGTTGGTTCGATAAGTATTTCAACTCATATTTCCATTTCATGTTTACACGTCTTTCACTACTTTGTATATTATGCGTGGCCGACCCTTCGTGGTCGTTGGATTCCGGCTTTCTTCTATATTACCACTTGTCATACCATTACTTTAGACTTGTCAATTGCATGCTTCCTTTTTAACACATGTATATCACCTGACATCTGGTATATTACCACCTGACCACCTGACATGCTATTATTTGACCAGACCCTCTTGTCATGACCTGGCTTACCTGACTGTTATCAATCTCTTAGTATGCATGTTACTTGATATACATCACCGCTTATCATGCTATCTCTTGACACCAAGCATGGTACACCGATTCTTATAATTATCACGATAATGGGAGTGTAGTACCTGATTACAGTTATTTATTACCGTTATGATTACAGTTATGATCCTACTCATTCCCATAATCTGATAATCATATTAATAAGCTATAAAAAGGACAACTTGTATGGGTATGGGAGGAAGTGATGGATGCCGGAATGATACCTTGCTTATAGTGACGGAATTAAAGTATATATATATATATATACGTATATATATATATACAATGGTGGAAGTGTTTTGATATTACTGATTATACCTACCGGTTCCAGGGGTATGGAACTACTATAAGAAAGGCTATCAGTTCTCCATCGGCTTCCGTTAACACCCTTGGCTTGCTTATATATGGATGTATGTGGGTTGGCCGTACACCAGGTCACATACCTAGATATATGGGTCAGACAAGTAATAATAATAACAGTCACCTGTCATGATTCCTGTAAAAGTACCTGTTATGATTCCTGTTGCACTTGCTATGCATGTCATGATTCCCGTTTTGTATTCCTGTTTGACTTTCATATGATTTGCAACTCTGATTCTATACGCTTGGATATTCTGTGGCATGAGATAAAGGTATATAGATGAGGGTTTCCTTGTTTGGATTATTCCTTCGATGTATTAGTCTCATGGGACCGTAACCTAAGCGTATACAATCACTTTGCATGAAATCAGTTTTACCTTGGATTTCCGGTTTTCTGATGATTGTATTATGACCGTCCATATATGTATTTCATTTGTGTTCTAACCCTCCTGTCTTCTGAGTTTGACACTTGTGTTCCTCCTGGCTCGCCACCTGGCTTTGTATCATACTCGCCTGGGGAGTTTCACTGACTCCCCTGGATTCTCATGTCCAGGTCATGGAGCCCGGAGCGTATGGATTTCCCCCGTTACTGCTCAGAGTGGCGCAGCGGTAGCGTGAATCTCCAGCCGACCGTCCAGGGCCACATCCTTCCAGGCCCCCTGTATGCCTCTCGAGTTTCCTCTTAACAAACTCGTGAGTGCCCTATTTCTATTTACTCTTGTACTTTTCCTTGTATACCTGTATGTGAGCTCCCCTTTGTACCATTCACATATGTATATCTTTTGTACTCTCGCATTTGCGCATGTCTGTGATGTTATATTATTGTAATATTCATCACCTCTGGTGATAACTCTGTGATTGTATATATATGTGTTGGAATGTATAATGCACCATTTGCTTCCGTACTCTGATTCTTGTCTGTACTGATGCTTAGCGTATATACGGGAGGGTAGTTCTGACCTACGTATATACGTTGCAGTGACGTCCCCGTATCGCCGGGATCGGGGCGTTACAGGATGGTATCAGAGCTTAGGCTCTAACCTCCTCAGTACGTCCAGAAGGCAAATCAATGGTAAAGAGATTTGCAACTGGAATACATGAGTCTTGGTTATACATTCCAACTGCAAGTGCAGAGTTATCTATTTCTTGACTATCTTTCCTTTGATTTCTAATCCTTCCTTGACTATCTTTCCTTTGATTCCTAATTCCTCCTATCCTTTCCCTGTTTTGGTTTTATGAAGCCTTATACTATTTTAAGATATGACTAGACTAGAGAGGTAGTGGCTGGTTCTGGATGATGCTAGTATGTGATCTCTTCGGCCAATTCTATGAAGCTTGGTATTCTCCAGATCGATCTTGATCTGGCTATCTTTCAGAAGGCAGCAGTTGGGATTCTCTACGGATACTCTACATTCTCTACTATATCATTCAGAGCGATTGATGCCTGGTAATCGGGATTCTTAATTATCAGTCTTCTTTATTATTATGCTCAGGACTATCAGGGTTTTCTTTATCTTCGGTATTCTGGCTCATTTATTGCACAGCCACGACATCATCAGTATTATTCAGCATTATTCGAAGATTTATACAGCCGGAAGTGCGGAGGATGATTATTGTTCAGTCGACTTGAGAGCCCTACCTATAGTGCTTCATATCTTAATTGGTATAAATTCCACCTTTGTCCCCTTTGTATTCAATTTGCCCCTTAACGAAATTGCGAGGACGCAATTTTTGTAAGGTGGGTGGATTGTAATACCCCGTTCCTGGAATACGTACTTAGTTGCGTATTCAGATTTTCGATCGTATTTTTTCGATTTGTTTCCTGTATTTAATCTGTATTATGAATTCCTTATGTGGTTGTTTTGTCTTGGATTTGGATTCGTGGATTCGGGGTCAGCCCTAGTCTGAACCGAAGGCCCGATCCTAGAGTATTACTCGATTTAGACATTCTGATAATTAGAATTGACCGATTTTAGTTTTAAATATCATTTTCCAATATTATATATTTTCTATGATTTTCTAGATTTTTCTGGAATTAAAATAAAAATCTTCAAAACCGGTGTCGGCCAGTGCCGCTGACCGATTCCTAGATTTTTAATTCTCAAACAGTTTAGAATTTCATGATGATTCTTTAGACTTTATTTCTTAGAATCACATTTCTTACCTACATGCTTTTTCTGAGGATTTTATGATTTTATGAAAATTCCATCGGAGTCGGTAGTTAACTGATTCTGGGATTTTTAGTTTTAAAACTATAAAGTATTTCTTCAAACGGATTTCACTATTGGTCTTTATATATTATTATTGATTTTTGGTAATTATTTCGGGTCGTTCCGAGATACTTGAATTTCGGACGATTCCGGCGTTTTCCGTGATGTTTTCCGTATCCACGACTTAACCTGGGAACTTGTCTTTCCAATAGTTTTATTTCCTAATGTCCAAGAGAAATATCTTCTCCCTTATGTTTCTTTCCTTTTTCCTTTCCTTTATTTCTTTCTCCACAAACCAAAGCATTTCCATTTTCCAAAAATCCCATTTTTCCTCCAAAATTTCCACCAACTCCCACCTACCACCATTAAATGCATCCCTTTTCTCTCTCTACCATGGCCGGCCAAGTGGCCAAAGGGGGTGACACCCCATGCTTCCCTTATTTGCACAAAGCCCCTTCCCACCTACACTAATTGCAACCCCTTCACAAAATCAAAACCCTATTTAAACTTTCCCTTTACATTTCACTCCACTTTCTTCTCCACTTCAACAAAGAGAAGCTCTCACCAACTCTCTCATTCTTCTCCACCTCAACCCTAACTCCAAGAACTCCACAAGATCATCTTCTCCAACTCAAGCAACATCTACTTTTGGATTTAGGCCATCATCTCCACCTTGGGATCTTTTCAAGAACATCAAGCTCCAAGTAAACCAATCCAAGTGAGCATCTTTACTCACCAAGACTAGATAACTCTTTTACATACTTGTGATGGAAATTCTTGTACACTTGTGCCATAAAAATCCTATTTTTAGACCATCAAACCCAACAACTAGACTCAGTTCTGTACCCTGTTTACGATCACGATTAGTCGACTTGACCTAGAACCTAGTCGACTAGAATCCTTAGCTGAAACTTAGTTTTCCTGGAAATCACAGACTTAGTCGACTTACCCCTTTTATTAGTCGACTAACCTTTTCTGGACACAAACTTCAACTCTCTGGAAACCACTACTAGTCGACTCCTGAATTACCCTAGTCGACTAATCCTACCTGAACCAGAAACCCTAACTCTCGGCCCTAGTCGACTCATCATAAATATTAGTCGACTTAAGACCCCTAGTCGACTACTCCTACTACTCTAGTCGACTTACCTTTTCCTGGACCAAAACCTTAACTCTCTGTATCCCAGATTTAGTCGACTTACGTATCCGTTAGTCGACTTATGTTCACTGATTAGTCGACTACACCTCCCATCCTAGTCGACTGACATTTCCTGAAACCGAATCCCAACTCTCTGGAACCCAGTTCTAGTCGACTAACTCAAACTGTTAGTCGACTAGTGACCACTATTAGTCGACTAACCCTTCCACCTAGTCGACTAACTTTGGCCATCTGTCTTAGTTGATTTCCTTCTTGAATACCAACCATTCCTCTAGGCTTATATCACATCTTAGTATTGTTTGACTTGTATCTTGACCAACATCATCTTACCCTTCTCTCTTTCCCTCTCCTCTTCACTCTATATGATTATATCACAGGTTATGGCGAGTCCCGGAATTCAGTGGATTGCGGGTATTTCGGCGTTTTGGTGATTTAGGCGAGTAATCTCACTTGCTCTCGCTGTCATTTGAGTTTTCCTATTTCGTTGGTTCGATAAGTATTTCAACTCATATTTCCATTTCATGTTTACACGTCTTTCACTACTTTGTATATTATGCGTGGCCGACCCTTCGTGGTCGTTGGATTCCGGCTTTCTTCTATATTACCACTTGTCATACCATTACTTTAGACTTGTCAATTGCATGCTTCCTTTTTAACACATGTATATCACCTGACATCTGGTATATTACTACCTGACCACCTGACATGCTATTATTTGACCAGACCCTCTTGTCATGACCTGGCTTACCTGACTGTTATCAATCTCTTAGTATGCATGTTACTTGATATACATCACCGCTTATCATGCTATCTCTTGACACCAAGCATGGTACACCGATTCTTATAATTATCACGATAATGGGAGTGTAGTACCTGATTACAGTTATTTATTACCGTTATGATTACAGTTATGATCCTACTCATTCCCATAATCTGATAATCATATTAATAAGCTATAAAAAGGACAACTTGTATGGGTATGGGAGGAAGTGATGGATGCCGGAATGATACCTTGCTTATAGTGACGGAATTAAAGTATATATATATATATACGTATATATATATATACAATGGTGGAAGTGTTTTGATATTACTGATTATACCTACCGGTTCCAGGGGTATGGAACTACTATAAGAAAGGCTATCAGTTCTCCATCGGCTTCCGTTAACACCCTTGGCTTGCTTATATATGGATGTATGTGGGTTGGCCGTACACCAGGTCACATACCTAGATATATGGGTCAGACAAGTAATAATAATAACAGTCACCTGTCATGATTCCTGTTAAAGTACCTGTTATGATTCCTGTTGCACTTGCTATGCATGTCATGATTCCCGTTTTGTATTCCTGTTTGACTTTCATATGATTTGCAACTCTGATTCTATACGCTTGGATATTCTGTGGCATGAGATAAAGGTATATAGATGAGGGTTTCCTTGTTTGGATTATTCCTTCGATGTATTAGTCTCATGGGACCGTAACCTAAGCGTATACAATCACCTTGCATGAAATCAGTTTTACCTGGATTTCCGGTTTTCTGATGATTGTATTATGACCGTCCATATATGTATTTCATTTGTGTTCTAACCCTCCTGTCTTCTGAGTTTGACACTTGTGTTCCTCCTGGCTCGCCACCTGGCTTTGTATCATACTCGCCTGGGAGTTTCACTGACTCCCCTGGATTCTCATGTCCAGGTCATGGAGCCCGGAGCGTATGGATTTCCCCCGTTACTGCTCAGAGTGGCGCAGCGGTAGCGTGAATCTCCAGCCGACCGTCCAGGGCCACATCCTTCCAGGCCCCCTGTATGCCTCTCGAGTTTCCTCTTAACAAACTCGTGAGTGTCCTATTTCTATTTACTCTTGTACTTTTCCTTGTATACCTGTATGTGAGCTCCCCTTTGTACCATTCACATATGTATATCTTTTGTACTCTCGCATTTGCGCATGTCTGTGATGTTATATTATTGTAATATTCATCACCTCTGGTGATAACTCTGTGATTGTATATATATGTGTTGGAATGTATAATGCACCATTTGCTTCCGTACTCTGATTCTTGTCTGTACTGATGCTTAGCGTATATACGGGAGGGTAGTTCTGACCTACGTATATACGTTGCAGTGACGTCCCCGTATCGCCGGGATCGGGGCGTTACACACAGGGAACCTCCACTGAGGATTTAGGGCAATACAACCGGAAGTACACAACTCCTCTCTCAATTACAAACACAACCTCTACACTTAGAGGCTAGGCACAAAGCCACCAATATCAACCTCACAAATGAGGGATAAGCACAAAGTCAATACAAACACAATCCACCTCTTCACTAAGAGGGATACCAACACAACCTCCACTATCAACCTCTCACTAGAGGGATACCCACAATCACCTCTCACTAGAGGGATAACACAAATCAAGGAGGGTTTACAATTTGGTGCTTTTCACAACCACAAATAACTTCTTTTCTCACAAAACAAAGATCCTAAAAGATAGGATAGAATGATATGGCTCAAGTGTGAGAAAAACTAAAGGAATGAAAAATAAATACTCAAAGAAAATTCTTGAGAAAAACTAAAAATAAGGATGAAGAAGATGAACCAAAAATACTTTTCCCAAAATCACTTTTCTTTGATTTTCCAAACCCTAGATAAACACCAAATCAAATGTAAACTTTAAAGCCCAAAACTTATTTTGAAAACTTGTATAAAACACTAGAGAAGATAGAATTTTAGCTCTTGAAATTCTTGTCCAAAACTGGCCAAAGATTAGGGTATTTATAAGCCCAATCAAAATCTGCCCGTTGGCAGCTGACTAGGCCCAGATTGGCCTTCCGGTCGACCGGCCGGTCGACATGCCAACAGTCAAAAATTTGACCATCGAGCCTGCCGGTCGACCGCTCGGTCGACCGTGCCCAGAACCAGAGAGCAACGACTCTCTGGCCGGTCGACCGCCCGGTCGACCGGGACAACCCGAGAGTGGGTTGCCTTAAGTCGGTCGACCGCTCGGTGACTGATATGGCCTTGTGCACGTCTTGTGCACATTCAGCCGACTGTTCTAGTCGACCGGCTCCTGATCCGGTTGACCGGTCGGTCGACCGCCAGAGCCTGGCAGACTGAATATAGGATTTGTAAACTGGGTTTTTATTATCCTATTAAATCCCATAAAATCTCTAAAAATCTATAAAAAATAAGTTCTTATATTCTCTTGAAATACAAACTTTTTTGAGTAAAAATCAAATCAAATTACAAACGTTTTGAACTCTTTTTGTATTATGAAAATTTTACCGAAAACCAAATTCCGTATTTTCTAAAACTAGGATGGAAAATCGTTTTGTCCAAAACTCATCCAAATACAAAAACATGATATGAAACAACATTTAAGCATGTAGTATATGGATAGAATCCAATATACATGAAATATATATATATATATCATTATTTTTGATATTAAATCCGAAAATAAGTTTTGTTAAAATACCAAAACTCCAAACTCATGAAATAGAATATCAAACTAAGTTTGTTTAAATAGTTGAATCATACATGTATATAGAACAAATCTAATATATATTAGACAATGTAAACTTGTTGATTCTATCTATTCATGAAAACCAAGATCGGTTAAACAAAAAAAAAAACGAAAACCAAAACATGAAACTTAAACAAGTGTGTGTGTTGTGAACTTGAGCATATCACACTATCTAATCTTTAACAATGGATCTAAACAATAAACTAAACATTGTACCGAAGTCTTCTTGTAGAGAACCGTCTCCAAGTCGACTCGATCAAAACGTGATCCACCGAGCTTGACTCTAACCGAGTGCTAGATATGAACTTTGACGCTCGCGCTCTTGAATCACCATATGAAAACTCCAAAACTCCTTTGTTGAAGCTAATCACCTACTAATATCTTGGTTAAGTATCTGAAACTAAACATCACAAGATTATTAGTAAACTATAATTACATGAGTTAATCATCATCAAAACTAGAGTGGAAGGCCTCTGGGCCAACAGCTATTTGATGATGATATTGTTCTAATCGATGAGACGAGAGCTGGGGTAAATACCAAATTGGAGTTATGGATCGATTAAGTAGGACCAAAACAGAGTATATGCAGTGTAAATTCAGTAAGTAGGGAATCCGAGATTATAGTATTGTGAGACTAGATGGACAAGAGATACCGATGAGCAGTCATTTTAAGTACTTAGATTTTATTATCCAAAAGGATGAGGCGATTGATAGTGATGTCAATCATAGGATCCAAGCCGGCTGGTTGAAATGGACGAGCGCAACAGGAGTTTTATGTGATCGTAACATTCTGTTATTGCTGAAAAAAAAGTTGCTATTAGGCCAGCTTCATTATATGGCATAGAATGTTGGGTTATAAAGAGATACCATGCCCAGAAGATGAGTGTAGCAAAGATGTGTATGCTTCGTTGGATATGTGGTAACACGCGGAGAGATAAGGTGAGAAATGAGGATATTCGTACTAAGATAGGTGTAGCCTGTATAAAAGAGAAGATGATAGAAAACCGCCTACGATGGTTTGGTCATGTGCGACGTAAACTTACAGATGCGCCAGTCCGGCGAGTAGAGCATATCAATTTAAGATCAGTTAAGAGAGCGCAGGGGAGACCGAAGAAAACATGGATGGAGGTAATAAGAGAAGATATAGAGGCTAAAGGTCTTAGTGAATGCATATTGCTCGATAGGAATGAGTAGAGCCGGTCCGGCGTAATTCTCTTTTGGTTCATGTAGCCTACCCCAATTACTTTGGAGAAATGGCTTAGTTGTTGTTGTTGTTGTTGTTGTTGTATTATCTGTGAGCCAGAAGTACACCATCCCGATACATGCAGGGGGTTTATTTTGTTTGGTGTTAAGATATGTCAGTGAGTAAATCCATGCCAATAGAAAAGCTTGGGTTGGGTTTCATTAAAATAAAAATGAATAAAGATGAATCCTGATAATTCAATGGGCAAGTTGGCAGAACGAAATTTAAGAAGAGAATAATTTGAAGGTGCCCTACTTTCCAGTCACCAAGTGAGAGATCATAGATTGAGGATTATTTTACCCTAAGAGGTCATGAACTGATAATCTTACAAATGAAACATGAGAGAGTCAAATATTCCCCTGCGAGGAGATCCTCTTTGATGAGTGCATAATCGCATGGATAAGCTCATAATAGCCTGTCAGTTTTAGATTCAATTCCAGACATATATTTGGAGGGATCAAGAAAAAAATTAGAATGTAATATCGAATCAAACAAAAGAAAAAATTAGAATAAAAAACATGCAAGAAAAGTACTTCGAATTGTTGATTCATTACCTATTGAAATAATTTATGTAGATTTATTGGAGCCTTATGATTTCAGTGCTCTAAACTTGGGATCGAGTTCAGGTGAGTGTTTCTTTCTTTATGTAATTTTATTTTGTGAGTGTTTTCTTTTCCTTCTATAATTCTATTTTGTGAGTGTTTCACTTTTTTGTTTAATTTTATTTAATTTCATTGTGAGTGTTTCACTTCTTTGTTTAATTTTATTAATTGTGTGAGTGTTCGTTCTTGTGTATTTTCTTATTTACCATTGTCGGTATGCATTTACATGTTACACTTATCATTTCATGTGACTTTCTGTTATATTTTGCCAGTTTGATTACTTGTACCACATCATGAGACATCTATGATTGTTCACTTTATTTACATAGTTGATAGGAACTTGTATCAGCGTCATTTCATGTATTGGTAGATGACTGTTATTGGCTTAGGCCTAGTATGGATATACTGTAGACTAGATTTGATCTTGTAACTGATCTAGTTGTGATAATCTTAGAATATAAATATATTGATCTTGAGGATTGATTCGTGATTGAGGTTAGAGACTCATATTTTATGTATAGTATTTGTCGGACGAATTGTTTGATGACTATTCCGATTAGAACTCTTTTAGATATTGAGGACATGTTAGACATGATGTTGGTTTATTGATAGACTGTTTTACCGATGCATGGATGTGTGTGAATATGATATCCTTAACTCTAGTGTATACGATGAGACTGACTTCTGGACTGTTAGGTGCTATTATTTTTAGATTGTCGCATTGGTGAGTTTGATTGATATATTGATGATCTTATTGATATTGACTATTAGATGTAGGGTAATCTAGACTCTATGTTGATCGAGGACGTTACACTGCTTAGTTATGATTTTGATTGATTGGGATATTGATGATTTAATAAATAGGAGATCTTTATTGATAAAATGATTTAATAAATAACAAGTTGAACCGATCATCATCATAATTCTTGGTGGGATCACTCGAGGAAAATGGGGAGGTCTGGTGACACAGCAAAGGTGAAGAAGCTCTGTTCCTTAACTTTACACACTCAATGGGAAATTTGGAAGCAAAGAAACGAGTGGGATTTTTCAGGGGGGAGAGATGAACAGCTAGTACACTATTGCTCAGCATGTTAGGGCTGAGGTGGCAGAGAGAATGGGGGTGATATGTTCTCGACGTCAACATACCCTGTCAGGTCTTCACCATGACACTGAGGCACCCAATGTCACGCACGCGCGGGAGCTCGAACTGACAAGCTGTGATTAAATAAGGACGTACTGACAGCGACGTTGAGCGGCGTTCGCAATGTTCAAATTTTGAATGCAAATTCGAAAGGGAAGCGGTTGTTGGCAAGCTTGTCAGAGTCGGTGGAGAACCGGATCCAGTAAGGGAAAAGACCTGGGCCAGATCGGTTGAAAGTGGGCCTATTAAGCCCACTGAACTTACCTGGCCTAACCGATCTGATTTATTGAGGCCCATTGAATTATTGCATCCCTGCAAAACTGATTCTGAGAGGCCCATCAAAGGCGACAATGGACACGGCATAATATACGGTGGGCCACAGAAGCCAGATGATAGTGGGCTTGTTAAGGCTACTGAATCTCAGCGCTAAAGGGAGCACAGTTTTCACTGAGGCCACTTAATGAAGAGTTGATCAGAGATTGGAATGCCCTCGATGCAGGCAGGCCAGGAAGAGTTTAGATTGCGTGTGTGCAACAAGTTGCGCAGTAGAGGTTTCTCGCCGCTATGGGGGTAGCGTTATGATAGGAGAGAGGAGAGGCATTGATGTGTGGGAGTCTAGATGGAGTGAGGATGGCGGAGACCGTTTGCAAGGAGTACGGAAGAGACGAAGAATGTTATTGAGTTCGACGGTTTAGGTTGGTCAGAACCCAGCAACATTACTGTCTAGGTCGTGTACGCGTCTGGATGCATAACGACAATACCCTCAGGACGTCTAGAAGTAGGGTGACACACTGTTGGAGTGTTTTTTTTTTTGAAAGGATCATTTTTGTATCTTTATATCTTTGTTCCCTTCTATTTTTTTTTGGGATTGTTTCGTTTTAAGTTTATTAACGAAGCGTAGGGGGCTTTGTTGGTCTCAAGGTTTTTTCTATATAACAAAAAAAAAGAGAAATAGGGGAGGAGGGCCATTTTTTTTGCCCTTGGAATCTGTTCATATTTAAGCCATCCGTTGAAATCTCCGAACTTAATTTGCAGTAATTAAATATCAATCTATTGAGTAGATGACAGTCTATTGGCATTTACTTCATTATATTTTGAGCATTTAAGTGTCATAATTTTTATAGAAGAACTGATAATAAAAAACAATTAAATGTACATGCACAAGGGAGGATGAAACGGTAGAAAATCCTTCCACCATCCTCTCCTATCTCTCTCTCTCTGAAATTAATGGAGAATGACCTTTAATGAGTGTGTACTTACTTTCTTTATTTAATATCAAAAAAAAGTTGTTTTTCCTTTATTTATTTGTTTGTTTGTTTGTTTTCATTTTAGAGTTAGGGTTTCTATCTTCTTTGAAACCAACAAATCATTCAGCCGTTTGTTCATGTATAAGGTAATGATTCCTGAAACTCTCATTCCTCCTTTTTATGCAAATTAACTTGGTGAAGTACTGGGTGCTAGAGTGACTTCTGTTTTTAAATAACATGAATTTCTTTCACATTTTATTTTAATTGGTTTAGTTCAGAAAAAGGATTATATTTTTTCGCCTTTGTTGAGCTTCTTTTCTTTTCTTCTTTTTTTAAGATCTTGATTCAGTATATATATGTACGTATAAATTGTCAAAAGAATATATATATATATATATATGAAAATTTTCAAATGAGAAACTTTCTTATAATAAGCTTCGTGAGAACACCATATAAGAGAGATTTTATGGATGATCCGAACCGTTCATCATGATCTACATACTCTAATTAGACTACCAATAAAAAATCACGCTATATATATATTTAAAAATCATTCTCTCTTTTTTATGATCAGTCCTCCTATTGCATCAGTTCAAATTTTATGGATCTTAGATGGGATTCGAATTCCATGCATATATTTTGTGAAATTTGTTTAGAACTATGAATCTTTTTCATGTTTGAGATGCAATAATTTGCCGAATTGGTTTGAGACCATATTTTTGGTTAGGCATGGCGTATTTGAGTACGTATATGAACTAAATGCAAAATGAGTTCAGTTCTAATCTAATAAAAAATGCCTCTTCATTTGCATCTCAGAAAAATGATCGCTTCTAAAAGATAAACTATTTTGCATGAGTTTCTATATGTCACATAGACAAGCCATAAACTTTTCTATTCATTTATTTGGCTGACATTTTCAGTCTTCCTCTCAGGAAATTATATTGATATGCAATGTCTAGCTCTACATATATTTTCCTGGCCTTTGTCTGAAAGTTTTAATAATAAATTCTTATCTTAGTTTATACTTTAGTTAGCATAATCTAAGACAAGGCTACATCCTGTTTATTGTATGTGTTCAGGCAAACAATGAAGGGGTTTGAGGTCCAAATGATTTGCTGTGCACTTCTCTAACTGAAGGGGACAAAAAAATCATAGAGGTAAGTGATTATCACCATGGGCAGACCCATTAGTGGGCTGGGCCGGGCTACAGCCCGGCTCATTTTTTTATATATAGGCTTAAACTCATTTTTTATTTTTGTTCTTTTTCATATATTGTGTTAGATCCCTTTCTATTTTGGCTTTTTTTAGCAAATTTATTTCTAGTTCCGCTCCTGATTTAGTAGAAAATACTGTTTTATTCTTTTGATAAATTCATATAATTCATAAGTATATGCTATAAAAAATTGCAGCCCACCCAAAAAAATTTTCCTGATTCCGCCCCTGATTATCACACCAAGTTCCATGTGATTTTGTTTATGTTCAGGGATGAGTTTCTTTATTTGAAGAGTTGTCGTGCTGACAAACTCCCTGATAAACATTTTTTTAGCTAATTCCAAATGGTAACATTAAAAGTCAACGTTGGAACCAAAAACCTTTTCTTTGGAAATTTTCAAACATTGCAATCACAACTCACCTAATATTTTTGTGTACATATTCCTTCCTTGGTTGATGACCAAAGTCCACACAAACAAGCAGACAATCATACGAGAGAGAGAGCAGCGGCTCAGAGAATCCAACGGTTCCCTGAGAGTCCATAAAACCAAGAATATTCATAGCAATTTCATTCGTCGACATCACCAAGAACTCTCTTTCGTAAATAAATACTGTTTTCATCGAACAGAACTTCTGTGCGCATGACAGTATTGACAACTGCGAGTGCCACTGTAATAAAGTCTAAAGCTCGAGTTCCTTGGCGAGTTTAACTGAGAAACTCGATTGTTCAATATAATTGGTAAGTTTTAGTGTTTACTTGTAATTTACGCGTTGAAATGAGTATAACTGCAACAACTCGACTTTGCTCTGCTCGTTCATTGTTTTCAAATTCTATTATACGACATTTATTTTTAGCTGGCAGTTCTTTTAATTTTTTTACATGATTGATTATTGTATAGAATGCATTATCAGTAAGTGAAGAACTGTCGGTGTCGGGGTTTAGGGTATCAATGGTAGAGCAAGATGGCGTGTGATTACAAGAAAAATGGTTAGTTTTAGTTTAAAAAAAGAGTATCATTTCACTAAACACCCAAGTAATTAAGACACTATTTTAGTGTAAGTCAGTGTATATATACACTTGAACTAAACCCTAACTCGCCCCTTAATCCTCGGCTACGGCTCTTGATGTTGCGGAAAGCCGTATTTCCCAATATTCGATGTAGGTAAAAAAATAAAATGGTAAATTGTGCAAAATCTCCTCTATAGTATTAGAAGTGTTCGCAAAACTCTCCTACACTATCAAAACCTACAGTTTGCCCCTTGGGGGCTAGCTCTGTCAAGTTTTGTTGTTAATAAAAAAAGCACGTGCATAGCGCGTAAAATCTTAATTATCAATTAATCTCTGTTTTTAATTACCACAATTAATTAACTACTAATCATAATTAAATGAATAACAACAAATTAAAAAAAAATAAAAATAGTGGGCCCGCCCCACCTCCGCATCTAATGGCGGCGACGGGAAGGAGAGGGAGGGGAGAGCCCGCTTCATATCGGGCGGTCATTAGTTATTTGTTTTTTAGCATTTAATTAATTAAAATATTTAAGAAAAACATAATTTAATTGATAATTAGGGTTTTACGTGCTATGCATGTGCTTTTTACTAACTGCAAAACTGACGGAGTTAGCTCCGATGGGGGCAATCTGAAGTTTTTGGTAGTATATGGGGGTTTTGCGCAACACCCTCAATTGTAAAGGAGGGTTTTGTGCAATTTACCCAAAAAAAAAAAAAAAATGAAAAGTTTCAACTATTGAGTCTAGTTTCTGGAAAAAGAGCTACAAACCATATATATACCATAACGAACACGGCTATTTGTTTCTATTAAAAACAATGATGTCTACTCAAGACACAAACAAGTGGAGGCTCATGTCAACAAGTTTAATGGTTTTTTTTTGTTTCTTGAATGGATATGCAAGAAAATTAAAACTAATAAAGAAAAGGCTCAAAACCGCATCCCCGCTCGCCAAAAAAAAAAAAAAACATAATTTAGAGTAGGTGAGAAAAGATAGGATTTAGATTTAAGTAATTATATATTAAACAAGAGATCAGTTATATTTGTTCTTTTCCATGTAAAATCCAATCAAGTATAGTTTTAAACTCAAAATCTAAGCTTGAATCTTTCATACAAAACAAACACATGCATCTATCCATGTTGGAAGAATCAAGAGCACAAATACAAGTCACAAAATTGTCTCCTAAATCAACTCATCTCCTTCACATGCATGTTTGATTTGATTTGATGTAAGTGAGAGAAAAAGTGTTTGTGGAAAATGAGGATGGGAAATGTGAAGGTGTAGTTAAAAATTGAGATTTGTGGAATTCTCATTTCCGATATTTGGTTGTAATGTAAAAGTAAAAGTGAAAAAGTATATTGTGTTTTTCAGTGCTTGACTAGTAATGTGAAAGTGGAAGTGAGAAAATTGACTACAAAGTTGACCATAAAATAATATTAAATTAAATATTAATTCTGAAATAACATTTTTGGACCGTAATTGAACTACAAGTGAGATTTACATGACATCAAAATTTAATACATTAAACTACAACTTATTACAAGAAAGATTCACATGACCACAAAATTAACTGTTACACCATGAAACTTAGAAAATGGTAGTGTAAAAGAGATGTCTAAAAAGGAAAAAGGAAAAAGAAAAATGGTTTTCCATTTTCCATTTCCAATTCAAAACAAATAAGAAAAGTGAGAAATGAGTTTTTCCACTTCCCATTTCCCTCCCACTTCCATGAATTCAAACACGCCCGAAAACATTATTTTCCTCTTTTAGCTCCTCACATTTTTGTGTGTGCTTTTCTCGATGAGCCAAATATTTTTCCATAAAGACATGTTTGTTTGCCTCGAAAGTTACTGAAAAACTTTTTTTCCCCTCTGGCTGAGCCCCACTCATCCTTTTACTTTCCTTCACATTCCTTCACAGTGTTTGTTTGTTGTGAAAACTGAGGGGAGAAAACTCTTCCTCCACTTCAGTTTTTTAGTCAAAAAGTATATTGTCAAAATTTCAAGCTCAAAGCTCTGAAAACGCTTGAGATCTGACACGTGAGGCCCCCACACACTTTCCCTCTCCTCCCCTTCCAACAGCGGCCAAACAAGCCAAGGCCCATTCTTGATGGGTTACCCAACAAACCCTACTGGGTATAACTTTCAAATAAGGGCAGCTGAGATCACAAAAACGAATATATCTCTTACATATATTATAATACCCTACCCAAGACTTAGGGCACAAAAATGAAATTTGCGCACATGGAGAGAAGAAGCATTAGAAAACTGATGATTCCATACCACTGGAAGCTTCCAGTGTGTCTCACAGAAGGAAAGGCAGTGGGTCACTGGATCCCTTGTCTCACGTCAATCAATCTCAGGACAATGTGTAATAATACTCAAATGGCCGCTAGATTCCTGATCTCGGCTTACGAATCCCGAAGGAACTTTCTAGCAAGAGTAACTGCTCGTCTTCGCGAGAAAGAACGATCTGAATTCACGAGTCAGGAAAAAAAAAAAACACGAATTCACGAGCAAATATGAGAAAAAACTTAAAAATTTATTAATAAAAGTTGAATGATAAAAATAAAGAGTACAAGAGGCGTATTTATAAATTTACAATATATCTTATTCTATCCATGGAAACTAAATTTAAAATAAAGAAAGAAAAAAAAGTGTTAAATGGCTGCTATATTCATGAGCACGGGCTAAGTGACTTTTTTTTTTTAAGAAAGATCTCTGAACCCTGAAGGAACTTTTAGGCAAGAGTAACTACTCTGCTCGTGTCTGTGAGTAAAAACGAT
Organism: Agave tequilana; assembly: GCA_038442645.1. Taxonomy (NCBI): domain Eukaryota; kingdom Viridiplantae; phylum Streptophyta; class Magnoliopsida; order Asparagales; family Asparagaceae; genus Agave; species Agave tequilana. The sequence goes on from JAVJIF010002410.1 coordinate 172,402, forward strand.
CCGAATTTACGAGCCACAAAAAAAACAACTCGAATTCACAAACAAATATGAGGAAAAAAACTCAAAAGTTTATTAATAAAAGTTAGATGATAAAAATAAAGAGTATAGGAGGCGTATTTATAAGTTTACAATAAATCTTATTCTATTCATGAAAACTAAATTCAAAATAAAGAAAGGAAAAAAGTGTAAAATCTCTACATGACAGTTGTCTTCTTTAAAGAGAGTTGTTCAATTTTCTACTGTAATTGTTTACATTTTTAGTGATTGAAAAACAAATAATTTGAAGATAAAAACAAATAGTTTTTAGATCCATCTCTTTTGCAACAGAAATATCAACATTTTGAATTATATATATATATATATATATATATATATATATATATATATATATATATATATATATATATAATTTGAAGAAAAAATAGATGTTTTCTCAGAAAATATCTACTGAATGATGACAAAAAAGTAAATCAAACTTTCAAGATACCTACTTTTTACAGTGAAAATGTTTGTTTTGATGATGGTAATGGGCATTTGTTGAAATTTAGGACAAACAGGCACAAAAGATGTGGGCTAAAGTTGTGCAAGTGGAGCAGAAAAATGAGAAGGGAATCTAAGAGGATAAGATATGCGCACAAAGAAAAAAAGAAAATGAAAAATCTTGAGGCAAACACACACATTTTCCCCCAACTCTTTTGTCATTCTTGCTTGAAATTACAGTCTAATATAAAAAGTGTTGTTTACTTGCTTATTAGAGAGAAATTTCTATTTGGATTATAAAGTTATTGATTTGGATCCTTGAGGATCCATATCTACGTCTCTACTCTACCCAATAAGTTACTAGAGATGCAAGATCCGAACATGAAAATTCGATTTGGAATCGGACTCGATTATTAGGCCCCATTGCCACCCCTACTGTTCACAGTCCACACCATTTTTTAATGCATTTTGAAATAAATTTTTACTCTTTTGTTGATGAAAGAAATAAATAATCTGAAGACAGAAACAAATAGTTATTAGAATCATCTATTTTGCAGCGAAACTATCTACGAGTTTGTTTAAGAAAAATCTAACCTGAAATTCGATGTTTTTAAGAACTGATGAATATTACAGCATAAAAGTTTGTTTCTGTGATAAGAAAAACGTAGACAGTTAAAATATATGTACATGATAAGTATAAATATAGTCTTGGAAAGGCAATGAGCATGGCTGAAATTTACAGGACAAAAAGATAGAGAAGATGAGTGGGTAAGTGGGCTGAAGCAGCAAGGCAATGATAACTGAGAAGGAAAACTAAGGGGATGAGTGCACAAAGAAAAGAGAAAAAGAAAAGAAAAGAAAAATGATACACCTGTTTCTCTATCATTAAGCCAAATGAGAAATTAGTCCAACAAGAATCTTCCCATTTGGAAAAGATTTGTACCGTAGATTTGTATTTTAGTTCATGGAAAGTGAGTGTTTTTGTGGATGTCACTCTCTTGGAACTTGGGTGTAAGATTCTGAGAATCAAAACAAAGGTCATACTAAAATAACAAGGCTAGTCAAGATAGGACAAAATCTAGCTCTGAACAAATTTGAAGAGAGTAGGGAAATGGGGAACCATCACGGGAAGCACAAAAGCTCAACTTTTTCTAGCAATATCATTCACTCAACCCATCTGATTCCTTTGTATTATTCCTTTGTTCTGATAGAGTATACATGATGCTTTGGATAATCATTCTCAAAAGAATCCCATTAAGAATTCTGAAAAAATATTAAAAAAACTTAAAAGCTGGCTAATATTTTGATCTAAGGTGAAGCAAATTAAGCAACCAAAAAGTTTAGAGCTTTTGAGCATTAAAGAAAGAGAGATAGAGGAAGAGAATTCCTTTTAAAAAAGAGAACTCCAACGCTTGTTGCGTTCAGGTAGAGTTATTTCAATTTTTTCGAGAGCATCTTCAAGACGATCCAAGAGATGATATACACAAATTCGGTTCATATGTCAGAGCCACACACACATATTATAAGAGAGTCAATCGCGCGTTGACATGCGGATAAGATGTCGGGTTTCAAGAGGACAAAATTTTAAAGTTTTTGAACCTTTTATAATATTATAAGAGAGTCAATCATACGTACCAACGCGGGATTGACTCTCTTATAATATATGTGTATGGCTCACACACATGAACTGAACCCTGATACACTTGCAAAACTTTAGCGTCCAAGTTTAGAATTTGTTTTATAAAGCCTTATTATAATTAGAAAAGTTAAGACAAACCCATGATCACAATTTCATCAGTATATATATTTTTTTCCTAGTAGAAGTAATTATTTTAGTAAAAACTTGTTAATTTTCATATTCTCCGCAACATATCTAAAGTTACATTAGAAACACAAGTATTAGCTCCTTAGCAGTTTGATTCGTTTGTTGTGTTGAATATGTGTCTGACACACATGTCATGTGTATTTTCAAGAATTTCCCTTTTGTTACTATGTGTGACTGTGTAGATGTCGTTGTGTCTGTGCAATAGCTATTAGAAGACAAAAGCTTCAAGAGGTACATTGCTAGTCTATAAGGTGTCAGATTTTACTCTGCAAGATCTAATTAACTGGTTGGATTACTATTTTTTCTAGGACCAAACAGATCATGTCCTTGACCTGTGTGAGTCTTAGGGCCTGTTTGCCTGGGAAAATAAAATCAGAAAACTAGCAATGGAGCTCACTCAATTAGTTTTTCTGAAAAACTTAGTTGGTGGGCCTCACGTTGTCAATTTTTCCCCCATTTTTCAGCATTTTTGCAAAGAATGAGAAATGAGGATTTTGCTTACATTTTTTCAACGTCAGAGTCACTTTTTTGATTTTTTTGAAAAATTACAAACAAACAGGATTTTGAATCCTTGAGAAAAACTGACAGTGGGGCCCATTATATCTACCTTTTCTAGCAAATTTTCTAGGTTCCAAACAGGACCTAAGACAATTTTCTAAAAAATGTGATGAACCTGAACCATATCTACCTAAAACTACAGTTAGTTAAAAACAATTTGATCTTAATAAATTTAATATCATCATCCATTTGAGATCTCAAAAAGAATACTTTGTTTAGTTAAACAGCTATCCTCTGGCCCCTTTCACCTTAGTCCATGCTGCTGAATCTTTTTATATTGTGCAGTAAATTAACTACTCTCTATATTTTAAGATTCCGCCCATGCTGAAGCCATTGAAAAATTCTACTTATGTACTCCATATATTTTAGTTTCCTTCACATGATAAAATTATTAGAAAAATATGGAAGTGGTAATATCACATAAAAACTTAAGGTCTTACTCTGATGATTCAACTTGCCATCACTCTCATACTGAACTCAATATGACGTCTTTCTTCACGGCCAAACATAATTAATGTCATAAATGCTTTTTCCAAGAAGTTCCTCTTCTTCCTTTTTTTTAAATTTTTTTCCTCCCATGGTTAGAGATTAATTAATCTTTGTAAGGTATTAATTAATCTTTCGGATCCTCATATCTAAGCTCTTTTTTTTTTTTTAAGAACATTTGTCCAATCCTTAATTTGGGTCATCTAATCTAATCTATTGTTATGACCAAAAGGACATGTTTTGATATGAATCAGAAGTAGTTGATAATTTCGATTTAATAATAGATTTAGATGACCTAGTTTGAATAAAAGGACATTGGAATTCAGACTCAAAATGTACAAACTCTCAGCAAATATAAAGTACATATCCATTAAAATAACCCATTATTCAAAAAAGTTTTCAAGTTGTACGGTGCTGCACTTGCCTAAAAATCTGCAACTATTAAGAAAAATACCTAGATTGGATCTTTTTCATTATGAGTTGTGGTTGATGTCAGCTCTCGACCTTCCTCTTGAACCTGTAATTTTTGTAATTAAACATTGAAAACAGGGCACAAATTAGAATGTTCAAGATTGAAGGACAAATTTTGATCTTAATAAATATACATAATCACATTTCAGAATTGGAAGATAGAGATTTCATGAAGATTCACACCTAGAGAGCAAATATCACTGTAACATAGTATTGAAGTCTCTTTGCAGTGGACAAGTACTTTAGGGTCAAATATTGCTTCCACTTTTTCTCAGTGAGTTCTCCAAAAACCATCTACTTGCCTCCAGTGAGAGATTGCACCTACCCTGCATGTAGCCAAAATCCTCAAATGCTCTGCATGCTGACATGGGCTTCTTGGTTTGATACAAGTACTAAATGAACAGAACAAACACAGTAAGTTCATCCCAAAAACAAACATCTTTGTAGTCAACAAAGAAGGCTCCCATTTATCTTGATTCAGAACTTGAAAATTGTCCCAAAAAAACAAAAAAAACTTTCAAACCAGCCCATCTCTGAAAACCCACCAACAAGAAATCATAGAATACAGAATGGATATTCTCAAATAAAGTCAACTGAAAGATGTGAATTCCATGAACCTGAAAGAAACCTAATGCTAGAACTAAGCCTGAAGGATCTTATTTCATGAGAATTTAATATATAATAATGGCAATAATGCACTTAGGTGTTAAATATCATATCCTTCAATTATTAAGTCAAAGCTTGTATCAAGTCATAGGAGCATGTGAAGTATATAAAGTTACTCCTTTTGAGCTAACAAGAAGCATGTGAGACCTTCCCTCTTGAGTTGGGAGTTGAAGGAGTCATGGATTACTTTGGCCAATTTCATACGAAACCTAATGATCAATAATGTTTTACTTTATAGCCAGATTATAGTTAAATCCAGAAAACAAAACTAAAGTTACAGTCAGAACGTAGTCATAGAGACTATAGACAAATGATGAGCCAGTAAGTGTGGTCATAACATCAGACATTAAGTAATATTCTATAAACTTACAAGAGTCAGAAGAGGGCAACAACAGTGTTATGTTCATGTATGAGGGAACTCTTAACTGTGATTTCTGACATCAATTTCAATTTGTCAGGTAGCTTTGATCAAATATTTTATTTTATATAACAAACAAATTAGAGGAAATAACTCTTACATCTTTCAGAAACTCTTGAAGATGCTACAAGTTTCCCTTCCCACGTCACAAGTTTCCCTGTGAAAGTAAACTTCCTTTTAATAGAAAAAGTGAAGCAGTTTATGGATAGTTGCAGATGAGAAGATGAGTAGAGGTAAATAAATTTAAAATATTTATAAATCTAATTATTGAGCAGCATTGGAATTTTAATCACCTTTGACTTTTGCAAGAGTGCTGAGGTCTGGAAGATGGTGACATGTCCATTTCTTAAAGCTTTAATTTGGTCAACTTGATGGCATGCCCACGACAATTTTGCAGCTTGTCAACTAAGTTCGGGATCAGCACTGTGTTTATGTAACTAAGTAAAGTGTTTCGTACATATGTTTTATGTGCAATTTCCTGATCTAATTTCTATGTGCCATGTCGACAATGAAACATTCCCAAATGATAATTAACAATATAACTATGTGGTTAATCAAGTCTTACATCAACATAGAAAGCTAAAATATAGCTGATCTCAGATCATAATTATCAAAGATTACTATGTTGCTAATCAAGTTTTACATCAATATAGCAAGCCTAGATATAGTTGACTTTCATGTACGAGTATACGATTAATGGTCCTACCACCGCACGAAGTTCGGGTTGAGATCTACATACATACAAGCATATAAATGTACTGTGTTAGAAAAAGAAATACATAAAAACTCTGTACCAACCGCCTCAGATTAATATATTCATTTTCCAATTAGTAGCTGGGCAGTGCTACCTGCCTATAAATGTGAAGGGAAGATAGCAGAGGGTTCAAGCATACCAAAGACAGAGCAGTAGGCTTCAGAGATGGCAGATCCAGTGAGTGATATTGGCATCAAGGCTGATGAAGCTGAAGTGATGGAGAATATTGATCCCAAAGATGCTCTCAAAGGAAGGAAGGCTTCGGCAAAAAAGCTTCGTCGTATTGACTCGCTGCACCTGGAGGCTGGAAACGTATCCAATATAAATAGCCATGGTGCAAAGGTATGAAACTCTCTCTTTTTCCTGTAAGATTTTGCAGCAGGAGACCATGCACATCAATAGACAGATATGACACAGAACTTTTTTGTGATCATTTTGATTATAATCTTAAATTTCTAGCTTACAATATACATATCATTCTAAATCAACAAAGAATTCATATATTTCAAGAGAATGGATGAATATATATGGCAATCTTTTCAAGTAACTGAATGATGAAATTTCCTTACTTATCAAGCAACTCCTGAACCTTTCAACTTTGGCTTCTGGATGCAGGCAGGTTGGGCAATCACGATGCATCTAGCTTTCCAGAGTATCGGGGTCGTGTATGGAGACATTGGGACATCGCCCCTGTATGTGTATGCAAGCACCTTTTCTGATGGGATCAAAGACAAAGATGACATATTGGGTGTCCTGTCTCTCATTCTATACACTCTGATTTTCATACCTTTGATTAAATATGCCCTTATTGTTCTCTGGGCTAACGATAATGGAAATGGTAAGTTTGTACCTCTACTTGGGGCATGTCTGGTTTGCTGCAAGTGAGCTGCAAGTGCAAAGCTCACTTGCAGCAAAATGATTTTACTTTGTTTGTTTGAAATTTTGACTGCAAAGCCCACTTGTAGACCCATCGTAATTTTATGGCCCACTCACAGATTCATTTACAATTTTATGACCCACTTGCAGACTCACTGGCCCACTTGCAGGCTCATTTGCAATTTTGTGATCCACTTGCAGACCACTTGCAAAGTCCACTTGCAGACTCACTTGTAATGTTTTTTATTAATAAATTATTTTTTATTATTAGATTAATATTTTTTATTAGATTAATCTGTTTATTATAAGATTAATCTTTCTACTATTAGTTTAACATTTTTTATTATTAGATTAATCTTTTTTATTATTAGATTAATATTTTTTGTTATTAGATTAATATTTTAGATTAATTTTTTTATTCTTAGATTAATATTTTTATTATTAGATTATTTTTTATTATTAGATTAATGTTTGTTATATTATTAGATTAATTTTTTTTATTAAATTAATTATTTTTTATTATTAGATTAATTATTTTTTATTACCTATTAATTAAAGGGTTCTGTTTTGAATTTAATTTCTTAAAATTTATACTTATGTCCAGTTTAGCAGAACTTGCATGCAAACAATCAAATAACGAAAATTTAATTCTCATTTTACTTTACAGTTATATCAAATACTACAATTGACAATATACTTTTCCAATTATACTTTTACATTGTCAATCAAACACTTAAAAAATTACTTGCGGAAAACTTTTTTACAGCTGCAAAATGATTTTCCACTTACAACTTGCACTTGGGGCACTTGCAGGCCACCAAATAGGCCATTTGTTCTCATATCACATACTACACTATTTAGTGAATTCTGGTAATTTGATTCACAATTTCTTTTCAGGCACATAGTAGTAATAAAAGCATAAACTAAGCTAATTGCTGTCAAGAACAAGTCAGATTTGAATTTTCTTCCAAAATTAATCAAACGGCTGAGATATAATTCAACGGAAACAAGATGTGATAGTGCAACTAGCTGTTTGACTAACATCTCCCCTGTCTTGATAATTAATTCTCCTGTAGGAGGGGCATTTGCTCTATATTCGCTGATCTCACGATATGCGAAGATAAGCCTGCTTCCAAATCAACAGGCTGAAGATGCAATGCTTTCGAACTATAAACTACAGACACCATCCACACAAATGAAAAGGGCACAGTGGATCAAAGCGAAGATGGAGAGCAGTATGGCAGCTAAAGTCGCCCTTATTTTTCTCACAATCTTAGGCACATCAATGATAATGGGTGACGGCGTCTTAACTCCTTGCATATCTGGTAAGTAAAACTGACTGCATAGTTGAATCCACTGAATGCTGATTGCACGCTGACAGAAATGTTCTCTTTGTTAATTCATCACTTAAAATGTTCAAAAGTGTCAATTTTGGGGAAAAAAAATTAAACTAAATATCCTCGGTTAGTACTTACTAAAAAAAATATTTACAGGATTGTAGTAAATAATCCTCTTCCCATATCCAATGATGACTAGTAAGCAACTCATTTTTAAACATACACTTTTTAGCCTAAGCATATATTATTATTCTTGTACGAATCTGACAGCTCTCGTTCATATATCTCAAGGATTATGATCCATAGTACATACGCATTTGAATAGTCACTAACCAAATTATTGTTAACTTTGCAGTGCTTTCAGCAGTAAGTGGGATTAAGCAGAGAGCACCTTCTTTAACTGAAGGTATGAATATTGATTCATGTAAAATGCAAAAATGTTTAGAAGTATGCTGAAAAAAACTATGTACTAAAATAACTGCAATCTATATCATGAGACAGCGATGCAAATTGAATAAGACAGAAATATAACAGTAAATTAGCCTCAAGCAAGAATGTTGTAGCAAAAGTGTAGACATAACATCCGTATAAGTCACATAATGCATAAAACTCAATGTATTACGTTGTGTGAATGAATCTTTACCTATACATGTGCTTTGTTATAATACAACATATAAATGTAGTTTAACTTGTCGGATTTGATCAAGGCACTTATCACCTGAACAGAGCTAGCATTTAGCAAATTTTGAATGTGACATCGACCTCCTATTATTTGAGAGGCCATTTTTCCTATTGCTATTTGCATACTAATGAGACGAACATAAAAACCAAAAGTTCACACAAGAGAAAGATCTTTAAGTACTAAAACTACAAATAAGAGGCTTTGGATTTGACAACAAAAATGACATGAAAGTAGGTCAGAAGTTTTTGATCATACCATAGTCTACGGCCCTTGAGTCCTGGCATATATTTTTGTATCAGAATCAATAAAATCTAATGTGTATAGGAAGAAAAGGTAGGAGTGATGCTTCCTGCAGTTGATATAACCAACCCGAGTAGATAAGGTAAAGCTACAGAATTCAGAATGGCATATTCAAATCAGAAACCCTCATAGACTTACTCCTTGATGAAAATAGACAAAATGTTTGGATACTTTCAGCTAAACCATTATATATATGTTAAAAATCAGGAAAAAGAATATTTAGCTGTTTCCAATCTTTTAAAATTGATGTATAACAAGTTTCAATCTTCGCAAGCTAAATTATCATCTAGAACTTATTCCTAGACTTATGTAAAAAGTACTATTCTAGAATATAACAATGTACATAGGTCCTAGACTGCTAGGACGATTAAGCACAACAAACAAAATAAATCTTTATGGCTAGCTCTAGATACTGTAATATCCCTGAAAGCTTCAAAGTTCATGGAGATGACTGAACCCATGACACATACAATATTTTCTTGTCAAGCTTTGCAGCTGATTCAAATGCAATTTCACTAATGATAATTTCTCATCATTTTCTCTTTCATCTTGAACAGGCAAAATTGTAATTATTTCTGTAGTCATTTTGATCATGCTATTCTCGGTTCAACGCTTCGGCATAGACAAAGTGGGTTATACGTTTGCTCCTGTCATCCTAGTGTGGTTCAGTTTAATCGGTGGCATTGGGATGTATAACTTAATCAAGTATGATGTGAGAGTTCTGCGTGCATTTAATCCAAAGTACATAGTGGACTATTTCAAGAGAAATGGAAAAGAAGGATGGATCTCTCTTGGAGGTGTTGTGCTGTGCATTACAGGTAATACAAATAATCTGATCTCATAATTCTTAGTCTGGTTTTCCTTGATCCATATTTTGCAATCAGATTTTAGAAGATTGACATGGTACATCAATGAAATTGATGAAACAGGTGCTGAAGCAATGTTTGCTGACCTGGGCCACTTCAATGTTAGAGCCATTCAGGTACGAGTGCATTTCTTGCACTAACTAGTAGCAGATCGATTTTTTAAGAAGTGTGATATACCACAGTGATCTTGTAGCTACATAATAGGACATATGTTTCACAAAAAATGGTCATTTGCACCAAAGGGATTTAACTTTAAAAAGTTGCCTCTCTTGGATTATACTTGTTCCTGCTGTACCAATAACATTGTTTCGGATTTTTTGGATCTCATTGGCATTCTGCATATCTAGTTCACTGTCTTTCTTAATATAGAACTTTTCATTGATCCAACCTTTCCTCGACGCTCAACATGAAACCTTATTGTCTTCCTAGTTAGTTCCTGAATAAAATCTTTAGTGGAGTCTCTATTCCTTGAAGACCTTGGTGAACTCAATCATCAATTTTACAGTCCCCTCCCATCTTTCATTGTCTACTCAAAAATTTGTCTTCTGTTCATGCAATACATTGTATTTATTTTTCATGTTTGGTTTTAGGCATTGCTGAACACTGGGAGGTTTTCTCCTTTTGACACTTCCTCTTTGCATCAACTGGTTTACCACTCTCTTAGTAGTAATACTTGGTGGTCACAACTTGAACTTAATATAGATACCATCTTATTGGTGTTACAATAGACATATTCTTACTAAATCCGATATGTGTGGAATTCCCATCTGGGCTGGTTCAAGTGGTTCTCAATGTATTGGCTAGGATTAATGAAAAGCATAAAGTTTTCAGTTGATTTTGCGACAGTGAAAATCTTCCAAATTCCGTACATCGAGGGTAAAATAATTAAAACCACACCTAGATGTGTCTAGTGTACAATCAAAAAACTTATGTGTTCTTTAGCATGTTTTATTCCTTGACTTGCTTGGCACACATTGATGCCAGGTGCTTACAAAACTGTAACCTCAATCAGATAAATCTTTGAATTACAGATCAGCTTCACTGCAGTTTTGCTCCCTTCTGTATCACTAGCTTACCTCGGGCAAGCTGCATACCTAACCAAATTTCCAGAAAATGTCGCTGACACATTCTTCAAATCAATTCCAGGTAATACATATATAGTGTGATTCAAAAGAACCCTAGCATTGAGCATACGATTGAATTTATGATAAAGATACCTTAACTCGGTTGCAGGTCCTCTATTTTGGCCGACATTTATAGTGGCTGTTGCTGCTGCCATCATTGCCAGTCAAGCTGTGATATCTTGTGTATTTTCAATCATTGCACAGGCCCAAACTCTAGGTTGCTTCCCAAGAGTGAAGGTTGTTCACACTTCTCCTAAGTATGAAGGGCAGGTGTACATTCCAGAGTTAAACTATGCCTTGATGGCCGCTTGCATATTAGTGACTGGAAGCTTCAGAACAACAGAAAATATCGGCCATGCTTATGGTAAGGACACAACGTTGCTATTCATGAGCCATTAAGTAGTCATTATTTATTTTCTATACTAAATATAGTTCCTAACATATGAAATCATCGCTCTAAAAGCCCTGAAGACATGCAAGAATAAGAAGTTATAAAACTGAAGGTGGCCACATGAACAAGTTGGATGGTGTAGCCATCTTCCTATGGTGATATGAATATTGATGTTGTACGATGTTAGATATATCTGCCTGCTGTAGAGTTGTAAAATGTTTGGAAAACCATTCTGAAAATCAGACTACATAGCAATAAGCAAGTCACACCTCAGACATCTAGTGCAAAACAATAAATATAGCTATTCAATATATAAAAGTTGCAGATGGCATGGTTAACCAAAACTGTAGGGTGTTCTTCTTTATACCAAAATGAACTCAAGAGCTAGTGTGGGCAAGCGGGCAATTGTCCACACTTAATTTGGAAGCTTCTTTATTTTCTTTTTGCTTTAGCTTTTTTTCCTTCTACAAGCAAGAAAAATACTTTTCTTTCATATTTGGAAATAAAGAAACAAATTGTTCCTTTTATTTTATTATTTGTTTTCGTTGTTGCATTTCACATTGTTCCTTTTGTCTATACTTGTCAATAAAAATGAGTAAAAGAAGACATCACCAATGTAGGTTGTTACTTTGAAGTAAGAAACATTTTTGTCTTCAAAATATATTCGTCTTCAAAATATTTTCTTTTTTAAGTTCAAAAGTGAGAAGGTTCTAGTGTTCTATTTTATGTGATTTTGAAGTTCTGCTAAGAACAGATTTGGTGCAATTCTAGTACTATACATAATATATCTAGTATATTATAAATATGTATATGTATATATATGTACATGTATGTGTATGTGTGTGCGTGTGTGTGTAAAAAGAGAGACTTGGCTCTTTCGGGAAGGATTTGGAGCCAAATCCTTCTCATCCAAATTCTATGTTAGGAAAATCATATTTAAGATCCATTCCATTCAAGTTGATCTATATCATTTAGAGAGTCTATAAACCATAAATCAAATGATTTCAAGTTTATTTGCTTATGCATCAAACGGGTAAAAAAAATGAACGGCCTATATAGCGAGTTGCTTAGTTTAACAGTACAAAATATTTGGAATCTAACAAAATCTGATGAGTAAGAGTTTTTAAGTGTATAGATCATTCCCAAATATTTGGATCGAGAATTTGTATACCAAATGTTATAGATTTAAACAACGAGCTAGTTTCTACTGTCCATTTTGTACCTATGGGATGCATAAGCAAACAAACTTCAAAATAGTCAATTTGTTATTTTTATTCCTTTTAAATAATATATATCTACTTTAGCGGAATGGATCTTCCATTTGATTTGCTTAATATTGAATTTTAGTGGGAAGAATTTGGAGCGGGAAGGATTTGGCTCCAAATCCTTCCCCCCCCCCTCTCTCTCTCTCTCTATATATATATATATATATATATATGGGTAGAGTTACAATACACATAGGTGTAACTAAGTTAAGTGTCACACATCTTTTTCCACCACACAGGGATCACTCACATTAATTTTTGTTTGTATCTCACAAAGCAATTTTTTTTGTGGTTAAAAATGGTGTGTGTAACTTAACTTAATTACACCTATGTGTATTGTAACTCTACCCTATATACACACACACACACACACACACACATATGATGTCCGCGAGTGGCTGAATGGTGAGCCACTTGGTTTGCTCCCAAGCAGGCGTCGGTTCAAATTCCGCTCTCAACGACATATTAGGGACTAGTCTGGTGGGCTTGTTAACCACAAAGTTTCCCCAGGGATGAGGGTGGGGCGTCTCTGGGATACCCCGGAATTTACCTTCCAATATATATATATATATATATATATATATATATATATATATATATATATAAACAATATCTAAAATGTCATAATCCCGATAATATAAATAACAAAGATGTATGTACCATTGGAACAAATAACAAATGTGAAAACTGAAACACACAAAGATGCCATCAGAGTTAAACCTAATTCTCAAATCACATAAAAATAAATAATCAATCAACTTGTTTTAGGTATATATTCATATTAAACTACTTAACTCTCGCCAGCAAATGAGAATGCTGCAGCAGGTTTATGCATTTTGTTCTTGTGTGAAGTTTACATTTTTTGTCAAATGACTTCAGGAATATTTTATTTCTTTTTTGCAGGAATTGCGGTTATATGTGATATGACCATCACAACATGTTTGGTGACTCTAATAATGCTCATCGTATGGCAAAAAAGCATCTGGCAAATTGTATTGTTCTTCGCAGTGTTTGGTGGGATAGAATTGACATATCTATCTTCAGTCCTCTCAAAATTTGTACAGGGGGGTTTCCTGCCGCTGGTCTTCTCATTTTTCCTAATGACGATAATGGCAATATGGCATTATGTACATGTGAAAAGGTACATGTTTGAGGTTGAGAACAAGGTTTCCAGCAATTACATAAAAGAGTTGGCTCTTAGACAAGACATAAAAAGAATATCTGGAATCGGACTTCTATACTCAGAATTAGTTGAAGGCATTCCACCTATCTTTGCCCACTTCATTGAGAAAATACCTTCCATACATTCAGTTCTGGTATTCGTTTCAGTAAAACACCTGCCAATCAGCAGAGTAGAGATGGAGGAACGCTTTCTTTTCAGACAAGTCGAGCCAAGAGAGCATAGAATTTACCGATGTGTGGTACGCTATGGGTACAAAGATGCCATAGAAGAGGCCAGGGAGTTTGAGAGATTGCTTATTGAGGCACTGAAAAACTTCATCCACAATGAATACTTCTTCACGGCAAGTTGGCGAGCTAAGCACAGCAGTCACCTGCAAGATGAAGCAACTCTTGCAAACCACCCCATGGAAACAGCTAATACTAAGCCTCAGAAAACAGGAACTTCCTTAGTATATGTTGAAGAAAACTTGACACTGCAGAATTCACCTCGAATCTCTTCAGGATCCATACAACCAGCCACTGGCAATCAATCAGCAAACGTTGCGGGGCAGACTCAGAGTGTTGAAGAAGAGAAACAGTTTGTTCAGAAAGAGATGGAGAAGGGGGTAGTGTATCTATTGGGAGAGACTGAAGTGGTGGCAGCTAGTAATTCTTCTATTATCAAAAGAATAATTGTCAACTACGCCTACAACTTCATGAGGAGAAACTTCAGGCAGGGAGGAGAGATTATGATGATTCCTCGGAGTAGGCTGCTCAAGGTGGGAATGACTTATGAGATATAAGCTAAAAGCAACTATCCCGTAATTGTCTATAATCTACTATAATCTGCACCAATGTTGTCGTTCATGGAGTGTATGAATAATTTCCATTTGATGTATCAATTTGTAGATAACACTGCTAAACAAATTCTGTACCTGCTTCTCTCTCTCTCTCTCTCTCACTCACTCTCATACATACATACATACATACATACATACATACATACATATTCCTGGCTAAGTCATAAAAATACGTGACCTGGATTCACTCCCTGTCACTTTGGTTGAAGAGAACCAGAAATACACCTACTGGCTAGCAATGATCTGGTCATGGGAAGATCAATCTCTCTGACATCTAAAATATCCTCAGAATAATGGTCGAACTCTCAAGCATGTGGCCATCAATTACAGGGTTTGGATAATCTGATTGATTGATTTAGTCATTACCAAGGGAGCACACCACTCACTTTATTTTACATGAATTTGTAAATAGATTGACTTCACTTCTGAAAAATATTATTTACCGAAATTTTTTAACTCTTTTGGCAAGTATTATTTACCGAAAATTTTTTAACTCTTTTGGCAAGCATATAAAATTTAGTCATCTACGGCTCAAATATATAGTACCTTTATCAACACATCTTCCAAAGTTCTTCTGGGGGTCAATCACCTCACTTGACCTACCGTCATCAGAAATCTGAAGTCTCAAATATAACTGATTCCAATTGTTTTCTCAAAAATAACTGAATCTAATTGAATTCCATTCATAATTGCCCAAGAATAGCCAGAATACCGACCAGCCAACGTCTTCCTTACTTCCAGTGCATAATAGTGTCACGAATGTAAATCCGTAATGAATGTATCAAACTCCCTATATGGTAAATTTGTAATGAATGTATCAAACTTCCTAGATATCTCAATCAGAATGTACATACAAAACAATATTATAATCCTTCAAGCAATCCAATCAAATAGTTGGATCTTCTTTTGCAATCTCGTCTTCTATATGTATAACAACTAAAGAAGAACATGTAACATCTATTGATCCAATTTTTTTTTTTTTTTAGATAAAACTGTGAGGCAAAAACCCCCCGGCGTTTTATTAATAAGAACTTAACGAAACATTCCTAAGCCAGAAGGGTACAAACATGTAAGGTATACACAATTTGAACTTCAAAAGGGAAAAAAAAAAGAAAGAAAAAGCAAACAGAACATTCCTCCTGCATCGCGGCATTGTTGACCTGATCCAGTCATCTGATCACTGACTCCCCCCACCGAGCGTGGCAAATCCGCACCACTGAAAGAGTGCGCTCATCCCTGAAAGAGTGCGCTCATCACTGTTGCGCGGCCTTATCGAGCCCTCGCCGCAGCCGACTCGATGAGCCCTCGAAGAGCGCGCCCTCGTCGATGTCTTCGACTCCAACAGCCATCATCAGCTACAACCCACCGAGCCCACCCCGACGTGCTCATCGACATCGCGTGGACTCGCTGAGCCCTCAAAGAGCGCGCCCTTGCAATGCTCATCGACACTGTGTGGCCTCGCTAAGCCTTCGTCAAGCCCTCGAAGAGCGTGCCCTCGTCGATGTCTTCGACTCCAACAGCCATCATCGGCTACGACCCACCGAGCCCACCCTCGACGCACTCATCGACACCGCGTGGACTCGTTGAGCCCTTGAAGAGCGCGCCCTCGTCGATATCTTCGACTCCAACAGTCATCATCGGCTATGACCCACCGAGCCCGCCCTCAACGCACTCGTCCTCGCTGCAACAAATTCGGGCCTAGTTTTGGCCGGCTATGGCCAAAATCTCCACGCTAAGGCCGGATCTGGCGGATCTGAAGGTCACGGCTAGATCCAGCATCCCAACAGAACAATAAAAAAAGAAAAAAAAAGGAAAAAGAGGATTTGGATCTCGCGGGGTGCTTGAGGGAGGGGGAGGAGGTCGGCGGCGATCTCCTCCTCCCATGGAGAATTGATCGATTGTGTGTTTTGGTGTTTTTTTTTTTTTTTGGGGGGGGGGGGGGGGGGGTGGGGGGTGGGGGGGGGGGGGGTGCTGCGGGAATGAGTCTAGATGAACCCCTCTTGATCCTAGTCTTTTTGCTGCCTATTTTACAGGTAATATCTTTTGATGCCACTTTTTCCAGCTTTATGGAACTCTAGCAGCATAAAATGATTTTCCTTCTCTTCTTCTTTTTTCCCCTCTCCTTAAAGAGGAGAAAATCAGAATTATACTCCTTATCATTCACACAAAAAGGGAAAATAATATCAAACAGAAAACAAATGACCTGATAGAATTATTAACTATCAAAAGCAGATATAAATTAGAATACAAGGAAAAAGATGTTACCTATAAAATAGGCAGTGAAACGAAGCTCTGTTGATGAATGAGCGTCTTGCACGAGTTGTACCGGGCCCAGCGATGTTTATGCTATGTGCTCTCGGCATCCAGAATCAATCTCTCACCTCTTGTTTTGCAGTGATACTGCCACTGACATCTGACCCAAACAGAACTCCAATCAATACATACACGGGGAATTTTCCAAATAAAGGCTTTGGCTTTGCCGAATGGATTGACAAGAAGGGAGAGGAAATAAATGTATTTCAGAATTAGCTGTGGCAGCATGGTGGCTTTTGAAATCAAGATGTAAGAAGGTGTTTAATTTATACACCTTGCTCACCGCAGTCCATAGTATATCAATTCCTCTCTTCTCTGCAATGCACAGAAGATGACCGTGGAAATGCCACAAAAAGCATTAGAGAGGAATCTGAATGCAGAAGCTGGCCTAGATATTAGCGGAGGAGTTTTGCATCAATGTCGATGCGGAGGTAGGCCCAAATAATGTGACAATGGCAGTGGTTACAAGGGACCATCTAGGTTGCGTTCGACGAGTCTCATAGGACGGCGATGAGGCCGAAACCAATGCCATTAGGCCATGGGAGAATGAATCAATGAGGTGCTCTCTAATATGGGACTCATTCGTCATTACCTTCATCTCTCACTGAGATGTTAGGAATTCAAAGCTGTAATGCTACCTACTTTAATAAAGCCAAGCTTTTTTCCCCAAAGAAAAAAAGAGGAATAAAAATGGAAAACCTAAAGGAGAATCAAAATGTATGTGCAGCTCCTAATAGAAAATTGGCCACAATGGTACCTTGAATGCTCCAAGGTAAATAAACATCTCATATTGAATCATCCATCCCTTATCTGATACACGCCCAATAAATCCACAGTTCCCACAAGTCATATCTTTTGCAACAAATTCACATTGTAAGTGAACTCAAATTATAAAAACGAATGGGAAAGCTCTACGCAAAAGTGGACAAGCACCCAAAAATGAATAAATGAACATTTTGCACATTCGTTAAACAATTTGCACGTTGATCAGTGCTTTATTATTAACAAATTATACTCCTTTGATGAATTCCATCAAACACTTCGCGGACTAACTTGAACAGTTGTTCAATTTGCACTCATTCCAACAAACAAATCCCTACTAATTGAATCCATATTTAGAGAAATTTATCACTCCTAGAAATCACACTACAAAATGGAAAAAAACAAGTAGATGGGAAAATTTATGAACAAAACTGGGTCGGGTTCAAACCTAGTTTCAGATATTAAGTAATGTAAATCTCCAGAAATATCGCGTAGAGATGGATTTCGCACCTTTGAGGAGCTGCTAACGATGGAATGAAGGGGCCCCTTAAGTTCTGTTTGCAAGTAGTAATCGAGAGTGGAATCGAGAGTGGTTTCAAGGGTGTCCTTTTATTTTTTTTATTTTTTATTTTTTTTTGTTAGTGTCCAATTTAACACAGTTCGGTTGGAGCCGGGAGTTCGGATTTAGTGTACCGAGAAAAAAGAACATGAGTTGAGAGTTGGATTATATTTCGGTTGTTTGGTTGAAGCTAGAACAAGCGAGCGTTTGGAATTAAGATATATATATATATATATATATATATATATATATATATATAGAGAGAGAGAGAGAGAGAGAGAGAGAGAGAGAGAGAGACTGAGAAAAGCTAATTCTAACTTTTTATTAGAATTGATGAAGTCTTGAATTGGGTGGAGTTTAAGATGATTTTGAGGGTGATTTTGTTAACTCTTATCAATTTTTAGTTATTTAGTAAAAGATCGCAAATTTAACCCAATTGTTGAGCTAACTCTACTTGATAATGTTTGGCTTGTTTCGGAACTCGGAGCTTGTTTGGTAATAAAGGTTTAGTTTCTCAAATCTAAGTTGTGGAGAGTTTGGGACTCAAAACAATGTTACTGAAACTGACCTCATTAAGCAACATAGTTTCTGAAGCTAGGGTTACGTTTAAGTTAAAATGAAACAGGAGTTTGTAGCCATACAAACCCCAATTTTTAAATTGGAGTTACGTTTAAGTCAAAATGAAGGCCTCAGGGGGAACATATTTTCGAAACCGGGATTACGTTTAAGTTAAAATGAAAATGGGGTTTGTAACCATATAAACTCCAAATTCTAAAACCGGGATTATGTTTTAAGTAAAACTGAAAAATCTACAAAAAGTGGAGTTTCAATAATCTCAGTTTTACAAGGTCTGGGGGCATTCAAACTCTAGTTCTAGCAACTCCATTTTGACTTCTAAATAAGGCTAAGTTTTAGCAATTTCATTTTGAGCAAACTCTCCTAAACTACACTTTGAGGAACTTAACCTAGTTGCCAACAAGGCCGAAAAATTTACTCAAAGTGGAGTTTCAATAACCCCAGTTTTGCGAGATTTGAAGGCCTTTAAACCCCAGTTTCAGTAACTCCATTTTACCTCCCAAATAGAGCATGGGAAGCAAAGTGGGGTTTGAAAATTTGGGTTTTGGAGCCAACAAACCTTATGAAATTAGGGTTTGTGAAACTCCCATTTGAGTGGAATTTCTGAAACTGGGATTTTGCATAGTTACAAATCTCAGTTTCATTTTAACTTAAATAAAACCTAAGTTACAAAAACTCCATTATCAAACTAGGCTTAAAGGTTTCTAAATTATAGTTTATTTTAAGTTGTACTTAAAAGTTTATAAACTATAGTTTACAAACTTCTAAATGAAGTTTTCTAAAATATAGTTTCATTAGCCAAATGATTTTGAGATAAAAAAATCCACTATGAATGAATTTTTCTAAACTGCATGTCAACTGTTTGAGGTAGCTAAATGTAATTTAATAAACTATAAGCACTAACCAAATGGATCTCAGTTTAGTCTTTTAGAATTAGAGGACTTAAGTACATAAAACTAGAGTTTAGAAAACTTAAACTTAAATCCAAACAACTTCTTAATTTTAACAAAAAAGTTGTAACTAGAGTTTAGAAAACTTAAACTCAAATCCAAACAACTTCTTAATTTTAACAAAAAAGTTGTTAAAGTGTTTGACTATTCGAGAGTGGGCTGAAAGTGTGAAAGTACTTATTTTAGTACGTGGGAAAATACTTTTTCTTTAGCAAACTAGCAAAAGTGAATGTTTATTTGCATGTAGGAAAGGAATGAAACTTCAAGAAAAAAAAAATTGATGTGACAACAATATTTTATTCTTTCATAAATATAAGAATTAGTTGTTCTCTTTCAGTAGTTGCTTTGGACTTTTTAAAGTCAAAGCGAACATTACAAGATATTTTATATGGTTGTAAGACACTTTCACACTTTCAAAATTAAAATGACTAGTAGTACTTTACTTTTACGCTTTCATCCTCACTTCTGAATTGCCAAACAAAATTAAGAAATCCAAATTTCTCTCTTTCCTTTTCTTTGTTTGGTTTGCTAGGAATGAGTCTTGGAAATGGCTCGTCCATTTGATGTGAGTCGACCTTGCAAGTCATTTCCAACCCTTTTTCACTTTTAAGTTGCAATAAAAGAAGGAAAAACATGAGAATAGTAGGGCCTGCAGCACACAATCACTTGATTTTCTCGCTCTTTTTCAAGCAACAAAACACTCTTGCATAAAATTTGGAACTAGATTTTTTAAATATTTTTTATCTTTCTAGTAAACTTATTTGCAGCCAAGAAGTATGGAATTGAGAGAGAAAAAAAGTGGTTTTATCTTATAAAATTAAAAATGAAAGAGAAAGGTTGGTCTCTGTTTGTTTCACAAGAAAAAGAGAATAAGAGAAGGTGGGTGGGCCTACTTTCTTATATTCTTTCTTTTCTGTATTTAGATTGCACGAATAAAATGACGTGAGGCACTCAAGATCTTTCTATAATGATAGTGTCAATTCAGAAAAATAAAAAAGTCCAAATTCAAAACTTTCAGCTCGAAATTGAGTAGGAAAAAAAATGAAAGAGAGAGATCATGTTGAATCATAATCAATTCTAGTTCATTTATCACCTTTTCATTTTTTGGTTTCCATCGGTCTAGTAAATGACAAAATATAAAATTGCTTACGTGGTGATGATGTCATCATCCCTTTTCATCACCCATTTTTCTGTACAACCAAACTCTTATATATCTACATGTTCATTTTCTTTTTCTTAATCTTATTTTGCACATAATATTTCATCATTTAGGGGTTGTTTGATAGTGGAGGGGAAAAAAATTATTTTTTTGTTTTAGGGGGGAGGGGGGGTTCTGGGAGCCCATTGAAAATCTTTTCTCATAGGAACATTGTTCAGGAAGCCTCATGAATAGTTTTTCTATGAGGTTTCTCAGTCAACCCAAGTTGAAACCAAAGAGACACTGTATCACGTACAACGGGACACTATGCGTGGGCCCTACTATATTTTTTTGCTTCCCCCCAACACACACAACAACAACTCTGCAAAAGAAAAATCCTGCATGGCTCCTCACACCGTATCACCCCCGAGTTCTCACAACCAAACAAGTCGGGGCTGTTTGTTTCGCGTAAAAGGTCGTAATTCGTAAATGACTTACAACTCAGTTACAACTACGACGTTTGTTTGGACCGTAATTCTTAAAAGACTTACGCAACTCAACTGTCACTCACTTGCAACCCAATTATCACTCACTTACAGCCCAGTTACAGTTAATTTTGTGGTCATGCAAATTTGTATTATTTTTTATATTAATATTAAATTTTTTTAATATTTAGCATTTTTAATATTTATTTTAAATATTAAAACTTTTTAAATCATCAAATAGTTAATTTTGTGCTCAACTTTTTCACTTACGACTTACACATTACGACAACCAAACACCGTAAAATACAATACACTTTCCCACTTATAACTTTATATTACCAACCAAACACCGTAAAACTTACATGCATGTAATTCATTTACAACTGTAAAACACTTTACCAATTACAACTTACGAATTACGACCAATTACGAGAACCAAACAGACCATATATGCCGCACTGGTTACAATTTGAGATCCATAACATCTCTTTGATCTATGAGAGAATATAATTGTACAACCAATAATCAAAAGTTTACGATCTAAGACAGAATCTAACTGTGTAATTTGCCGCCTGATTTGACAAGCGGTTGGATAAAGCTACACTCGCCTCGCTGTTTGCTTAGGGTCTGTTTGGTTGTCGTAATTAGCCGTAATTCGTAAGTTATAATTGGTAAAGTCTTTTACAGTTGTAAATGAGTTACATGCATGTAAGCTTTATGGTGTTTGGTTGGTAATATAAAGTTGTAAGTGGAAAAGTGTATTGTGCTTTACGGTGTTTGGTTGTCGTAATGTGTAAGTCGTAAGTGAAAAAGTTGATCACAAAATTAACTATTTGGTGATTTAAAAAGTTTTAATATTGCAAATAAATATTAAAAATGCTAAATATTAAAAGATTTAATATTAACATAAAAAAATAATACAAATTTGTATGACCACAAAATTAACTGTAACTGGGCTGTAAGTGAGTGGTAATTGGGTTGCAAGTGAGGGGTAATTGGGTTGTGTAAGTTTTTTACGAATTACGGTCCAAACAAACGTCGTAGTTGTAACTGGGTTGTAAGTCATTTACGAATTACGGACTTTTACGCGAAACAAACGGCCCCTTAGATGTGTCTGCACTCATAAGTAATATGTGAGATGCGCCATGGCGGAGTCTCTTGTTGTTGTTGGTAATCCAATCCGCAATCGACTTCGAATCGGTAATCACTTCGCAAACAACATTGCTTGCAAGGCTCGCTGACTTGATTCCAATTAAGACAGCCGAGGCTTCCACAACCTCGGGCTCAGTAGAGTTGGTGTGCTCGACAGCCACGTTGAGAACATGGCCTTGGTGGTCACGACCGATGATAGCCGCGCATGCAAACTCCGGCCCGGTGGCACCATCAACATTAATTCTCAGCTTGCCGACTGTTGGCCTGCTCCACACCACAATCCTCTGTGTTGTGGGTCTGGTTACGGTAATGTCTCGAACACCTTGGGGGCACTCGGCAGCTGTGAGGGCATTAGAGATGATGGAATCAACTGAGCATGGTTGTGGTGGATAAAACCCAGCTTATCATAGATAGAACACATCACAAGCGATTTGAGGTGCTCCCCGAGTGATACATGTTTGAGCACACACGAGAAAGAACACCTTATGGGTTAGGAGCATTTGTGTGGTGCCAACCTTAAGTACCGTCGGGTGTGAGAATCAATAGATGGAATGGTATTAAGGACCGACAGAGGGACACTGCCGGTGTGGTGGAAGAGTGGATTAGCATGGGAAACTGTTAGTTTGATGGTGGAATGGAATATGGAAACTTTCGGTGTAGTGGGTGGACTAGCACAAGAAACTGTTAGTGGATGGATGGACTAGCACAGGGAATTACAACTGTGATGGTGTATGTGTGTGCTCTGAATATTAAGAAAGCGACTTCCTTCTCTTTAGAGAAAAAGGATCATATATCCCAGACAACGATGCCAGCATAGAGGCGGAATTGGCGGGTTGTTGTAACTACACGATTTTCACGTGTTGAATTTGTTATAATGACAGTGATTATTGGTGTTGATTGGTTAGCATTGCATGACGGGAAATCTGACACCGTCCATAACTGTCGGCGCTGATAGGGTCACTAGTTGTTATGAACATGGGTGTGGAAGGCATTGTATAAGTATCAACAAAGATCATGAAAGACCTCAGGTTTGGAGTTGGAACCTTCAGGTCGGGGAAGACCTCAGAGTGGAAAGGATCTCGGAGAGGCAGAGGTCTCAAATGGTGGAAGGTGGCTCCGAACCGAAGACATTTTCGGGATGGAGGGGAGATCCGGGATGGAAGGATATACGGGACAGAGGAGAGCTCCGGGATGGGCAAGAGTGGAGAATGCTCAGGATAGGACTCTGAGAGTTGTGGATTTCTCTGGGCGAGCTCTTGGTAGCTTGGACATATGTCATTATCTTGATGAGGATCAAATTTTGATCACTACAGATGCCCCCCGTTTTCATACTTGTCGGTCTCTACGAAAGAGAAGTCGGGAAAGTGAAGATACTCAGATTATGAATGCTTTAAAACTCATTATGACGTTTGTGCGGCAAGTATCTTTGGATCACTGCGGATCTTTTAGAATTAATTGTTGGTTACATAGCTGGCTGATAGCTGTCACATCGGGCGGCTGGAACACTGTGTCCTGCATCTCTTCGAGTTCTAGGTCATTATGACTGGGATGATAGAGTTTTATGGTTTGACGATGACGGTTGATCTTCTGTCTTTACCGTTGACTGAAAACCTCGAGATTGTGGGCAAACTTTTCAGGGATTGAAATTTTGAATTAGAGTCATTTTAGCTTCTCGTCCATCTATAAATAGGAGAAGATACGTGGAAGGAAGTCATCTTCTCTTTCCTCTGTTTCTCGAAAAAATTGAAGGAAGTAAAAGTTCTGTTTGATTATAAAGATAATTACAGTGGATCAATAATCTGATTACAAAAGAGGAAAGAATGGTTGAATCTCTCTTTTCTTTAGTGTATATTTCTTTGTGTAGCGGTGGAGAGTGATTATTGCTCTCCATTGACGAGCCGAATTGGATGCTTGATCTTCAGATCTTCTTGCTCTCGTTGGAAGCGTACTAGTTAGGTATGAGACCTTAATCAGTAGCTAAAATCACAAAGAGATTACAAACTCAACTTGAACTCAGCAAGTTTGTAGAGTTTTTCCTCCAACACAATGTGTGTTCAACAGCCTTGTGCTTAGCTTCAATCTTCTGTGATTATCCAGCTTCAAGCATCAAGCGTCGAATGTGCCTTTTTAGAGATTCTCTTCCTCTAGCCTTTGGCTTCTTAGGGGTCTCCTCCCCCCTCCAGCCTTCTTGGGTTCCCCTTTTTATACCTTCTCACAGCTATTTATATAGAAGTCTGGGGTGTAACTAACCCCTTAAATCTCTCCATTAATGGAGATTAATCCCTCATTAAGTGGGAGAAAGTGGGTCGTAACTGACTCAATTTGTAGCTGTCAGTTATAGCAGAAACGCAGGTCTCATACTGGACGCGGATCTCGATTTGCTGAAGGAACGCGGAGCTCACAGACTCACGCGTTGAGTTGAAACGCGGAGCTTACAGACTCGTGTGTTGAACTAAGACACGGAGCTACACGAGCTCGCATTTTGAGGAGCAATGCAACTGTCACGTTTAGCATGGAAAGTGACCCTCGCGTTTGTTGTTGATGAAGTGCGACATTCGCATTTGAGTTGAAACATGACCCTTGCATTGGGAACGAGGTCCGCGTCTAAGTTTTAGGAATACGACTTCCGCATTTGACAAAGGACGTGAGATCCACAATTGGGTTGAAACGTGACTTTCGCGTTTGGCATGAGGCCTGCGTCTGAGGCTTAATCTTCAATAATTTTTTGACAGCCTATAGAATCTCCTCCAAAGTTTTCGAAACTTTAGTTGACTGGGGCGAATTTCGAAATACTTTGGACCTTGTATTGCCTTGGGCTTTCGTGATTGAACTGGCAATCTTTTAAAATGCCCCGAGCTTGATCTTGTCTGGATTCTGATCTTCGTGAGTGTACTGTTGAACTATTTGAAGTCTCCAGGAAAGATCATC
Source organism: Agave tequilana (assembly GCA_038442645.1). Taxonomy (NCBI): domain Eukaryota; kingdom Viridiplantae; phylum Streptophyta; class Magnoliopsida; order Asparagales; family Asparagaceae; genus Agave; species Agave tequilana. The sequence continues at coordinate 197,785 of JAVJIF010002410.1, forward strand.
GTAAGTATTCAGAAGCACAGTTTGAAACTTTTTTGAGCTTTGACTTGCTTGTTAGTATACTATTGAACCAGTTGAGTTGTTGACTTTTTCTGCCAATATACTGTTAAACTATTTACAAAAGTCAGATCTTAGTCAGCAAGTCTGTTGCGTCTGTTTTTCTTTTGTTTAGAACATCAGACAAACCAAAGTGATGAGTTTTGATTGCCAGAGGTAATGATTAACTTAGCAATTGAACTTTGGATAAATTCACTGTGAAAGCTGAATAGGAGAGGAAGTTACTGTCAGATGTGTGATGTTAACTTGACATGAATTTGTTTTGCGTGTTAGAGGTAACAATTAACTTAGTACTGAAAAGGTCTCATTTTTACTGAGAAAATCGAGAAGATCGCTATCATAGGTGTAATATTAACTTAACAATGAGATGAGTGCTAGAGGTGTAATGTTACTTAGCACTGAAAGTTTCGTTTTCTTTTGAGAAAATCGAGGAGATGATGTTAGAGGTGTGATTTAACATAACAGGGATGTATGCTAGAGGTAACAGTTAACTTAGCATAAAAGATCTCATTTTCACTGAGAAAATCAAGGAGATCACCATTAGAGGTGTGATATTAACATAACATGGATGTGTGCTAGAGGTGTGATGCTAACTTAGCATTGAAATGTCTGATTTTTACTGAGAAAATTGAGGAGATCATTGTTACAGGTGTAATATTAATTTGATAGTGAGATGAGTGCTAGAAGTATAGTGTTATCACTGAAAAGTAATTACTGTCAAAGGTGTGTTATCAATTTAATAGTGATTTATCTTACGATTTGAGCAAGGTTGATCAAATGTGTGATGTTAACTTAATCAGAATTTGTTTGCGATTTGAGCAAGTTTAGTCAGAGATGTGATATTAACTTTACCGGGATTTGTTTGCAATTTGAACAAGCTTGGTCAGAGGTATGATGTTAACTTGACCGGAATTTGTCTTGCGATTTGAATAAGTTTGGTCAGAGGTGTGATGTTAACTTGACCGAGATTATCTTGCGATTTGAACAAGTTTGGTGGACTCATCATTCTATTGGAGAGAATTGACAAGTAGAAGTTATACTTGCTTGGGATATATTGAAGTTTTACTGTCAAAGTTGTGATTTTTAACATGACATGTTCGATCTATAATTCATTTCGCTTGGGAAATGAATACAGCTTTTTTTAGACCTATCATTCCATGGAAGAGAATTGGTAATGGATTTTGGTGAGAATAAGTGGGATTAGCTCCCTTAGGATTTTTAGCAAACCCTCAGCTATCAATGGATTTGGTTTGCCTCTACCAACTACCGTTTGGGTTAGACTAGCCATGCTATTCCCCTCAGCATGATAAGTTGTCGAGGATTTTATATTGGACTTAAAATCCAATGTGTTCTTTTATCCTTTAGCCGTCGGAAGCATTGGATTGTTGTTTCGCAGATAACTTCTGAAATCTTACTGGGAATTAAAGAAGTATAACTTCATGAGAAATTTACAGGAAAATTGGCGTTCCCTGTGAGTACTTATTTGATCAGAGGTGTGGTGTTTACTTGATCATAGATAGTACTTTTTTATTTGGAGTAGTACATGATGTATTTCCAGGGTTTTTATTATTCCATGGAGATGACAAACACAGATAGTCTTTGACATTATACCAATGGAATAATTTAGACTGCTCAGAGGTAACTGTTGAATGTGACAGACGTATAAGTCGGATCATCTCGTTACCCAGTAGATTCAATGCTACATGCTCTTGTAATCTTCCTGATTTACTCTTGCAACTATGTCTTTTGCTCGTTCACCTTGTAAGACTACTTATTTTTCAGGCGCGACTTTGAGTTACTCTTATTTGAGTTAGGAGTGTGGTTTGCAGGTTGTGGTAGCAAGTCTCTACCACTGTAGACTATGTCATGCCACTTGGATATCGGAGTACCACTCTGAAATCTTTCCACAAATGCTTTGATTGACTCTCCTTTCTTTTGCTTTGTAACAAGGAGAGTTGGCACGGATACTTCAGTGTCATCTTTGAAGAATCACGTCAAAGGTCAACCCATTTCTTGATAGAGCCGGCAGGAAGCTTCATGAACCATTCAAAGGCAACCCCCTTGAAGGTGCGGATAAATAAACGAGTCATGATGGCATCGTTTGATACTACATTCCCTGTTTGGGATTTAAAGTAGTATATATGTTGGTTCGGCGAACCTTTGCCATCAAAGATGTGCAGATTCGGTGCCTTTAACCTGGGAGGATATGGAGCTGAATCCCACTCGATCAGGTATGGTTTGACCACCCCCACTTCTTGAAGATTATTTTGATTTGAGATAGCCTCCAGGCGTTTCTCAAGCTCGTTCATCTTCTTGGCATGATTATCTTCTGACTTCTCTGGTTCTTTAAAAGAAGACACATCATTTTCATATCCAATGTTGTTTTCATTGTCATCAGAGTATTCAGAGGTAGAGTTTTCATTCTCCTTCTCTTTACCTTACTTTTGCGAGAAGAAACTTTAGTCTTCAGACTTTTCGTCTTCTTTTTTGACTTTTGAAACAAAAGAGCTATCTTGAGATCGCTTATAGACTCTTGTTAGGTTTGAAGCATCTCGTGCTGCGCTTGTTGCACTCAAGCTTGATCCTCAAATTTTTTGGCTATCTCTGTTGAAATATCAACCATATATTGGAAGGCTTCTGTCGCCTTATAAGAGTTAGATGAATGTGATCACACAATGACAGAGTGCTTATCGTCCGCTTCAATCTCTCTAGCCAGCAAATTGTAGTCGATTGGGGCAACTGTTTCGATTCGAATCCGAGTGCGTCAGTAAATTCTTTCAGTCTCAAAATTTGGAATAAACAATTTAAGCACACAATTATATATAATTATATTTTTTGGTTTAAACTATATTTATTTATTTATTTTGTTTTATTTTACTTTATTTTTGGATATGAGTTAAATGGGTTATGGTTTATTAGATAATTGGATTATGGGTTGGAAAAGAAGATCAATTAGGAATAATACTAATAATAACATAATAATAATAATGCTAATAATAATGTATAAAATATAATGCATACATATACTTGTATAAAATCCAAATCAAAAACATATGCACTTAATATGTATGTACATATATTTATACACATGTATAAAATAAATTAATCAATAATAATAACTAATTCTACATAAAATTAATAAAAGTAGAAATACAGTATTATTAGTTAGGCGATATTACATTCTACCCACCTTATAAAAATTTCGTTCTCGAAATTTCAATAAAGTGGGGAATGATTAATGAATCAAAATCCAAGGAGAAAACAAACAAGCTTCCACGTCGCTTCACTGGGACACCACGCTTCCGCTGCGCGCTCTGATCTCTGCAACCAGCTTTGGAATGAGGTGACCAATTCCAAGAGAAAGGTTCAAAAAAAATAGAATAGACAAGGAGAATAGGAATCAAGATGGAACCAAGATTATTCTACAAAAAGATGCGATCAGAGAGATCGAAAGATCAAAGAGATAGATTTTCAAAGGGAGGACAGTCAATTTCAAGTGGACTCAATATCATTTTGTGAATCCTATATGTATATTGCAGTGTAATTATAGCTCGTTCAAGTTATCGGTAAGAATCAAGTCCGTTTTATGTCGAACCTGGCTCTGATACCACGGAAACCCTGTTACGCCCCGCTTCTCAAAATATGTGAAAACGGAGTCGCGACGAGAGTCGGCGACGTATATACGCGAGGAAAATACCTCACACATACACACTAAGCCTAAAGTGACATGAACAAGCTATAAATCTAAACCATAATATATCAACGATCACTGCAATATTACATATAAGCACCCACGCATGATATCATATAAAAAGACTGGAATAAAGACTGAATCCGATATACATGAAATCAAGAAAAGTTTAGAAACAGAAATAATAAGAAGCAAGAATACCAGAATCAAAAGGGAGAAACTCCAATCTCCTCGCGAAGCGTACGATCACACGAACACCTGAACAATATAAGAAGATGTCCAATACCCTAGACGTGCGAATCCAGGGTCGTCAGAAGCGTCCTAATGAGTGTGTGTGTAAAGAGGAATGCTCGTGTATAATAACAACATAAGTAATAACAACATGATAAACTGAAATGAAGGATAATAAGATAATCAATACCAAGAACAAGATATGAACGATATGTAACTGATCTTATGACAAAAGAAAACAACTCATGCAATATGTGTAACCTAGTATATGTCACTAATCTGGTATACAATCCGGTCATGTGTACAATCATATGTCTATCATAGTATATATATGCACAGTCAGGTGATTATAGTCAGCCACAATATGCTATAACAATTTATTATCATTTATTATATCAGCGAACACTAATTGCCACATGCAGTAGACGCATCCCATACTGCGCCTACCACACGTGTCAATCAACGTCCTAAGTTATTGAAATTAATAGAAGAGACATTGTCCATACTTTAGATGAGTTCTGTACATACCCGGAATCACGGCCCAATCACCTGACGCTGAACCAGGTCCTACCGCTAGGTAGTCAATAACAATAACAATAACAATAACAATAACAATAACAATGTACCAATAACAATGACAATATGAACAACACGGGATGTCAGTCATCCCCGGAACCCTGCAGTGGAACTGTATCTCGGCTGCGCAACCGGTATCCTAGGTCCACCCAAAATATAGACGCTGTCTCCTCTATCAATTTCCCCAATCCCAGTGCAAGTTGTCAATTTACATTATCATTTATAACAATCAATATCCATGTTATTTTGATTACTGGGACGATACAGTGACAATAACAATATCAATGTAACAATAACAATGTGAACAATATTACCGTGTAAACGGTAAAACAATGGAACAATGAAAGTGTTACCGTCCGACAATATTTTCTCAGTAATTTTCAATAACATGAATCCATACAATAACGAATCTAGATACTGCTCAATGGACAGTCTAATTTAGAACCGGTCAATATCTCATATCCATCTGCACTAAAATACAATAGTAACTAATCTATCAACCAACAGTCTCTATACAATCATCGTGAATATCAAGTATCAATCCACATCACTAATCTGGTACAATAAACCACCGTCTCAAAATATCAATAATCAGTCTCTCCCTATCAATCTACTCTGATCCTCAAGCCATCGATATATATATTCTCTGAGTCACATATATATCCAATTCCTAATAACTAAAATACTACATGTCATGATACACATAATCAAATTCTTATATTTCAATGCGATCAAGATTATCACACACTCTCACTCTATCAAGATCAATCACAGGATCCCAAGACGAGTAACATATCAGATATATATCTAAGATCTATCAGGTCAGGTCAATTCAATCAATACCTATTCCTCAAAATCATATTCATCCAAATTAACCAAGATCAAATCCAGTCAAACACATATTTCTCAACTCAAGATCAGTTCCACTCTAGTCGAGTTTACTGGCAAGTCTAAGTCCAAGTTTTCTTCTTTTAATAAATTTAACCAACCATCGATATTAAATTAACTTCCATCTAGTTCATCTCCAACAAGAAAGAATTAAGTCTGTGATAATAATCAAGTCTGATAATAACTCATACAACTATCCACTTATCTAACTATGATCACAACTAATGATCGTCAAGTCTCAATCAGATTACTGTTAAAATACATTATATCAGGATCCGAATCAAAGTAGTAAAATGACTAAATATGAATTGAGAAAACTGCTAATATCACAGTGTCTAAATATTCTTAAACATCAAATATATCACTGATTTATCATCACCAAAATCTAACTCTCCTACATCATAATAATTTGTAACAAATAATTAACTACGTATCTGTCAAAATCCGCTATTCTAATTAATCTAGTCTGCCACCAACCCTAAGTCAACTCAACTTCAATTTAGTCCATCAAAATATCCAATATAGTAAAACTCTAAGTCAATCTCCACTATTTGGTCCCAGTATCCGGTTCCAGTATAGGAGACCCAGTTTATCAATAAAACATCTCCTTTAGTTTATCCTCAATTTACATTTCAATTATCAACCTGTTATTATCAATAAGGAAGGTTATGCCTAATACTCATATACTTAGAATACTGGACCAATTCTTTACAGTATAAATGACATATCAATAAAATATTGCCAAGGCATCACAGTATAATAATTGTTGGACATGAGTAAAATAATACAAAAATCAGATACATATTCACATGAAATGATAAGATAGAATGTTTGAATTAAAAATGGACCAATGGACAAAACACTCACATAAAATAATATCGAAATACTCAATAAGAAAACAAAGAACACTCACCTAGACTTATCACGAGTCCGATAACCAATTCGAAGAATCTACATTAAATACATATAAATTTTTACGTAAGATATCAAATTTACATTTATTGAATTTTACAAAGATATCTTACTTGATGTTATTCAATATTTTAAATTAAATATGGATGGTCCAGATCTTAAAACAAGTTGTAGGATGATACACTGAGTTTATAATATTATTCATATTTTATTTACTGATTTTTTGTGGGGTTGAAATGATTAATAACATGCAATTTTCTTAACGGGTCTGAATGTTGAAGTAGCGGGTTTCTACTTAGAAAACAGAGTTTCATTCCAATATGATTTGCAATTAACCCCAAAATTTTTCAGTAAATGCTAGGGGTTATCTAGTAGATAATTATCCCTATTTCTATTTATTTTTTTCAAATTTTTATCTAGCCAAAAATAATCGTTATTCAATAAGTTAACGGGTCTGTTTTGTATTTGGGTCGGGTTAAAAGTGAATTAGAACCTAAATATTTGGGCTGAACTGCAATTGGGCTTCTGAATATTGGGCTGCAGAATTAATTTGTATTTCTTTCTTTTTTCTTTCCTTTTCTTTTCTGTTTTTTGGCCTGGCCCAATAAGCCAGGCCCAGTTTCCTTTTTTTCATTCTGTTTCCTCTTTATTTCTTTTCTTTTGGGCTGGGCCAATGACGGCCCAGCTTCCTTTTTTTTCTTTTTCTTTTTTTTTCCTGGGCCTGGGCCAGTGACGACCCTGTTTTTTTTTTCTTTTTCTTTTTTTCCCTAGGCCTGGGCTAGTTGCGGCCCCAACCCTTTTTTTTCTTTTTCTTTTTTTTTTTTTGGCTTGGTTTTGGCTGGCCCAGTGGCGGCCCAGGGTACTGGGCCTGGCCGGATGGGGGGGGGGGGGGAGGTTGCTGCTCTCGACTTCGGCCGAGAGCAGCCTCCATTTTTTTTCTTTTTTCTTTTTTTTTTGAATTTCTTTGTTTTAGTTTAAATTTAAATTCTTTTTTTTTCTTTCTATAATCTAATTAAGGTTATAGTATATTTCCTTTTATATGTTTTATTTAAATAAGGGTGATGATTTTAATGAAAGAGATTTATAGGAAGATGAATCTAGGCTTGGTAATTTCGATTAAATTAGAATTTTTAATTCATACAAATTCATTCTATTTATATTATTGGGTGAATTTTCAGTTTCATAAAAGAAGGGACTTTAAATCATGATGTTATTAAACTTTAATTCATATAAATTTAGATATTAGGGGAGATCTAGGTTTCATAACAAGAATAGAATTTTAATCATGCTATTTCAATTAAATATGTTAATTCATAACAATTGAATTCTTTACTTACTTGGATTTAGCCTGCTTCTCAATCTCCACACCTCCTTCTCAACCTCCACGCCTCGGACCCGATCCCCGTCACGATCAACTTGGGAGTTCTTCTGATTGTTATTCTTTTTTTTTTTTTTTGACGAAGGCAGGAGAAGAAAGTTACAGGATAAGATCTTTTACGATTTTTAGGAATCAAGTTGTTAAGATAAGATCCCTAAAGATCTCTTGAGATCTTTCAGTTAGAATTTGAAATTTAGATTTGGTTTTAGCTTTGTTTAAATAATTTAGATTTCCAACCTAACCATACGCCAATGTGGCATTATGGTTCAGGCATTAAGATTTAGTAAAAGGACAAGAGTTCAAAATTTGGAAATAAACAATTTAAGCACACAATTATATATAATTATATTTTTTTTTGTTTAAACTCTATTTATTTATTTATTTTGTTTTATTTTACTTTATTTCTGGGTATGAGTTAAATGGGTTATGGTTTATTAGATAATTGGATTATGGGTTGGAAAAGAAGATCAATTAGGAATAATACTAACAATAACATAATAATAATAATAATAATAATAATAATAATAATAATAATAATAATAATAATAATGCTAAAAATAATGTATAAATATAATGCATATATATACTTGTATAAAATGCAAATCAAAAACATATGCACTAATATGTATGCACATATATTTATACACATGTATAAAATAAATTAATCAATAATAATAACTAATTCTACATAAAATTAATAAAAGTAGAAATACAGTATTATTAGTTAGGGGATATTACACATATGACATTGATATGGGAGAGAAATCCATTGTCGCCGTTGATTGTGTTCTTAGAATCTGCTCAAAAAAACTGAATAAGCAAGATTCTGAAGAGCCTGGAACTCATTTGCTGGATGTACACCTTTATTGAGTTCTCCCTTGCTGAATGTACACTATTTGTCTATCAGGGCAAAGGTGTTGTGTGATAGTTAGGTGCTCCATTGCATTCATGCCATGTATTTTGATGAAGAATACAATGGAGTAAATTAATGATCAAAATATGTTCCGAAAATCTACATCTATTTTGCTGCTTCGCAAATATTGTGAGCTCTTTTGTATAATCATGTCTTTCTGATTTTTGATTGTTACATATAATTTTATGCATGTGTCCGCCTTCACAATTGAAATTCATTTACAAGCATATGAGCTGTTCCGAAATAAAAATGCTATGGCTTCTGTCATCTGGGGCAAGTTAGAACAGGAAAATCAGAATGTGATGGATTACGTGAAAAAGTTTTACACAGATTCAGAGATGAGTATTAACTATTTTTCCGCATTTCATTAATAAGTTTTTAATAAAAACATCCCTGAAAAAAGCATCAGAAGGGAGCAAAAAAACCCTCATCAAACCAAAATGTCAAGATGCATTGGCAGGTGCAACAGCAAAACATCAGACATTTGAAAGCACAGTGGTGCAACAGCAAACAACATCATCCTGCAACAAGCTTTGAAAAAAAAGCCAGAAGAACAAAAATCAGGACTCCGTGGTGACATCGGTCAGAAAGCAATCAGATTAGAGTCTGAGTCATGCCCCCTATCCAGGATGTCTTCTGAGAGACTATCAGAAACCTTGTCCACCGGAGACTTCTGAGAGGACTATCAGAAACCTTGTCCACCGGAGACCTATCCAAAATCCGCCTCATCCACACTCTAGCCTACCCGGAACGAGATTGCTCCAATAAGAAATGAAAGAACAAAAAGAAAAGAAACTTAGGGTGGATGATCTGCCCGAATTGCCTTGCATTTTTGGCTTTGTAATACAATTGCATTTCTAGCTCAATTGCCTGACAAATGGAATGTGTATGTAGAAATAGTTTGACGAGTATTGAGTTTATTTTCTAACTGAGTGTTGGAAGTGGATATCCAAGACTTCCATTATGCAATATGAGCGTCAAAAGTTTAAGATCAAAAAGATTAATCAAACGCACTATTTTTTTGAGAAAATCACACATTATTTTTCTATCATCACTGTTTGAGCTTTGGTCTTCTAGACATTTTTTCATAAAATATTTAGTTTTCTTTACCTCTCTTTTTCCCAACGTGTCGAAGTTAGGTATGAACTTTAAAATTTAAGAGGATTCTATGGGCTTTTCTAGTTATTTTTTGTCATGATGACATGTGTCTTGTTCTTCTAGCTAAGGGCTAGATGTTTGTTGGGCTCACAGTGTCCTTAAATTAGTTTTTTGCAGTGCACAAGGCTAATTGATTAGCGTACTTTAAATTGCAAGTTTAATGTTTGTTATTTGAAGAAAATGCTATAATGGTGATATGTTGGTTGCAGGATGAGAGATGTTTAAGCTCAAATAACAGCTAACATGTCTCCCGCGGTTGGGTTGGCCTGGTGGGCTGCTCGGTTGAGAGCTTGGCTACCACGAGTTGGTCGTTCGATTCCGCGCGCTGAGACATTACTCCGCCTTCATGCGGCCCCCCCCCCCCCCCCCCCCCCCCCCCCCCCCCCCCAAAACACACAGGCACACTTGAGAGGGAGGGGGGGGGGGGGGGGGGGGGGATAAATTTGTACTCTCAAATAAATATAAGCCTAATAGTGACCTAGCAGCTTTCCTCACAAAATTTCTCACTCTTACCCTTTAATGTTATCATCCCTCCCTCCGTCTAAACAAAGAAAATAAAATGTGGAAGTGTTCTAAAAGCCTTGACCCATAAAATTTAGATTCAAAGTATAAGTAACACACAATATTAATTAAGTAAATATTTATATCATATAATCAAAAAAAGAAAAACAAATTACACCCCAAATATGCAAAGAAAAA
>JAVJIF010002411.1:0-221042 GCA_038442645.1 Agave tequilana
GCAGAGAGCTTCTGCTCTCTGTATCTAGGCCTCGGTCGAACGGGCGGTCGACCGATGGCACAACGGTCAGAAATCTGACCGTTGGTGCGGTCGACCGGGCGGTCAACCGATAGCAGGAATAGTTATCCCCAACGACTAGTTTTTGGAGCCTATTTATATGGGGCTGTTTCTACAAGATTTGAAGTGGGTTTTAAGCTAGTTTTTTCTACCTTTCTAAGTATTTATCTCCACTTGTTTTATAGCCAAATACTTTCATATCAAAAGGAGAGTTTTTCAAGAGAATTTTTGAAAAAGAGATTTTTTGAGTTTTTTACCACAAATTCTATCCAAGTTTTTCTCACACATACTTGAGCTATTCATTGCTATATCAATCCTATATGAGAGTTGTTGTGAGAGTGTTTTTAGGTGATCAAAGTGTTGAGATCACCAAAGTGTTCATCTTGTATTTGAGGAGGCAAACTGGCGGGTTCGTGTTGTTCGAGTTCTTGTGGTATAGAGGTGCGGCTCGGCAAGCTAGTGTGCTTGCGTGTGTTTGTTCTTACAAGTGAGGGGACAAGTGAGTCCAAAGAGTTCTAGTGTGAACTCGTTGTAGGTGTTGCAGCACCGAGTGATCCGGTGGGATTAATTCTAGTGAAAATCCTTCATAGTGTTAAAGGCGGGGACGTAGAGTAAGGGTGCTCGAACCTCGAAATAAATCTCCGTGTTTGTTGATTGCTCTCTCTCACTGTGTTTATATCTTGCATTCTCATATTATTTATCTCTTTTATATGCTTGATATATTTGTGCTCTATTGATATATGCTTGGGATTGTTTGCTCACACTTGTATTCAACCAAGAGAGCCATAACGCACCTCAATTCTTATCTAGAGAAATCTTGAGGAGACAGTCCAAAGCCCTTCACCAGGAATTCGGCTACACTCTTGTGTTATACTTGGTGTGTTTAGCTTAATAGTTTTTAGTGTGCTTAAATAGTTTTAATTCTGCATTAATTCATCTTTAGATTAGCTAGTCACCTATTCACCCCCTCAGTGATTACAATTTTCTCCCGTTTGGGCCAAATTTGGCTCTTATAAGGTAATTCCGGCCAATCAGGGCTAAAATTTGATTTTTGGTCAAAGTCTCAAATTTAGAGAGAAGTAAGGTTAAATAGTAATAATTATATATTGAACCTATGTAATACTATTCATGGCTCTTGAAAATCACATTTCTTCCCATTTGGGCCCTATTCGACTCTTATAAGGCCTGGTTCATGCCAATCAGGGCCAAAAGTTTGACTTTTTGTCAAACTTCCCAATTAAGACATGAAAAAAGGTTAACTAGTAGTAATTGTACATAAAAACTATGTAATATAAATCTCGGCTATTGAAAGCTATGTTTTCTCCATGTTTGTGCTCTATTCGGCTATTATAAGACCTAATTCAGGACAATCAGGGCTGAAAGTTTGACTTTTGCTCAAACTTCCTAATTAAGACTAGAAACAGTTAATTAGTTTTACATAGAAACTATTTAATGCTACTCTCGGCTCTTAAAAATCACTTTTTTCTCTCCGTTTGGGCCCTATTCGGCTCTTATAAGTCTTATCAGGCCTTTCGGGGCAGAAAATTTGACTCCTGGTTAAACTTTCCAATTAAGACTAGAAACAAGTTAAATCAGTAGTAATTGAGTATAATAACTATGTAATACTACCCTGACTCTTAAAAATTACATTTTCTCCTTGTTTGGACCCTATTCGGATTTCATAAGGCCTATTTCGGCTAATTGTAACTGAAGTTTGACTTTTGATAAAACTTCCTAATTAAAACTAGAAACAAAGTTAATTAGTAGTAATTATACATAGAAACTATGTAATACTACTCTCGATTTTTGAAAACCATATTTCTTTATATTTGACCCCTATTCGACCGTATAAGGCATAGTTCAGGCCAAGCGGGGCTGTAATTTTGATTTTTTGTCAAACTTCCAATTAAGATTATAAACAAAGTTTAATTAGGAGTAATTATACATAAAAATAATGTAATATTAATTCTGACTGTTGAAAACCACATTTTGCCCCCGTTTAGGCTCTAATAAAAACAATGTACAATTACTACTAATATTCGGCTCTAAAAAATCCTAGTTTAGGTTTATCGGGGCTGAAAGTATGACTTTCGATCAAACTTCTTAATTTTGAGTAGAAATAAGGTTGATTTATACTAATTATATAATAAACTATGTAATACCACTCTGGATCTCGAAAACCATATTGGGCCCAATTCGGCTCCAATATGACCTAGTTCAGGTCAATCGGGGTTAAAAGTTTGACTATTAGAAAACTTCCCAAGAAAGACTAGAAACAACAAGTTTAATTAGTAGTAATGGTATATAAAAACTATGTAATACTACTTTCACTCCTCAAAATCATATTTTCTCCCAGTTTGTGCCATATTCGGCTCTTATAAGTTTTTATTCATGCCAATCGAGGATAAAAGTTTGACTTTAGGCCAAACTTTGCAACTATATAATACTAACAAAATCTATATAATGATACTCTCAGCTCTTGAAAGCCACATTTTCTCTCCAAATTTGGGCCCTATTCGGCTCTTATAAGGCCTAGTCAGGCCAATCAGGGCTGAAAGTTTGACTTTTGGTCAAAACTTCCTAATTAAGAGTAAATAAGGTTTATTAGTTATAATTGTAACACCCCGCTCCCGGAATACTTACTTAGTTGCGTATTCAGATTTCTCGATCGTATTTTTTTGATTTACTTCCTGTATTTATTTTGTATTATGAATTGTTTATATGATTGTTTTGTCTTGGATCCGGATTCGTGGACTCGGATTCAGCCCTAGTCTGAACCAGGGACCCGATCTCAGGTTATTACTCGATTTAGTCTTTCTGGTATTCCAATTTGATCGATTTCAGTTTTAAACATCATTTTCTAAGATTTTAGATTTTCTATGATTTTCTGGAATTTTCCAGAATTAAATTGAAATTCTTCAAAACCGGGGTCGACCGATACCGCTGACCGATTCCCGGATTTTTAATTTACAAACGGAGTTGAATTTAAGAAACGGCTTTCCTATAACTTCTTAAAATCACATTTTCTATCTAAATACTTTTTCTAAGAATTTTCTGAATTTATCGAAATTCCACTAGATTTGGTGTCGGCCAGTCTCACTGGTTGATTCCAGGAATTTTAATTTATAGTTGGAATCAAATTTCTGAATTCCGCTTTCATATTTCTTCTTATAATTATATTTTCTCTTTTCAGGCATTTTCTGGGATTTTTCAGATTTTATCAAAAGTCCGGCCGACCCGGTATAGACCGGTATTGACGGTTAACTTCAGGATTTTTATTTTGAAAATAAGATTGAATTTTTGAAAACTGATTTCACCAAAATCTTTTTATAATATTTATTATTTTTGAGAATTTTTGGGAAGCTTTCCAAGCTACTTTATTTTTTGGACTTTTCCAGAGTTTTCGGTGTTTTCCCAGATACCGGAATAGTGCCCAGATATTTTTCCACTTTTCTCTCTCCTCGCTAGACGCGAGTTTCACCAACCTAGGATTCTGCATTTAATGCAGAGATCCTCTCCATGCTGCATTTAATGCACTGCTAATCAATTCCAATCAAGTCATTATGACTTTTGTCCTTTTGCTAAACGCGGCTTTTTGCATCTTCCCTGGGCGCTGAGATAATCCCCGCGTCTGGCTAAATTTTTGCCCAGACGCGGATTCATTTGTATGGGGACGTAGCTTCTTTGCAATGAAACGCAAGTTTCATTAAATGATGAGAATGGCAATCTTATTATAATATTTTCCCCTCCTTATAAAACCACCCCACATTCTTCTCTCTCTTTCATGATTACTTCCTTCTTCTCCTTTATTTCCTGAGAAAGAAAACCAACAGCCAAAGAGCCTCTTGCTCTCTCCTATTGGCCACCCGTACTCCACCTTCTCCACCTCCATTTTCACCACCAACACCACCACCTCTTTCTCCTCCATCTCCTCCACCATTCCAACAACAAAAACACCAGCTCCAACCACCAATATCACCTTCTTCTTCCTCTCTTTCCACCAAACAACCCATTACCTCCATTAACTTCTCCACCAATTCCACCACCACCTACACCTCCTTGGCCACCACGAACCACGCCATCTTCCTCTCCTCGTCGTGCTCTTTCCGACGAGCTATTACTTCGCTCTCCGAAGCCTCGTTTCCAAAACTCCAACCTTTCATTTTTAACTACACTTGCACCCCCCATGGTTGCTTGGGCTTGGGCTTGAGCTACCGGATTCCGGCCAACTCCGGCCGTCACCGCTACCACCCCATCACCTTCTCAAGGGCCGGCCACCTCCTTTGGATTGGGGCCGAGCTCTTCTTCGTCGGCAACGCCTCCGATGATTATTCCGGTAATCGTTTACGATTATTCCGGTAATCTTTCCGGTGATAATTGCAACGACAAACACTAAACACCACCACCCCGAAATCACCTTCCCTCCTCTGTTTTATTGCTGACGCGGATCTCACCCCCGCGTTTAGGCAATCCCTTAACGCGGCCTTCGCGTTCTTGTATCGACGCAACGCGGAGTCCAGGCCCGCGTCTGTGTCCTTCTCGTGTCAACACGACGCAGAGCCCATGCCCGCGTCTGTGTTCTTTTCGTGCTAAACGCGACGCAGAACCCACATCCGCGTCCGCGTTCTCCTCGCGACCTGACTTGAGCACAGATCCCGCGTTTGTGACATCTCCGCAGCGCGTCTCCCGCGTCTGCGATTCCCGCGTCTCTTTTCTCTCTCCTCCCTTATATTTTAAACGCATTGACGCGTTGATTCCCTAGATTCCAGAGCTTGGGATTTCACAGTGTTTTCCTGAATTTTAGGCGAGTGTTCTCGCTTTCTCATTGGACTTTCCCGCATCGTCGGGTTGACTTGCATAACATTATGTATTTATATCGGTGTCCTCGTTTGGTATTGTGATGTACATACTTGTTATATTAACTGTTGACATACACCTGTCTGTATCATACTTGACAACTGACGTGTTACCACCTGACATGACTTACTACCTAGCATATGTTTTACCACCTGCTTCTTGACACGTTGATACTTGAACCCCTGAAATAGGGAGGCTCCTGACTTTACTCCTGTTGATCCCCGTAATGGGATAACCATGAATATAAGATTACTATGAATACTCTGTGGACATTATTACTGGATAAATTATTATAAGTAGACAACTTGTACCTAGTTTGGGGGAAACTAATGGGCCCTGATTAATCATGTTTATTGTGGTCTTATCGAGCCGCGCGTGGCCACATACTTGAGGGATCACCTGGCGGCCACCAGGGATTCCGTGGGGTGTGCTGGCACCCCTACTCCTGTTTATTCCTGCCGGGTATGCACACGCCCTAGGCCTATTTCTATAGGATCTGTGATACTCTATTCCTGTTCGGGCGTAAATAAGTCCCGGTACCTAGTGGTACGTTCCGGTCAGCACCGGATACTCCTGAACCGTTGTCCCGGGCATGTACGGGGCCCATTCGAAACATGATTCATCGAACTTTATCAGTTTCAAATAACTTGCTCTATAAGTTGTAAGTGGAAGTATGTGGAATGGGACACATACTGAAGCCTGGAACTTAGACGGCCCCTATTATAATCATATGTTAATATGCAATTTGTTGTGCCATTTTGTAACTCAGGTTGTACGTGCTTGGATTATGGTGACATGGGATAAAGGTATATAAATGAGGGTTTCCTTGTTTGGATTATTCCTTCGAAGTATTGATCTCATGGAGCCGTAACCTAAACCCGTACAATCAGATTTGCTCGTATTCGGTTTTATTCGATTTTGTCGGTTTTATGTTAGTTTAGGAGATATCTGGTGTTGTCCTATTTACTTTATTTCTCGTCTCGTTACTTTCCCTTATCTTACCATACCATGAGTATTCTCTGCTTGATATCACTTGTTATGTATCTACTTGCTTCTGCATGCTTATGCTCACGACACGGTTTTCAATGCATGCTTATGATTCTGTTTTATCGATACACATGTGTTTATCCTTGCACGCCATCTGGCTTTCGCCTCACCACTCGCCTGGGAGTTCTGACTCCTCTGAATCCTCATGTCTAGGTCCTGGAGCTTGGACCGAAAGGGACCATCTTGCTGACGACCAAGCTTACTTCTGTGGAGCAGACAGGTCAACTGTAGCTCCAGTCCCATCCTTGCTCCCCCTTGTTGGCTCGCGGCTTCTCCAGTTATCTCGTGAGCGCCCTTTTGTACTGTTCATATATGTACATCTCTTTGTATTCTCGCATTTGCGTCTATCAGGTGATGTAATATTATTGTAATATTTATCACCTCTGGTGATAACTTTGTAATTGTACTCATATGTTGGAATGTATAATGCACCACTTGCTTCCGTACTCTGATTCTTACCTGTACTGATGCTTAGCGTATATACGTGAGGGTATTTCTGACCTACGTATATACGTTGCAGTGACGTCTCCGTACCCTCCGGATCGGGGCGTCACAATAATTATACATAAAAACTATATAATACTACTCACGGTCTTGAAACTATATTTTCTCCCTAATTTGGGCCCATTCGGCTCTTATAAGGCCCAATTCAGGCCAATTAGGGTCAAATGTTTAATTTTTGGTTAAAATTCTCAATTTAGACTTGAAACAAGGTTAATTAGTAGTAATTATATATTGAAAGTATGTAATAAAAATTTCAGCTCTTGAAAACTATGTTTTCTCCCCGTTTAGGCCCTATTTGACGCTTATATGGCATACTACAGTCAACGAGCCTGAAAGTTTGACTCTGGTTTAAACTTCCAACTTAAGACAAGAAATATGGTTAATTAATAGTATTTATAAATGGAAACTATGTAATACTACTCTCAGTCTTGAAAATCACTTTTTCTTCCTGTTTGAGCCCTATTCAGCTCTTATAAGGCCTATTTTCAAGCTAATCGAAGATGAAAATTTGACTTTTGGTTAAACTTCTCAACTAAGACTCGAAAAAAAGTTAATTATAAGTAATTGTGCATAAAATTAGAAGTTACTACTCCTGGCTCTTGAAAATCGCGTTTTCGCCTCGTTTGGGCTCTATTTGGATCTTATACGAGTTCAAGTCAATTGAGACTGAAAGTTTGACTTTTTGGTCAAAATTTCTAATTTTGAGTAGAGATAAGTTAATTAGTAGTAATTGTACAATGAAACTATGTAATACTATTGTCGGCTTTTGAAAATCACATTTTTCTCCCCGTTTTGACACTATTTGGTTCTTTAAGGCCTAATTCAGGCCATTCAAGGCTGAAATTTGACTTTAGGTCAAACTTCCCAATTAAGACTAGAAACAAAAATTAATTAGTAGTAATTTATACATAAAAACTATGTAATACTACTGCCGTGTTTTAAAAACCACGTTTTTCCTAACCATGTTTTCCTTGTTTAGGCCCTATTCAGCTCTTATAGGGCTTAGCTCAGAAAATTTAGGCTGAAAGTAAGACTATTATTCAAACTTCCTAATTAAAACTAGAAATAACGTTAATTTGAAGTATTTATATGTACAATCTATGTAATACCACTCAAGACTCTTGAAAATTTCTTTTTCTCCACTTTGGGCCCTGTTCGCCTCTTATAAGGGATAATTCAAGTCAATTGGGGCGAAAGTATGTCTTTTGGTCAAACTTTTCAGTTAAGACTAGGTAAATTAGTAGTAATTGTATATATAAACTATGTAATATTAATCTCGACTGTTAAGAAACCCTATTTTCTCCCTGTTTGGGCCTTGTTTGGCTCTAATAAGGCTTAGTTCAGGCCAATTCGAGGCTGAAAGTTTGACTTTCGTTCAAACTTACCAATTTGGAATAAAATTAATGTTGATAGTATTAGTTGAACACTGAAACTATGTAATACTAATTTCGGCTCTTAAAATCACGTTTTCTCCCAGTTTGAGTCCTATTTTGCTCTTATATGACTTAGTTTAACATTAGGGCTGAACGTTTGACTTTTGGTCAAACTTCCCAGTTAAAATTAGAAACAAGGTTAATTAGTTGTAAATTGTACATAAAAACTAGGTAATAGTACTCTTGGCTCTTGAAAACCACATTTTCCACCTACTTTGGGCTTATTTGGCTCTTTTAAGGCCTAATTCAGGCAAACAGCGGCTGAAAGTTACTTTCGGTCAAACTTTCCAATTGATACAAGAAAAAAGATTGTACATAAAAATTATAGAATACTGCTCTCAGCTTATGAAACCACACTTTCCCCTTTTTGGGCCCTATTCAGCTCTTATAAAGCTTAAATTAAGGCTGAAAGTTAGGCAATTGGTCAAACATCCCAAATTAAGACTAAAAATAGCGTTAATTTGTAGAATTTATAAATAGAAACTATGCAATAGCACTCACGGCTCTTAAAAACCATGTTTTCACTTAGTTTGGTCCTATTCGGGTCTTATAAGGCCCAGTTCATGCTACTCAGGGCTGAAAGTATAACGTTCGGTCAAACTAACCATTTTGGAGTCAAAATAGATTGATTAGTAGTAATTGTTCATTGAAACTATGTAATTCTACTTCTGACTCTTGAAAATTACATTTTTCTCCTAATCTAGGCCTTTTCGCTCCTATATAGCCTTATTCAGGTCAATCGGGACTGAAAGTTTTATTTTGGTCAAACTTCCCAATTAAGATTAGAAACAAGTTTAATTAGTAGTAATAGTATATATAAACTATGTAATTCTACTCTCGACTCTTGAAAATGACGTTTCTCCCTATTGGTGCCCTATTCGGCTATTTAAGCCTAGTTTAGGCCAATCAGACCTGAAAGCTTGACTTTTGGTCAACCTTCATAATTAAAACTGGAAATAAGTTTAATTAGTAGTAATTGCATATAGAAACTAGGTAATACTATTCTCGGCTCTTGAAAATCACGTTTTCTCCTAGTTTGGACCCTATTCTGCCCTTATAGGGCCTAATTTAGGCCAATCATGCTTGAAGAAAGTTTGACTTTTGATCAGACTTCCCAATTAATACTTGAAACAAGGTTAATTTGTTGTAATTTTATATTGAAACTATGTAATATTAAACCCGGCTCTTGAAAATCATGTTTTGTCCCTATTTGGGCCTCTTTGGCTCTTATATAACCTAGTTCAGGTTAATCGGGACTGTTTTTTCAGTCAAACTTTCCAATTAGGACTAGAAACAAATTAATTTATGGTAATTATACATATAAAGTATGTAAAACTACTCCTGACTCTTGAAAATTATGTTTTCTCGCTGTTTGGGCCTATTTATCTCTTAATAAGGCCAATCGGTGCTGAGGTTTGACTTTTGGTCAAACTTTCTAATTAAGAGTGGAAATAAGGTTAATTTGTAGTAATTATATATAAAAACTATTTAATACTACTTTCAGCTCATGAAAACCAAGTTTTCTCCTTCTTTGTGCCCGATTCGGCTTTTATAAGGCCTAGTTCAGTTTAATCAGGGCTGAAGTTTGGCTTTTGGTCAAACTTACCAATTAAAATTGGAAACAAGTTCAATTAGTAGTAATTGTACAAAGAAACTATGTAATATTACCCTCAGCTCTCAAAAATCACGTTTTCTCCCCGTTTAGGCTATATTCTCTTATAAGTCCTTGTCAGGCCAATCAGGGCTGAAAGTTTGACTTTTTGTCAAACTTTCCAATTAAGACTAGAAATAAGTTAAATTAGTAATAATTATCATAGAAATTATGTAATACTACTCCCGACACTTGAAAATATGTTTTCTCTCTGTTTGGGCCTTTTCGGCTCTTATAAGGCCTATTTCAGGCAAATCGAGATTGAAAATTTGATTTTGTTCAAACTCTCAAGTTAAGAGTAGAAATAAGGTTAATTAGTAGTGTAATTATACATTGAACTATGTAATACTACCATGCCTCTTGAAAATCATATTTTCTCCCTAGTTGGATCTTATTCGGTTCTTATAATGCTTAGTTCAGGCCAATCAAGGCCGAAAGTTTGACATTTGTTCAAACTTCCCAATTTAGACTTGAAACAAGGTTAATTAATAATAATTATAAATAGAAACTATGTAATATAAATCTCAGCTATTGAAAATCACATTTTCTTCCCGTTTGTGCCTTATTCAGCTCTTATAAGGCCTAGTTCAGGCAATGGGGACTGAAAATTTGACTTTTGGTCAAACTTCCCACTAAGACTAGAAATAAGTTAAATCAGCAGTAATTGAACATAGAACTATGTAATACTACTCAAATCTCTTGAAAATCATGTTTTTTCCCCGTTTGGGCCCTATTCATCTTTTATAAGGCCTAGCTTAGGCAATCGGTATTGCAGTTTGACTTTTAGTCAAACTTCCCAATTAAGACTAGAAACAATATTAATTAGTAGTAATTATACATAGAAAGTACGTAATACTCTCCCAGCTCTTGAAAACCACATTTTCTCCCCCATTTGGGCCTATTCAAATTTTAAAAGTCAATTTAAGCCAATCAGGGCTGAAAGTTTGACGTTTGGTTAAACTACCCATTTAAGACCAGAAACAAGTTAAATTAGAAGTAATTATTTATAGCAACTTTGTAATACTACTCCCGGCTCTTAAAAATCACGTTTTCTCCCTATTTGGGCCCTATTCGGCTCTTATAAGACCCAGTTCAGGCCAATTAGGGTTGAATGTTTGATTTTTAGTTAAACACTCTAATTTAGAGTAGAAATAAGGTTAATTAGTGTAATTGTATATTAAACCTATTGAACACTACTCACGGCTCTTATAAACCACGCTTTTCTCTCTGTTTGGACCTTATTTGACTCTTATAAGGCTTAGTTCAGGCAAGCTGAGCTGAAAATTTGACTTTTGATAAAACTTGCCAATTAATACTAGAAGCAAGTTTCATTAGTAGTAATTTTACATGAAAAATATGTAATACTACTTTTGGATCTTAAAATACCACGTTTTCCCCCTGTTTGGGCCCTATTCGGCTCTTATAAGGCCTAGTTCAGGCTGATTAGGGCTGAAAATTAGATTTTTTTATCAAACTTTTTAATTTAGACTGGAAAAGTTAATTAGTAGTAATCATACATAGAAATTATGTCCCCACTCTTGAAAACCACATTTTCTCCCCGTTTGAGCCCTATTCATCTCTTATAAGGTCTAGTTCATACCAATCGGGTTGAAAGTTTGATTTTGGTGTAACTTCTCAATTAAGATTAGACACAAGGTTAATTAGTTGTATTTGTACATATAAACTATATATTACTACTATCGGCTTTTGAAAATCACCTTTTGTCCCCATTTAGGCCTAATTCGGCTTTTATAAGGCCTAGTTCAGGTCAATCAGATCTAAAAGTTTTACTTTAGGCCAAACTTCCCAGTTAAGATTAGAAACAAGTTAAATTAGTATCAATTGTACCTAAAAACTATGTACCACTACTCCTGGCTCTTAAAAATGACGTTTTTTACCAGTTAGGGCCTTATTAGGCTTTTTTAATGCCTAATTCAGGCCAATTGGGGCTGAAAGTTTGATTTTTGGTCAAACTTCCTAAATAAAACTAGTAACAAGTTTTATAAGTAGTAATTTTATATAGAAACTATGTAATATTACACTCAACTCTTGAAATTATGTTTTCAACCTCTTTAGGCCTTATTTTATCGCTAAATAAGGCCTCGTAAGGCCAATTGGGGCTGAAAGTTAGATTTTTGGTCAAACTCCCCAATTTAAAGTAGAAATAAGGTGAATTAGTAGTAATTGTACATTGATCCTATATAATACTACTCACGACTCTTGAAAATGACATTTTCCCTGTATAGGCCCTATTCGGCTCTTGTAAGACCTAATTTCAACCAATCGGGGCTGAAGTTTTTGGTCAAACTTTCCAATTAAGACTTAAAATAAGGTTAATTAGTAGTAATTATACACAAAAAATATGTAGTATTTATTAGTCTCTAGTAATGAAAATCACGCATTCTCCCTGTTTGGGCCATATTTGATCTTATAAGGCCTAGTTCTAGCTATTCGGGGCTGAAAGTTTGACTTTTACTCAAACATCCCAATTTATAATAGAAATAATATTAATAAGTAGTAATTGTATATTGAACCAATGTAATACTACTTAAGGCTCTTCAAAATCACATTTTTCTCCCTATTTGGGCCCTTTCAGGTCTTATATGGCCTAGTTTCAGATCAATCAGAATTAAATGTTTGACTCTTGGTCGAACATCTCAATTAAGACGAGAAATAAGTTTAATTAGTAGTAATTATATATAGAAACTATGTAATACTAATCTCGGCTCTTGAAAACTACATTTTCTCGCCGTTTGTGCCCTATTCGGCTCATATAAGCCCTAGTTCAGGCCAATCAGGCTGAAAGTTTTGACTTCTGGTCAAACTTCCCAATTAAGATTAGAAACGAGTTTAATTAGTAGTAATTTTACATATAAACTATATAATACTACTCCTAACTTTAGAAAACAACGTTCTCTCCCTGTTTGTGCTCTATTCGGATCTTATAAGCCCTAGTTCAAGCCAATTGGGGCTGAAACTTTAACTTTTAGTCAAACTTCCCAATTAAGGCCAGAAATAAGTTTAATTAGTAGTAATTTTACATAGAAACTATTTAATACTACTGTCGGCTATTGAAACCACGTTTTCTCCCCGTTAGGCCCTATTTGGCTTATATGGCCTATTTTAGGCCAATTGGGGCTGAAAGTTTGACTTTGGTCAAACTTCCCAATTAAGACT
The DNA here is from genome assembly GCA_038442645.1 of Agave tequilana. NCBI lineage: Eukaryota > Viridiplantae > Streptophyta > Magnoliopsida > Asparagales > Asparagaceae > Agave > Agave tequilana. The sequence continues at coordinate 12,727 of JAVJIF010002411.1, forward strand.
AGAAACAAAGTTAATTAGTAATAATGTATATAAAAACTATGTGTTACTACTCTCAGCTTTTGAAAACCATGTTTTCTTCTTATTTTGGCTATGTCCGGCTCTTATAAGGCCTCAGGTCAATCGGGGCTAAATTTAAACTTTTTGGTTAAACTTTCCAATTTGTAATGAAAATAAGGTTAATTAGTAGTAAATTGTATATAAACACTGAGTGATACAACTTTCGGCTCTTAAAAACCAGGTTTTCTTTCCATTTGGGCCCGAATTCGGCTCTTATAAGACCTAGTTCGGCAAATCAGGTCGAAAGTTAATGTCGGCTGTTGAAAATCATGTTTTTCTCCCAGTTTGGGCCCTATTAAGCTCTAATAAGGCCTTGTTCAGGCCAACCCGGACGGAATGTTTGACTTTCGGTCAAACTTTAAAATTTGGAGTAAAGATAAGTTTGATTAGTAGTAATTGTGTAGTGAAACTATGTAATACTACTCCGGCTCTTGAAAATCATACTTTTCTCCTCGTTTGGGCCCTATTCGGCTCTTATATGGCCCAGTTCTGGTCAATCAAGGCTAAAAGGTTGACTTTTGGTCAAACTTTCCAATTAAGATTTGAAACAATTTAATTAGTAATTATAGATAGAAACTATGTAATACTACTCCAGGCTCTTTAAAACCATGTTTTCTTCTTGTTTGGGCCCCATTCGGCCTTTATAATACTTAGTTCACGCCATTCGGGGTTGAAAATTTATCTTTTGGTTAATTTTTAATTAAGACTAGAAACAAAGTAAATAGTAGTAATTATACATAGAAACTATTGTTACTACTCCCAGCTTTTGAAAACCACATTTTCTCCCCGTTTGGCCTAAGGCATAATTTATGTCAATTGGGGCTGAAAGTCAAATTTTTTATTAAAGTTTTCAATTTGAAGTAGAAATGAGGTTAATTAGTAATAATTATACATTGAAACTATGTAATACTACCGTCGGCTCTTGAAAATCACGTTTTCTCCCCCATTTGAGCATTATTCAGCTCTTTTAAGGCCCAGTTCAAACCATTCGGGGCAGAAACTTTTACTTTGGGTCAAACTTCCTAAATAAGACTAGAAATAAGATTAGTTAGCAGTAATTATATATAAAAAACTATGTAATACTGATTCTAGCTCTTGAAAATCATGTTCCACTGTTTAGGCCCTATTTGGCTCTTTTAAGGCCTAATTCAAACCATTCTGGGCTGAAAATTAGACTATTGGTCAAATTACTCAATCAAGACAAGAAATAACATTAATTTGCAGTATTTGTATGTAAAAACTATGTAATACCATGATCGGGAAAACCGCGCACAAAAAGTGTATGTTTTAGAATCGATATTTAAAGTGTGTGTGCTTTGGCTTTCTCGATACTTTCGTTATAGCATAGAGGCTAAAACGAGTCGAATCCATAAGGATGGGAGGTGATAGAATCTTACACGGTATGTTCACGTGTATGTTAACAGTTCTTTAATGTTTGAAAGAATGAAAAGAAAGGAAAACAAAGAATGGAAAAGAGAAGTACGGTGAAACACAAAGAAGTGAGAAATATAGAAAAGAATGGTTTTTGTAATTTTTGTTGTATTTCTAAAAATAAGTGAAAAGGAAAGAAAACTCATGGTTACTAACTACTAATGACTCCACCAATATGCTAACCTCTTAGTGATAGTTGCCTCACATGTATCATTGGCCATCACTAGTCCTTGGTTCAAGAGCGTTTCAAAGCATGACCCAAATGTAATTTATCACATTCCAACTCAACAGAACAAGTTTAAGCTACACATAAACCATCAAAACTAAAAGTAAGCATGGAGTAAAGTAATGTTAGCTTGTTAGAGAGTTAGAAAGTTAGAGTGTTAGACCCATCATCATGAGCCATCAATGGCTCTTGCAAGAGCAAGGCCAATTAGAGGCTATTAGATTCATGTGGATTATCAAATAAGAAGTTAGACTAGTTGGTGGTTAGTAGTTAGTTTTCATGAGAGAAAAGTGAGCTACGCATGTAAAAAGAGTTAGATAGAAAACAAAGAGAGGTAAAGATAGCACCTTTCATAGCTTGTCATCTTCTATTACAAGCACTCTTGCATATTTTCTCCCTAATTTATAGTAATTGTACATAGAAACTAAGTGTTACAACTTCTGGCTTTTGAAAACCATATTTCTCCCTAATTTAGCTCTATTCGACTCTTATTAGGCCTAATTCAGGTCAATTTGGACTGACAATTTTACTTTTTCGTTAAACTTTCTATTTTGGTGTAGTAATTAGGTTGACTAGTAGTAATTATTTGTTGAAACTATGTAATACTACTGTCGGCTCTTGAAAATAACGTTTTCTCCCCGTTTGGGCATTATTCGGCTCTTTTATGGCCCAATTCAGGCCATTCGGGGCAGAATGTTTTACTTTGGGTCAAACTTTCTAATTAAAACTAGAAATAAGATTAATTTGTAATAATTATACATCAAAATTATGTAATACAACTCCTATCTCTTGATAACCACATTTTTCTTCTTTTTTTGGCCCTGTTTGGCTCTTATAAGGCCTAGTTCAGGTCAAACTTCTCAATTAAGACGAAATAATGTTAATTTGTAGTATTTATATGTAGAAACTGTGTAATATCACTCACGACTCATGAAAACCAAGTTTCTCCCCGTTTAAGCCTTATTCGGCTCATATAAGGCCTAGTTTAAGCCAATCGGGTGAAAGTTTAACTTTTGATCAAACTTTCATATTAAGATAAGAAATAAGGTTAATTAATAGTAATTGTATATATAAACTATGCAAGATTAATCTCAACTGTTGAACCCTATGCTTTCTTTTTGTTTGGGTGTTATTCGGCTCTAATAAGGCCTAGTTCAGGCCAATCGAGGCTGAAAGTTTGACTTTGGTCAAACTTCATAATTTGGATTAGAATAAGGTTGATTAGTAATAATTGTACAATGAAACTATGTAATACTACTCCGGCTCTTGAAAACCACGTTTTCCCCCAGTTCAGGTCAGTGGGGGTGGTAAATTTTTGGTCAAACTTATCATTTAAGACTAGAAACAAGCTTAATTAATAGTAATTGCACGTAAAAATTATGTAATACTACTCCCGGCTCTTGAAAACTACGTTTTCTCCCCGTTTGTGCCCAATTTAACTCATATATGGCCTAGTTTAGGCCAATAAGGGCTGAAAGTTTAACTTTTGGTCAAACTTCCCAATTAAGAATAGAAACAAATTAAATTAGCAATAATTACATATAGAAACTATGTAATATTACTCCTAACTCTTGAAAATCATATTTCTCCCTCCCCTTTGGGCCTTATTCAGCTCTTATAAGACCTAGTCCAGGCCAATCGGGGCTGAAAGTTTGACTTTTGGTCGAACTTCCTAATTAAGACTTGAAACCAGATTTATTAGTAGTAATTGTACATAGAAACTTTGTAATATTACACCCAGCTCTTGAAAATCACATTTTCTCCCTATTAGGCTCTATTCAGCTCTAATAAGGCCTAGTTTGGGCCAATCGGGGCTCAAAGTCAATTTTTGGTCATACTCTCCAATTTAGAGTAGAAATAATATTATTTAGTAGTATATTAAACTATTGTATTACAACTCACGATTCTTGAAAACCATATTTTTTTTCCATTATATAGGCCCTATTCGGCTCTTATAAGGCCAAGTCAGGCCAATCAGGACTGAAAGTTTGACTTTTGGTCAAACTCTCCAATTTAAAGTAGAAATAATGTTAATTAGTAGAAATCATATATTGAACCAATGAATTACAACTCACGGCTCTTGAAAATCATATTTTTCCTTATTTGGGCCCTATTCAGCTCTTATAAGGCCTACTTCAGGCTCATCAGGGCTAAAAGTTTGACTCGTGGTCAAACTTTCGAACTAGAACATGAAACACATTTAGTTGGTAGTAATTGTAAATTGAAATTATGTAATATTAATCCAGGTTGTTGAAAACCACGTTTTCTCCCTATTTGGGCCTTATTTATCTCTTATATGGCCTAATTCAAGCCATTTAGGGCTGAAATTTTGACTTTTGGTCAAATTTTCCAATTTATAGTAGAAATAGTGTTAATAGTTATAATTATATATAATACTACTTACGACTTTTGAAAATCACATTTTTCTCTCAGTTTGGGCCCTGTTCGACTCTTACATAGCCTAGTTCAGATCAATCCGGGCTGAATGTTTGACTTTTGAACAAACATCCTAGTTAAAAAAATTAGTTAGTTGTAATTATACATAAAAACTATGTAATACTACTCTCGATTCTTAAAAATTGTGTTTTCTGCCCTTTTGTGCCATATTCTGCTCTTATAAGCCCTACTTTAGGCCATCGAGACTGAAAGTTTGATTTTCATCAAAATTTTCAATTAAGACTAAAAATAAGATTAATTAATGTTAATTATACATAAAAACTATGTAATATAACTCTCGGCTCTTGATAACCACGTTATCCCCCTGTTTGGGCCTTATTTAGCTCTTATAAGGCCTAATTCAAGCCAATCAGGGCCGAAAGTTAGACGATTGGTCAAACTTCCTAATTAAGACTAGAAATAATATTAATTTGCTTTATTTGTATGAAGAAACTATGTAATATTAATCACGGCTCTTGAAAATCATATTTTCTTCCTGTCCTATTTGGCACTTATAAGGCCAAGTTCAGGTCAATCGGGGCGGAAATTTTCACTTTTTGGTCAAACTTTCTAATTTGGAGTAGAAATGAGGTTACCTACTAGTAATTGTATATTGAAACTATGTAATGCTACAGCCAGCTCTTGAAAGTCACGTTTTGTCCTCGTTTGGGCACTAATCGGCTCTTTTAAGGCCTAGTTCAGGCCATTCGGGGCAGAAAGTTTTACTTTGAGTTAAACTTCCCAATTAAAACAAGAAACAAGAATAATTAGTAGTAATTATATATAAAAACAATGTAATACTATTATCACTGAAAACCATATTTTCCCCATATTTGGGCCGTGTTTAACTCTTATAAGGAAAAGTTCAGGCTAATCTGTACTGAAAGTTAGACTATTAGTCAAACTTCTATACTAAGAATAGAAATAACATTAATTTACGGAATTTGTAAGTAGAAACTATGTAATACTACACACGGCTCTTGAAATCCATATTTTCTTCCCATTTGGGTCCTATTCGGCTCATATAAGGCCTAATTCAGGCAAATCGGGGTAACAGTTTAGCTTTTGGTCAAACTTCCCAATTAAGACAAGAAATAAGGCTAATTAGTAGTAATTGTACATAGAAACTATGTAATATAAATTCTGGCTATTGAAAACCATGTTTTCTCCCCTTTGGTCCCTATTCGGCTCTAATAAGGCATAATTCACGCCATTTGGGGCTGAAAGTTTGATTTTTGGTCAAAATTTCTAATTAAGGCTAGAAACTATATTAATTAATGGTAATTATATATAAAAATTATGTAATACTACTCCTGGCTTATGATAACCACATTTTCCCCTGTTTGGACCTTATTCGGCTCTTATAAGGCTTAGTTCAGGCCAATCTGGGCTGAAAGTTAGACTATGGTCAAATTTCTAATTAAGACTGGAAATAATTTTAATTTACTGCATTTCTACGAAGAAACTATGTTATACCAAACATGGCTCTTGAAAATCATGTTTTCTCTCAGTCCTATTTGGCACTTATAAGGCCTAATTCAGGTCAATTGGGGCTGAAATTTTGACTTTTTGGTTAAACTTTTCAATTTGGAGTAGAAATGAGGTTACCTAGTAGTAATTATACATTGAAACTATGTAATGCTACAAGCGGCTCTTGAAAATCACGATTTCTCCCTGTTTGGGCACTATTCGGCTCTATTAAGTCCCAGTTCAGGATATTCGGGGCAGAATTTTTTATTTTGGGTCAAGTTTCCCAATTAGGACTAGAAACAAGATTAATTAGTAGTAATTATACATAAAAACTATGTAATACTACTGCTGGCTATTGATAACCACGTTTTTCCCATTTTGGGCCCTGTTCGACTCGTATAAGGCCTAGTTTAGGCCAATCTGCGCTGAAAGTTAAACTATTAGTCAAAATTCCCTATTAATACTATAAATAACATTAATTTGTAGTATTTGTATGTAAAAACTATGTAATACCACAGACGACTCATGAAATCCATGTTTTCTCCCCGTTTAGATCCTATTCGGCTCATATAAGGCCTAGATCAGGCCAATCAGAGTAAAAGTTTAACTTTTGGTCAAACTTCCCAATTAAGACAAAAAAACAAGATTAGTTAGTAGTAATATACATAGAAACTATGTAATATAAATCTCTGTAGTTGAAAATCATGCTTTCTTCCCGTTTGGGTCCTATTCGGCTCTAATAAGTCCTATTTCACACCAATCGGGGCTGAAAGTTTGACTTCTGATTTTAATAGTAATTATACATAAAAACTATATAATACTACTCTGGATCTTGATAACTACATTTTCCCCCTGTTTTGGGCCCTATTCGACTCCTATAAGGCCAAGTTCAGGCCAATCTGGGCTGAAAGTTAGACGATTAATCAAACTTCCTAATTAAGACAAGAAATAATGTTAATTTGTTGTATTTGTACGAAGAAACTATGTAATACCAATCACGACTCTTGAAAATCATGTTTTCTCCCTATTCTACTTGGCACTAATAAGTCCTAGTTTAGATCAATAGGGGTTGAAATTTTGAATTTTTTGGTCAAACTTTTCAATTTAGAGAAGAAATGAGGTTACCTAGTAGTAACTAGTAGTAATTGTATATTGAAACTATATAATGCTACAACCAGCTCTTGAAAATCACATTTTCTCCTCGTTTGGACACTATTCGGCTCTTTTAAGGCCTAGTTCAGGCCATTCGGGGCAGAAAGTTTTACTTTGAGTCAAACTTCCTAATTAAGACAAGAAACAAGAATAACTAGTAGTAACTATATATAAAAACTATGTAATACTACTGCCGGCTACTGAAAACCATATTTTCCTGATCTTTGGGCCATGTTCAGCTCTTATAAGGCCAAGTTCAGGCTAATCTGTACTGAAAGTTATACTATTGGTCAAAATTCCATACTAAGAACAGAAATTACGTTAATTTATGGAATTTATACGTAGAAACTATATAATACCACACACGGCTCTTGAAATCCATGTTTTCTCCCCATTTGGGTCATATTCGGCTTATATAAGGCCTAATTCAGGCAAATCAGGGTAACAGTTTAGTTTTTTGTCAAACTTTCCAATTAAGACAAGAAATAAGGCTAATTAGTAGTAATTGTATATAGAAAACTATGTAATATAAATTTTGGCTATTGAAAATCATGTTTTCTCCCCCTTTAGGCCCTATTCGGCTCTAATAAGGCCTAGTTCAGGCCATTTGGGGCTGAAATTTTGATTTTTTGTTAAATTTCCCAATTAAGGTTAGAAATATTAATTAATGGTAATTATATATAAAAACTATGTAATACTACTCCGGCTCATGATAACCACGTTTTTCGCTATTTGGGCCTTATTCGGCTCTTATAAGGCCTAGTTCAGGCCAATCTGGGCTGAAGTTAGACTATTGGTCAAATTCCTAAATAAGACTAGAAATAATTTTAATTTGATACATTTGTACAAAGAAACTATGTAATACCAATCATGGCTCTTGAAAATCATGTTTTCTCTCAGTCCTATTTGGCACTTATAAGGCCTAATTCAGGTCAATTAGTGCTAAAATTTTGACTTTTTGGTCAAACTTTTCGATTTGGAGTAGAAATGAGGTTACCTAGTAGTAATTATACATTAAAACTATGTAATACTACAACCGGCTCTTGAAAACTACGATTTCTCCCTGTCTGGGCACTGTTCGGATCTATTAAGTTCTAATTTAGGATATTCGGGGTAGAAAGTTTTATTTTGGGTCAAGCTTCCCAATTAGGACTAGAAACAAGATTAATTAGTAATAATTATACATAAAAATTATATAATACTACTGCCGGCTATTGATAACCACGTTTTCCCCTTTTTAGGCCCTGTTCGGCTCATATAAGGCCTAGTTAAGGCCAATCTGTGCTGAAAGTTAGACTATTAGTCAAAATTTCCTATTAAGCTTAGAAATAATGTTAATTTGTAGTATTTGTATGTAGAAACTATGTAATACCACACACGGCTCTTGAAATCCATGTTTTCTCCCCGTTTGGGTCCTATTCGGCTTATATAAGGCCTAAATCAGGCCAATCGGGGTAAAAGTTTAACTTTTGGTCAAACTTTCTAATTAAGATAAGAAATAAGGCTAATTAGTAGTAATTGTACATAGAAACTATGTAATATAAATTTCTGCAGTTGAAAACCATGCTTTCTCCCCGTTTGGGCCCTATTCGGCTCTAATAAGTCCTAGTTCACACCAACCGAGGCTGAAATTTTGACTTCTAATTTTAATGGTAATTATACATAAAAACTATGTAATACTACTCCGGATTTTGATAACCACGTTTTCCCCCTGTTTAGGCCCTATTCGGCTCTTATAAGGTCTAGTTCAGGCCAATCTGGGCTAAAAGTTAGACGATTAATCAAACTTCCTAATTAAGACTAGAAATAATGTTAATTTGCTTTATTCGTACAAGGAAACTATGTAATACCAATCACAGCTCTTGAAAATCATGTTTTCTCCCCGTCCTATTCGGCACTAATAAGGCCTAGTTCAGATCAATAGGGGCTGAAATTTTGAATTTTTTTGTCAAACTTTCCAATTTAGAGTAGAAATGAGGTTACCTAGTAGTAACTAGTAGTAATTGTACATTGAAACTATATAATGCTATAATTGGCTCTTAAAAACCATATTTTCTCCCTGTTTGAGCACTATTCGGCTCTATTAACGCCCAGTTCAGGCTATTCGGGGCAGAAAGTTTTACTTTGGTTCAAATTTCCCAATTAAGAGTAGAAACAAGATTAATTAGTAGTAATTATACATAAAAACTATGTAATACTAATGCCGGCTATTGATGACCATGTTTTCTCCTTATTTGGGCCTGTTAGGCTCTTATAAAGCCGAATTCAGGCCAATTTGTGCTGAAAGTTAGACTATTGATCAAACTTCCCTATTAAGACTAGAAATAACGCTAGTTTGCAGTATTTGTATGTAGAAACAATGTAATATCACACACAGCTCTTGAAACCCATATTTTCTCCCCGTTTGGATCCTATTCGGCTCATATAAGGCCTAGTTTAGGCAAATCGGGGTAAAATTTTAACTTTTTTGCCAAACTTTCCAATTAAGAAAGAAACAAGGTTAATTAGTAGTACTTGTACATAAAAACTATGTAATATAAATCTCGGCTATTGAAAACCACATTTTCTCCCCGTTTGGGCCCAATTTATCTCTACTAAAGCCCAATTCACGCCAATTGTGGCTGAAAGTTTGATTTTTGGTCAAACTTCTTAATTAATACTAGAAACAAGATTAATTAATTGCAATTATATATAAAAACTATGTAATACTACTCCCGGCTCTTGATAACCACTTTTTCCTCCTGTTTGGGCCTTATTCCGTCTGAAAAGGCCTAGTTCAAGCCAATCTAGGCTGAAAGTTAGATGATTGGTCTAATTCCTAATTAAGACTGAAAATAATTTTAATTTGTACATTTGTATGAAGGAACTATGTAATACCAATCACAGCTTTTAAAAACTGTAGCACCCCGTTCCCGGGATACCTACCCAGATACGTGCCCTGACTTTTTGACCGTATTGTTTCAATTTTCTTCCAGTATTTATTTTTAAGTTGTGATTGCTTATGTTATCTGGTATCGGATCTGAATTCTCAGACCTAGAGTCAGCCCTGACCCGGACCGGGAACCCGATACCAGCCTGCAGCCCGATTTGACCTTTCTGGTAGTCCGATTTGATCGATTTTAGATTCAGACACTGTTTTCTAATATTTTAGATTTTTCATGATTTTCTGAAATTTTTCAGAATTTTTCTACAAAATCTTCAAAGCCGGTGTCATTCAGCACACTGACCGATTCCCATATTTTTAATTTTCAAATGAAATTGAATTTTCAGAAACGTCTTTCACATTACTTCTTAAAATTTTATTTTCTATCTGAATATATTTTTTTATTTTTTTCTAAATTTATCAAAATTTCACCGATTCTGGTGTCGGCCGGTATAGCCGGAAGATTTCAAGATTTTTAATTTGAAAATTAGAAAGAATTTATCAAATCTGATTTCATTAGGAATCTTAAAATAATATTTACTATTTTTGAGAATTTTTTGGAATGTTTCTGAAACAATCAAATTTTCATCCTATTAAAATAATAATATTATTTACCGATAATTTTTTTCTTGCTTTTTGCTTCTCTACTCTCCTACTTTATACTCCCAGATATTTTGATAAATTAATTATTTAATAATAATTTTTTTACTATTTTCTTTTCTTTTTCCTTATTTTTTCCTTTTCCTTCATTTTCTTTCTTTTTCTTCTTTCTTTTCTTCCCCTTCACTCCACCCCCATGCCCTGCCCTGTGACCCACTGCCTGCAGCCTGGCTGCTGCAAACAATAGCAGCAGCAGCATGATGGCCTGCTCCCCCCATCCCTCTCCCATCCCTCTTCCTCTTCCTTTCCCTCTCTTTCAATATATTTTCTTCTTTTTCTTTCCCTTCCCATATTCCATCACCTTCTTCATCTCTCACCCAACTTCTCCAACCACCGCCTCCACCACCAAGGTCGCCCAGCACCGACGCCTTAGCCACCGCTGCCGCACCCCCAACCTCCTACTTCCCTTCCCCACTTCCCTCATCTCCAAACGCCACCTCCTTCTCTTCAATTTCACCAAAACCCATCCCATCACCATCTTCTTCTTCTCCAAAATTCTCACTTCCTCCACTCTAACCACCCCACCACCATCTCCTCCACATCCTCCAACTCTTCACCACCTCTAACAAGCACCACCACCACCATCACCACCATCTACCACCACCACCAAATACAACAACAACACCAACATCAACTACACCGAACCAAAACCCCACAACCACCCACCTCCAGCCTAGCCGGTGCCACCTCCTCCCCGGCGGCACCGCCGGAGCCGCCCAGGCCGCCGGCCCCCTCCCATCTCCTTCTTCTTTTTCTTTCTTTCTTTCTTTCTTCTTTCTTTCTTTCTTTCTTTCTTTTATTTCTTTCCTTTTTCTTCTTTCCCCTTTTACCCCCACCTTAACCCCCTATTTACCTCTCTATATTTTCCATTATACCCCTCTCATTTATTTCTTTATTTCCTTCTTTCCTTTTTCAACTTTTCCTTTTTCTTTTTAACAATTCCAACAAAACTCTTTCTTTCTCTCTAACTAATCCTCTCTCTCTCCCCTCCCCTATTTTCTCTAATATATATATATATATATATATATATATATATAATTATATATATATATATTATATGTATATATAGTATGGATGAGTAGCTTGCTCGCACGTGTGCGTGGATTTCTCGAATTTTAACTCGGTATTACGTCCGGTGTTAGGCGAGTACATCTCTTGTGTTGTTTTATACATTGCTATCATCGTTACATGCCTAAAAACTGTTATCTTGTTTTTTTATACATGATGCATCGTATGCTAATTGATATAAGATATGCGAGTACATTTTTTGTGTTGCTATATGCTTTTCTATTACCGTTACATGCCTAGTAATTGCCACTGTAACTTTTGCTAAATGATACACTGTTGTACGAGTTGATATTTCATATCTGACACCAGTACTTGTCATGCTATATTTGATACATGATACCTAACACCGGTACTTGCCATACTATACTTAACACATGATACCTGACATGCTATATTTAGCACATGATATCTGATACCGGTACTTGCCATACTATATTTGACACATGATATCTAACACGGGTACTTGTCATGTTATACTTGACCCCTGATATCTGATACTGGTACTTGACATGCTATCACTCACTTGACATGCTATCACCTGGTACTAGTATACTTGACCTGATATTGTGACACCTGACTAGTTACGGCTATACCTTACACCTGTATTACCTGGCATATCCATGATTAACACTATTACAGGGACTTGGCATGATTATTATATTATTACCAGACATCTGGTACTCTTGAACTCCTGTACTCCTGAACTCCTGTATCCCCTGTATTCATGTCCCCCTGCACTGTTACTCTTATTAATAGCACAGTCAAATCAGCGTTCGGCAGAGCATGCCTGGTGTTGGGATGACGAGGATGTATCCCATGATCGTGCTAGCGTCCGGCGGATCCTGAATGGAACTAAGTGCCACACGAAACAAAGTGCCGCACCACACATGCGGTGGGGGCCACCTCTTGAATCCGTGGGGGTCACCTCTAGAATCCATTCCCCACACAGAGCAAAGTGCCACACAGAGCAAAGTGCCACACCACGCACGTGGTGGGGGCTACCTCTTGAATCTGTGGGGGCCATCTCTTGAATCTGTGGGGCTACCTCCTGTATCAACCCTCAGAGCAAAGTGCCACACCACACACGTGGTGGGGGCCACCTCTTGAATCTGTGAGGGCTACCTCTTGAATCTGTAGGGCTACTTCCTCCCTCCTGCCTGTGCCACCTGGTGTTAGCGTGATAAGAATTCTCAGTGCCTATTAACACCCACACATACATGTACAATGATAACGCCTGGAGCATGTGTTATTTGATCTATCCCCTATTCGAATAATGGTACCTACATATCGGAGTTTGGATGAGCTCTACTGGAAGTACGGGCTCCAGTGTGAACTGTCGGTGTTGTGGGACGCCGGTGAGAAAGGGACAAGAATAACATAAGAACATAACAATCAAACAGTAATAATATTAGGAACGTATGATATTTGGTCTCTCCTTTGTTCGGGTCCTGGTACTCACATTCAGACCCGGATAAGTTCTATAGAGTGTGAACTCTAGTATAGACTATCGGGGTGATGTGAGGCGCTAGTAGGGAGGCGATTAAAATATCAAACGGTACTGATTATTATTATTGAATAAATTAAAACGCAACACCTCTATATTCCAGTTATAGTGTTATGCCCTGAGTTGACACCTTGCTTTATGACCTATGTTGATTACTCCAGACACACTATAGTTCTGTTACTCATAGGGCAACTCAAGTTATATAAACTCAGACGATGGTGACATGAGATATGTGGTATATAAATGAGGGTTTTCTTGTTTGGATTATCCCCTTGACGTATCACTCCCGTGAATCTATAATCTGAGCTGGTACAACTAGTTTTGTCCATACTTGTATTGATCGCATGTTTAACTTATTTACTGCATGTTTATATGTACCTATGCTCTTCATACTGTCTTCTATGCATGTTTTCAGTTTCATATTCATTGATATACATGATTTACTGTTGTTCCTTTAATTTCCTTATGTTACTTGTTATTTCTTGTACCTGCATGCCTGGATCACATCACTTGATCATGTACACGTGTGCCTATTATGCATGCCATTTGGCTTTATCATATGTACTCGTGGGTTGCATTTGACAATCCTGAATTCTCATGTCCAGATCCTTGAGTCTGGACCTTGGTGACCTTACTGTAACTGATCAGAGTGGGCAGCGGATCCTTCCGTGACGATTGGAGTGCAGCAGAAGCTTGGATCTCGCCATGGTTCTTCCTCCCAGTTCCTCTCCTGTTTGGCTCCCGAGGCCCTCTTGTTACTCGTGAGCACCTCTCAGCTTTTGTATATCTCTTCATGTATTGTACTTTTATATTTTCTGGTGATGTAATATTCCTATAATATCGTATCACTCTCTGTGATAACCATGTACTTGTACTTTTCTATTGGGATGTATATTACCACTGTGCTTCTGCATTCTGATTCTTGCTTGTACTAATGCTTAGCGTATATACATGGGGGTATTTTCGACCTACGTATATACATCGCAGTGACGTCTCCGTACCTGGGGGATCGGGGCGTCACAAAAATCATATTTTATCTCTGTCCTATTCGGCACATATAAGGCCTAATTCAGATCAATCGGGGCTGAAAGTTTGACTTTTTGATCAAACTTTTCAATTTGGAATAGAAATGAGGTTACGTAGTAGTAATTATGCATTAAAACTATATAATGCTACAGTCGGCTCTTGAAAACTATGTTTTCTCTCCGATAAGAACCGAATAGGGCTCAAGATGGGGAAAATTTGGCTTTAAAAGAGTCGGGAGTAGTATTACATAGTTTTTATGTATAATTACGGATAATTAATCTTGTTTCTAGTCTTAATTTGAAAGTTTGATCAAAAGTAAAACTTTCTGCCCCGAATAGCCTGTATTGGACTTTAAAAGAGCCGAATAGTGCCCAAATAGGGAGAAAACATGATTTTCAGGAGCCGACAGTAGTATTACATAGTTTTAATGTACAATTATAACTAATTAACCTCATTCTACTCTAATTAGAAAGTTTAACCAAAAAGTCAAACTTTCAGCTCCGATTAACCTGAACTAAGCCTCATAAGAGCCAAATAGAGCCCAAACGATGAGAAAAGGAGGTTTTCAAAAGACGTGAGTAGTAATACATAGATTCTATATACACTTACCACTAGTTAACCTTGTTCCTAGTCTTCATTGGGAAGTTTAACTAAAAGTGAAACTTTCAGCACCGATTGGGTTGAACTAAGCTATATAAAGTCGAATAGGGCCCAAAGAGGGAGAATATGTAGTTTTCAAGATCCGAGAGTAGAATAACATAGCTCTCTGTATAATTATTGCAAATTAACCATGTGACTAGTCTTAATTGAAAAGTTTAAAAAAAATTAAACTTTCAACTCTGATTAGCTTGAATTAGGCCTTATAAGAGCCGAATAAGGCCCAAATGGGAAACAAGTGTGATTTTCAAGAGTCGGGAGCAGTATTACATAGTTTCTATGTAAAATTACATTAATTAAATTTGTTTCTAGTTCTATTTAAGAAGTCTGAAAAAGTCAAACTTTCATCTACGATTGGCCTGAACTAAGGCTTATAAGAAAAGAATAGGGCACAAATAGGGGAAAATAATATTTTCAAGAGCTGGGAGTAGTACTAAATAGTTTTTATGTACAATTCTACTAATTTACCATTTTTCTACTCTTAATTGGAATGTTTGACCAAAAGTCAAAATTTCACCCTGATTGGCCTGAGTTTGGCCTTTTAAGAGACGAATAGGACCCAAACGGGGAGAAAACGTGGTTTTTAAGAGCCGGGATTAGAATTACATAATTATTATATCTAATTACTAATAATTAATCTTGTTTCTAGCCTTAATTAGAAAGTTTGACCCAAAGAAAAACTTTCTGCCCTGATTGGTCTGAACTGGGCCTTAAAAGAGCCGAATAATACCCAAACATGGAGAAAACATGATTTTCAAGAGCAAAAATAGTATTACATAGTTTCTATGTACAATTACTAATAATTAACCTAATTTTACTGCAAATTGAAAAGTCGACCAAAAAGTCAAACTTTCAACTTCGATTGACCTGAACTTGGCCATATAAGAGCCGAATAGAGCCCAAACGAGAAGAACATAGTTTTCAAATTGCCAGAAGTAGTAACACATAGACCCTATGTATAATTACTACTAATTAACCTTATTTCTAGTCTTAATTGGGAGTTTGACCCCTCGACTGGCCGGAACTAAGCCTTATATGAGCCGCATAAGACCCAAACGGGGAGAAAACATGATTTTCAAAAGCCAGAAGTAGTAGTACATAGTTCATATGTAAAATTACTACTTATTAAACTTGTTTATTATCTTAATTAGAAAGTTTGACCAAAAGTCAAACTTCAGCCCTGATTGGCCTGAACTAGGGCTTATAAGAGCCGAATAGAGCAAAAAGGGGAGAAAATATGATTTTCAATAGTCGGGAGTAGTATTACATAGTTTCTATGTATAATTACTACCAATTAAACTTGTTCCTAGTCTTAATTGGGAGTTTGACCAAAGCTCAAAATTCAACCCCGATTGACCTGAACCAGGCCATATAAGAGCTGAATAGGGCTAAGTAGGGAGAAAACTTAGTTTTCAAGAGCTGTGAACTATATTTCATAAGTTTAATTTACATTTACTGCTAATTAACATCATTTCTATTATAAATTAAGAAGTTTAGCCAAAAGTCAAATTTTCAGTCCCGAATGGCCTGAACTAGGCCCAAATGGGGAGAAAACGTGATTTTCAAGATCCGTGAGTAGTAAACATAGGTTTAATTTATGTAAAATTACTACTAATTAAACTTGTTTTTAGTGTTTATTGGGAAGTTTGACCAAAACTTAAACTTTCAGCCATGATTGGCCGGCACTAGGCCTTATAAGAGCCAAATAGGACCCAAACAGGAAGAAAAATCGTTTTCAAAAATCGGGATTAGTATTATATAGTTTCTATGTAAAATAAATACTGATTAAACTTGTTTCTAGCCTTAATTAAAAAGCTTGACTACTTTCAGCTCTGATTGGCCTGAACTGGTGCTTCTAAGAGCCAAATGGGCACAAAAGAAGAGAAAACATGATTTTCAAGAGCCAAAAGTTGTATTACATAGTTTCTATGTATAATTACTACCAATTAAACTTCTTTCTAGTCTTAATTGAGAGTTTGACCAAAACTCAAACTTCAACCTCGATTGACCTAAACCAGGCCATATAAGAGCCGAATAGGGCCAAAATGGGGAGAAAAACTTGGTTTTCAAGAGCCGTGAGTAGTGTTACATAAGTTTAATACACAATTACTACTGATTAACATTATTACTATTATAAATTGAAAAGTTTGACCAAAAGTCAAATTTTCAGTCCCGAATGGCAAGAGCTAGGCCTAATAAGAGCCAAATAGGGCCCAAATAGGGAGAAAACGTGATTTTCAATATCTGCGAGTAGTATTACATAGGTTCAATTTACGAATACTACTAATTAACCTTATTTATACTCTAAATTAGAGAGTTTGATCAAAAATTTAACTTTCAGCTCCGATTGGACTGAACTAGGCCATAGAGCTGAATAATGTCTAAACTGGGAGAAAATGTGATTTTCAAGAGTCGGGTGCAATATTACATAGTTTTCATGTGCAATTACTATTAATACGTTTGGTACTAGTCTTAAATGAGAAGTTTGACCTGAAGTCGAACTTTGAGCCCCGATTGGCCTGAAGTGGCCTTATAACAGCCGAATGGGCCCAAACGTAAAAAAGAGTGTGGTTTTGAAGAGCCGTGTGCAGTATTACATAGTTTCCATATACTATTACTAATTATTTAACTTGTTTTTTAGTCTTAATTGTGAACTTTGACCAAAAGTAAACTTTAAATCCCGATTGGCCTGAACTAGGCCATATTAATAGCTGAATGGGTACAGATTAGAAGAAAATGTTGTTAGAGACGAATAGCGCACAAACGAGGAGAAAATGATGTTTCGAGAGCCGAGAGTAGTATTACATAGCTTATATATATAACTACTACTAATTAAACTTGTTTCTAATCTTAATTAGGAAGTTTGACCAAAAGTGAAAATTCAGCTCCGATTGACCTGAACTGGGCAATACACCATATAATTAAAAGCGGAATAGGGCCCAAATAGGAAGAAAAACTTGGTTTTCAAGAGCCATGAGTAGCATTATATAGGTTCAATATGCAATTACTACTAATTAACATTTTTTTCTATTATAAATTTGGAAGTTTAACCGAAAGTCAAATATTCAGCCCCGAATGGCCTGAACTAGACCTTATTAGACCAAATAGGGCCAAAATAGGGAGAAAACGTGATTTTCAACGACCGGGATTAATATTACATAGTTTCTAAGTACAATTACTACTAATTAACCTCGTTTCAATTCTTAATTGCTAGATTGACCAAAAATCTAACTAACAGTCCCGATTGGCTTAAATTAGGCCTTAGTAGAGCCGAATAAGGCCTAAACAGGTAGAAAACATGGTTTTCAACAGCCGAGATTAATATTACATAGTTTTTACATATAATTACTACTAATAAACCTTGTTACTAGTCTTAATTAGAAAGACTGATCAAAAGTCAAACTTTCAACTAATAGGCCTGAACCAACCCTTATTACAGTCGAATAGGGTCCAAATGGGGAAAAAAACGTGATTTTTAAGATCCGGGAGTAATATTACATAGTTTCTATGTATAATTACTACTAACTTAACTTGTTTTTAGTCTTAATTTAGAAGTTTGACCAAAAGTCAAAAATTCTGCCCCGATTGACTCGAGCAAGGCTATATAAGAGCCGAGTAGGACCCAAATGAGGAGAAAAACATGGTTTTCAAGAGCCGTGAATGGTATAACATAGGTTCAATATACAATTATTACTAATTAATATTATTTCTACTATAAATGGGAAGTTTGACCAAAAGTCAAATTTTCAGCCCCGAATTATGTGAACTAGGCCTTATAAGAGCAAAATTGGGCCAAATGGGGGAAACTTTATTTTCAACAGTCGAAATTAATATTACATAGTTTCTATGTGCAATTACGACTAATTAACCTTGTTTCAAGTTTTAATTAGAAAATTTGACAAAATATCAAACTTTGAGCCTAGAATAGCCTGAATTAGGCCTTATAATTATACTCTAAATTAGAGAGTTTGACCAAAAATCTAACTTTCAGCCCCGATTGGCCTAAAATTGGCCTTATTGGAGTCGAATAGGGCCCAAACGGGGAGAAAACGTTGTCTTCAACAGCCAAGAGAAATATTACATAGTTTCTATGTACAATTAATACTTATTAACCGTGTTTCTAATCTTAATTGAGAAGTTTGACCAAAAGTCAAATTTTCATCCCGATTGGCCAGAAATAGGCCTTATAAGAGCCGAATTTGACCCAAATGGGGGTGAAAATATGGTTTTAAAGAGCCGGAGTAGTATTACATATCTTTCATGTGCAATTACTTCTAATTAATGTTTTTCCAGTCTTAATTGAAAGTTTGACCGAAAGTCAAACATTCATCCCCGATTGGCCTGAACTAGGCCCTTTAAGAGCTGAATTGGGTCCAAATAGGGAGAAAATGTGGTTTTTTAGAGCCAGGAGTAGTATTATATATTTTTTATATAAAACTAATACTAATTAAACTTGTTTCTAGTCTTAATTGAGAATTTTGACCAAAAGTAAAACTTTCACCCCTGATTGACCTGAAGTAGACTATATAAGAGCCGAATGTGCCAAAACGGGGAGAAAAATGTGGTTTTCAAGAGGCATGAGTAGTACTTCGTTTGTTCAATATACAATTATAAATAATTAACATTGTTTTTACGATAAATTAGGAAGTTTGACCCAAAGTCAAAATTTCAGCCCCGAGTGGCCTGAACTAGGTCTTATAAGAGCTAAATAGGGCCCAACTGGGGAAGAAAAGTAGATTTCAACAGTCGAAATTAATATAACATAGTTTTTTATATAATTACTGCTAATTAACCTTATTTCAAGTCTTAATTGAAGAGTTTGACCAAAAGACAAACTTTCAGCACCGATTGGCCTGACCTAGGCCTTATAAGAGCCGAATAGGGACCAACAAGGAAAAAAATGTGATTTTTAAGAACCGAAAGTAGTATTACATAGGTTGTATGTGCAATTACTACTAATAACCTTATGTTTAGTCTTTATTAGAAGGATCAAAAGTTAAACTTTCAGCCCCAATTGGCCTGAATTAGGCCTTATAAGAACCGAATAGGGCCCAATGGGGAGAAAATGAGGTTTTTAAAGAGCTGGGAGTACTATTACATTGTTTCTATATAAATTACAATAAATTAAAATTGTTTCTAGTTTTAATTAAGAAGTTTGACCAAAAGTCAAACTTTCAGCCTTGATTGGCCTGAACTAGGGCTTATAAGAGCCGAATAGGACACATACGGGGAGAAAAAAATAGTTTTCAACAGCCAGAAGTAGTATTACATGATTTTTATGTATAATTACTACTAATTAAACTTGTTTCTAGTCTTAATTAGGAAGTTTGACTAAAAATCAAATATTCAGCCTCGATTGACCTGACCTAGGCTATATAAGAGCCGAATTGGGCCCAAAAGGGTAAAAAACGTGAACATGGTTTTTTCAAGAGCTGTGAGTAATGTTACAGAGTTCAATGTATAATTACTATTAATTAACATGATTTCTATTATAAATTGAGAGTTTGACCAAAATCAAAGTTTCAGCCTTGAATTGCCTGAACTAGGCCTTATAAGAGCCAAATAGGGTCCAAACGGGGAAAAATGTGATTTGGGATTAATATTGAACAGTTTTAATGTACAGTTAGTACAAAATAACCTTGTTTCTAATCTTAATTGAAAATTTTGACAAAAAGTCAAACTTTCAGCCCCGATTTGCCTGAACTTGGCCTTATAAGAGCTGAATAGGGCAAAAATGGGGAAAAATGTGATTTCAAGAGCCATGAGTAGTACTACATTGGTTCAATTTATAATTATTACTAATTAAGCATATTTCTATTCTAAATTGGAGATGTTGGCCAAAATCTAAATATCAGCATTGATTAGCTTGAACTAGGCCTTATTAGAGCCGAATAGGGCATAAAGAGGGAGAAAACAAGATTTTCAAGAGCTAGATTTAATATTATATAGTTTTTGCGTACAATTACTACTACTTTAACTTATTTCGAGTCTTAATTGGGAAGTTTGACCAAAAGTCAATCAGCCCCAATTGGTTTGAACTAAGCCATATAAAAATAGTTGAATAGGGCACAAATAGAAAGAAAACGTGGTTTTCAAAAGCCAGGAGTAGTAATACATAGTTTCTACATACAATTAATACTAATTGAACTTATTTATAATCTCAGTTTAGAAGTTTGATCAAAAGTCAAACTTCCAGCCCCAATTGACCTGAGCTAGGCTAGGGCCCAAATGGGGAGAGAAAAACGTCGTTTTCAGGAGCCGTGAGTATTATTACATAGGTTTAATATATAATTCTCCTAATTAAGCTTATTTATACTCTAAATTGGAGAGTTTGACAAAAAATCTGATTTTTAGCCCCTATTGACTTGAACTTTATTTGAGCCTAATAGGGCCTAAACAGGTAGAAAACATGGTGTTTAAGAACCGGGTGAAATATTACATAGTTTCTTTGTACATTTCTACTAATAAATCCTGTTTCTAGTTTTAATTAGAAAGTTTGACCAAAAGTCAAAATTTTAACACCGATTGGCCAGAAATAGGCCTTATAAGAGCCTAATAGGGCTCAAACGGGGGAAAAATATCGTTTTCAAGAGCTGGTACTAATATTACATAATTTCTATGGATAATTACAAATAATTTAATTTGTTTCTAATCTTAATTAGGAAGTTTGACCAAAAGTCATACTTTCAGCCCCGATTGGCTTGAACTATACTATATAAGAGATGATAAGTCACAAAGTATAGAAGACATGATTTTCAGGAGCCGGGAGTAGTATTACATAGTTTCTATGTACAAAAACCACTAATTAAACTTGTTTCACTCCAATTTGAGAAGTTTGACCGAAAATCAATCTTTCAGCCCCGAGTAGCCTGAATTAGGCCTTATTAAACTGTATACGGGCCAAATAGGGAGAAAATGTGATTTTCAACAGTCGGGATTAATATTACATAGGTTCTATGTATAATTACTACTAATTAACCTTATTTCTTGTCTTAATTGGTTAGTTTGACGAAAAGTCAAGCTGATTGGCCTGGATAAGGCCTTATAAGAGCCGAATAGGGGCCAAACGAGGATAAAATATGATTTTCAAGAGCCGTGAGTAATATTACATAGTTTTTGCATACAAATATTATAAATTAACATTATTTCTAGTCTTAATTTTCAGCCCTGATTGGCCAGAGAAATAGGCTTTATATAGGAGCCGAATTAAGCCCAAATAGGTGAAAATGTGATTTTCAAGAGCCGATAGTTGTATAACATACTTTTTATATATAATTACTATTAATTAATCTTGTGTCTATTCTTAATTGAGAAGTTTGAGCCAAAGTAAAACTCTCTGCCCAAATAGCCTAAACTGGGCCATAAAATAGCCAAATAGTGCCCAAACGGGGAGAAAATATTATTTTCAGGAGCCGGCAGTAGCATTAGATAGTTTTAAGGTACAATTACTACTAATTAACCTCAGTACTACTCTAAATTGGAAAGTTTGACAAAAAAAATCAAACTTTTAGCCCGATTAACCTGAACTGGGCCTTATAAAAGCCTAATAGAGCCAAATGGGGCGAAAACGTGATTTTCAAAAGCCAGGAGTAGTAACACATAGTTTCTATATCTAATTTTTACTAATTAACATTATTTCTAGTTTTAATTAGAAATGTTGAGTAAAAGTCAAATTTTCAGTCTCGATTGGTCTGAATTAGGCCTTACAAGAGCCGAGTATAGCCAAACGGGATGAAAACGTGATATCAAGAGTCGGGAGTAGTATTACATAGTTTTTATGTACAATTACTACTAAGTAACCTTCTTCTAATCTTAATTAGAATGTTTTACTAAAAATAAACTTTTAACCTCAATTGGTCAGAACTAGGCCTCATAAGAGCTGAATAGGGCCTAAATAGAGAGAAAAATGTCATTTTCAAGAGTCAAGAGTAGTATTAAATAGTTTCTTTAAAAAATTATTACTAAGTAAACTTATTTCTAGTCTTAATTGCGAAGTTTGATAAAAAAAATCAAACTTTCAGCCCCGTTGGCCAGAACTAAGGCTTATAAGAGCTGATAGTGCACAAACAGGAAAAAAACATGATTTTCAAGAACCGAAAGTAGTATTACATAGTTTCACTATATAATTACTACTAATAAACCTTATTTCTACTCTGAATTGGAAAGTTTGTTCCAAAGTAAAACTTTCTGCCCTGAATGGCCTGAGTGGGCATAAAGAGCCGAATAGAGCCCAAACGGGGAGAAAATGTGGTTTCAAGAGCTGGCAGTAGTATTACATTATTTTAAGGTGCAATTACTACTAATTAACCTCAGTACTACCCCAAATTGGAAAGTTTGATCAAAAAGTCAAACTTTCAGCCCCATTAACCCGAACTAGGCCTAAATAAAAGCCAAATGAGTCCAAATTGGGAGAAAACATGATTTTCAAAGCTGAGAGTAGTAACACATAGTTTCAATGTCCAATATTACTAATTATCCTTATTTCTAGTCTTCATTACAAACTTTAAGTAAAAGTCAAACTTTTTCAGCCCCGACCAGCCGAACCGGGCCTTATAAAAGTCGAGTACGGCACAAGCAGGGTGAAAACGTGATTTTCAAGAGTTGATAGTAGTATTACATAGTTTCTATATACATTTACTACTAATTAACTTTGTTTCTAGTCAAAATTGGAAAGTTTGACCAAAAGCTAATTTTTAACCCCGATTGGTCAGAACTAGGCCTTCTAAGAGCCGAATAGGGCCAAACGGGGAGAAAACATGATTTTCAAGAGTCGAGAATAGTATTACATAGTTTCTTTATAAAATTACTACTAATTAAACTTGTTTCTAGTCTTAATTGGGAAGTTTGACCAAATTTAAATTTTCAACCACCGATTGGCTAGAAGTTAGGCTTAAAAGAGCCGAATGGGGCACAAATGGGGAGAAAATTAGGTTTTCAAGAGCGGATGGTAGTATTACATAGTTTCACTGTACAATTACTACTAATAAACATTTTTTCTGCTCTAAATTGGGATGTTTATCTGAAAGTCAAACTTTCAACCCGTGTTGGCCTAAATTACGCCTTATAAGAGCTGACTAGGGTCCAAATGGGGAGAATGTTTGAGCAAAAGTAAAACTTTCAGTCCCGATTAGTTTGAACTAGGCCTTAGGAGCCGAATAGTGTCAAACGGGGACAATTATCTCTAATTCACCTTATTTCTACTCTAAATTGGAGAGTTTGACAAAAAATCTGACCTTCAGCCCCGATTGGTCTGAGTTAGGCCTTATTTAAGCTAAATAGGGCCTAAAGAGGGAGACAACATGGTTTTCAAGAGACAGGTGTAATATTACATAATTTCTATGTACAATTACTACAAATAAACCTTATTTCTAGTCTTAAATAGGAAGCTTGACTAAAAGTTAAACTTTCAGTACCGATTGGCCTAAACTATGCCTTATAAGAGCTAAATAGAGCCCAAACAAGAAAAAAATACAGCTTTCAAGAGTCGAGAGTGGTATTATATATTTTCTATATATAATTTCTATTAATTTAACTATGTTTCTAATCTTAGTTCGGAGTTTAACCAAAAGTCAAACTTGTACCCTGATTGGCCAAAATAGGCCTTATAAGAGCCGAATTTGGCCCAAGCGGGAGAAAACATAGTTTTCATGAGTCATAAGTGCTATTACATAGTTTCCACTACAAACACTGCTAATTAACATTATTTATATTCTAAATTGGGAAGTTTGACCAAAGTCTAACTTTCAGCCCAGATTAGCCTAAACCGAATAGGGCTCAAGATGGGGGAAATTGGGTTTGAAAGAGCCTGGAGTAGTATTACATAGGTTTTATTTATAAGTACAGATAATTAATTTTATTTCTAGTCTTAATTTGAAAGTTTAATCCAAAGTAAAACTTTTTGCCCCGAATAGCCTGAATTGGGCTTTAAAAGAGCCGAATTTGCCCAAATAGGGAGAAAACATGGTTTTTAAGTGCCGACAGTAGTATTACATAGTTTTAATGTACAATTAAATAAATTAACGCCATTCTACTCCAATTAGAAAGTTTAACCAAAAAGCTAAACTTTCAGCTCCAATTAACCTGAACTAGGCCTTATAAGAGCCAAATAGAGCCCAAACAATGAGAAAAGGAGGTTTTCAAAAGACGGGAGTAGTAATACATAGATTTTATGTACAATTACTACTAGTTAATCTTGTTCCTAGTCTTAATTAAAAGTTTGACCAAAAGTCAAACTTTCTACCACGATTGGGCTGAGCTATGCTATATAAGAGTCGAATATGGCCCAAACAGGGAGAAAACGTGATTTTCAAGAGCCAAAGTAGAATTATATAGTTTACCTATATAATTACTGCTAATTAACCTTGTGACTAGTCTTAATTGAAAAGTTTAAACAAAAGTCAAATTTTCGGCCCTGATTGGCCTGAATTAGGCCTTATAAGAGACGATAAGGCCCATATGGGGAGCAAATGTGGTTTTCAAGAGTCGAGAGTAGTATTATATAGTTTCTATGTAAAATTACAAATAATTAAACTTGTTTCTAATCCTATTTAAGAAGTTCAAAAAAGTCAAACTTTCATCTACGATTAGCCTGAACTGGACTTATAAGAGAAGAATAGGACACAAATAGGGAGAAAATAATATTTTGAAGAGCCGGGAGTAGTACTAAATAGTTTTTATGCACAATAATACTAATTTACCATTTTTCTAGTCTTAATTGGAAAGTTTGACCAAAAGTTAAAATTTCGCCCCGCTTGGCCTGAATTTGGCCTTTTAAGAGATGAATAGGACCCAAACGGGGAGAAAACGTGGTTTTCAAGAGCCGAGAGTAGTATTACATAATTTATATATATAATTACTAATAATTAATCTTGTTTCTATTCTTAATTAGAAAGTTTGACCCAAAGTAAAACTTTCTGCCCAAGATGGCCTGAACTGGGCCTTAAAAGAGCCGAATAGTGCCCAAACATACAGAAACCTTTGTTTTCAAAAGCCGAAAATAGTATTACATAGTTTCTATATAACAATTACTAATAATTAATCTAATTTCTATAGTTTCTATATAACAATTACTAATAATTAATCTAATTTCTACTCCAAATTGGAAAAATGTGTGAGTAGTATTATAGATGTTCAATATACAATTACTACTAATTAACATGATTTCTATAATAAATTAGGAAGTTTGATAAAAAAAATCAAAGTTTCAGCCCCGAATGGCCTGAACAAGGCCGTATAAGAGCCAAATAGGGCCCAAACGGGGAAAAAACGTAATTTTCAATAGCCGCGATTTATATTGCACAGTTTCTATGTATAGTTACTATAAATTTTCCTTATTTCAAATTTTAATTAGAAAGTTTGACTAAAAGTCAAACTTTCAGCCCCGATTGGTCTGAACTTGGCCTTATAAGAGCCGAATGGGGCCCAAATAGGGAAAAGTATGGTTTCAAGAGCCGTGAGTAATACTATATTGTTTCAATATATAATTAATCTAACTTTCAACCCTGATTGGCCTAAACTAGGCCTTATTAGAGCCGAAAGGGCCTAAAGAGAGAGAAAACATGACTTTCAAGAGTTAGGCATAATATTATAAAGTTTTTACGTATAATTACTACTAATTTAACTTGTCTCTAGCTTAATTGGGAAATTCCTTTCAGCCCTAATTGGATTGAACTAGGCCATATAAGAGCCAAATATGGCGCAAATGGGAACAAAACGTGATTTTCAAGAGCAGGCCATATAAGATCCAAATAGGGCACAAATGAGAAGAAAACGTGGTTTTCAAGAGCCGGGAGTAGTATTACATAGTTTCTATGTACAATTTATACTAATTGTATTGTTTACAGTTTTAGCTGGAAAGTTTGACTAAATGTTAAACTTTCAGCCCTGATTGACTTGAGTTAGGCCATATTAGAGCCACATAAGGGCCCAAACGGGGAGAAAAACATGGTTTCCAAGAGCCGTGAGTATCATTACATAAGTTCAATATACAATTACTACTAATTAAGATTTTTTTCTACTCTAAATTGAGAGTTTGACCAAAAATATGTCTTTCAGCCCCGAATTGGCTTGAACTAGGCCTTATTTGAGTTGAATAGGGCCTAACCAGGTAGAAATCGTGGTTTTCTAGAGACGGATGAAATATTGCATGATTTCTATGTATATTTCTACTAATAAATCTTGTTTCTAGTCTTATTTAGGAAGTTTGACCAAAATTCAAACTTTCAACCCCGATCGGCCTGAAATAGGCCTTATAAGAGCCTAATAAGTACCAAACATAGGAAATGTGATTTTCAAGAGCCGGTTCTAATATTACATAGTTTTTATGTACAATTACTAATAATTTAACTTGTTTTCGATAAGGAAATTTGTTCAAAAGTCAAACTTTTAGCCCCGATTGGCCTGAACTATGCTTTATAAGAGATGATAGGGCACAAACATGGAGAAAATATGATTTTCAAGAACCGAGAGTAGTATTACATAGTTTTTATGTACAAATACCACTAATTAGACTTGTTCTACTCCAATTTGGGAAGTTTAAATGAAAGTTAAACTTTCAACTCCAATTAGCTTGAACTAGGCCTTATTTGAGTTAAATAGGGCCTAACCAGGTAGAAATCGTGGTTTTCTAGAGATGGGTGAAATATTGCATGGTTTCTATGTACAGTACTACTAATAAATCTTGTTTCTAGTCTTAATTAGAAAGTTTGACCAAAAGTCAAACTTTCATCCCCGATCGGCCTGAAATAGGCCTTATAAAAGCCGAATGGTATCAAACAGAGGAAATCAAGAGCCGGTACTAGTATTACATAGTTTTTATGTACAATAACTAATAATTTAACTTGTTTCCAATATGGAAGTTTTATCAAAAGTCAAATTTTCAGCCCCGATTGGCCTGGGCTATGCTATATAAGAGATGATAGGGTACAAACATGGAGAAAATATGATTTTCAAGAACTGTGAGTAGTATTACATAGTTTTTACGTACAAATATCACTAATTAAACTTGTTCTACTCCAATTTAGAAAGTTTGAATGAAAGTCAAACTTTTAACCCCAATTAGCCTGAACAAGGCCTTATTATAGCCGAATACGGGCCAAACAGGGAAAAAATATAGTTTTCAATAGTCGGGATTAATATTACATAGTTTTTGTATCCAATTACCACTAATTAACCATATTTCTAGTTTTAATTGGGAAGTTTGATCAAAAGTCAAACTTTCACCCTGATTGGCCATAACAAGGCCTTATAAGAGCCTAATAGGGTCCAAACAGTAAGTAAACATGGTTTTCAAGAGCCATAAGTTGTATTTCATAGAATTTACATACAAATACTGCAAACTAACATTATTTCTAGCCTTAGTTTTCAGCGCAGACTGGCCTGAATCAGGCTTTATAAGAGCCAAATTAAGCTCAAATAGGGGAAAACGTGGTTTTCAAGAGCCGAGAGTTGTATTACATAGTTTTTATGTATAATTACTGCTAATTAATCTTTTTTCTAGTTTTCATTGAGAAATTTGACCCAAAGTAGAACGTTTAGCTCCGAATGGCCTGAACTGGGCCATAAAAGAGCCGAATAGTGCCCAAACGGGGAGAAGCGTGGTTTTCAAGAGCCGACAGTAGTATTACACAGTTTCAAGATACAATTACTACTAATTAACCTCATTACTACTCCAAATTGGAAAGTTTGACCTAAAAGTCAAACTTTTAGCCCCGATTAACCTAAACTGGAGTTATAAAGGCCGAATAGAGTCCAAATGGGAGAAAATGTGGTTTTCAAAACTCAGGAGTAGTAACAAATAGTTTCTATGTCCAATAATTACTAATTAACCTTATTTCTAGTCTTAATTAAGAATTTTGAGCAAAAGTCAAACTTTCGGTCCCGATTGGCCTGAAGTAGGCCTTATAAGAGCCGAGTACGGCCTAAACAGGTTGAAAACGTGATTTACAAGTGTCAGGAGTAGTATTACATAATTTTTATGTACAATTAAAACTAATTAATTTTGTTTCTAGTCTTAATTGAAAATTTTGACTAAAAGTCAAACTTTAACCCCGATTGGTCAGAACTAGGGCTTATAAGAGCCGACTTGGGCACAAACTGGGAGAAAACGTGGTTCTCAAGAGCCGAAAGTAGTATTACATAGTTCCACTGTACATTAACTACCATTAAACCTTATTTCTACTCCAAATTGAGAATTTTATCCAAAAGTCAAATTTTCAGCTCTGATTGGCCTGAAGTATGCCTTATAAGAGCCAAATAGGGCCCAAAGGGGGAAAACGTGATTTGGGATTAATATTGCACAGTTTCAATGTATAATTAGTAAAAAATAACCTTGTTTCTAATCTTAATTTGAAAGTTTGACCAAAAGTCAAACTTTTAGCCCCGATTGGCCAAGGTACTTGGCCTTGTTAGAGCCGAATAGGGCCCAAATAGGGAAAAAAATGTGGTTTCAAGAGCCATGAGTAGTACTATATTGGTTCAATTTATAATTACTACTAGTTAAGTTTATTTCTAATCTTAATTGGAGAGTTAAGTCAAAAACCTAAATTTCAGCACTGATTGGTCTGCACTAGGCCTTATTAGAGTCAAATGAGGCCTAAAGAGGGAGAAAACAAGATTTTCAGGAGCTAGGTGTAATATTATATAGTTTTAATGTATAATTACTACTAGTTTAACTTGTTTCTATCTTAATTGGGAAGTTTGACAAAAAGTCAAACTTTCAGCCCCAATTGGTTTGAACTAGGCCATATAACAGCTGAATAGGGCACAAATAGGGTGAAAATATAGTTTTCAAGAGTCGGGAGTAGTACTAATTAAACTTATTTATAATCTTAGTTAGGAAGTTTGACCAAAAGTCAATTAATTTAACTTGTTTTTAGTCTTAATTAAGAATTTTGACCAAAAGTCAAACTTTCGGTAGCGGTGGGCCCTGAACTGGGCCGTATAATGGCCGAATATGGCACAAATTAGGAAAAAACATGATTTTCAAGAATCGAGAGTAGTACTATATAGTTTCTACGCACAATTAAAAGTAATTAATCTTGTTTATAATCTTAATTTGAAAGTTTGACAGAAAGTTAAATTTTCAGCCCCGATTGGCCTGAATTAGGCCGTAATAAGAGTCGAATAGGGCCCAAACGGGAGAAAAATATGATTTTCATGATCCAGAGTAGTATTACATAGGTTCACTGTATAATTACTAATAATTTAACTTGTTTCTAATCTTAATTAGGAAGCTTGACTAAAAGTCAAATTTTCAGCCCCGATTGGCCTGTAATGCTATATAAGAGTTGATAGGACACAAACGCGGAGAAAACATGATTTTTAAGAGCTGGGAGTAGTATTACATAGTTTATATGTACAAATATCACTATTTAATTTGTTTCTACTATAATTTGGGAAATTTGACAGAAAGTTGAACTTTAGGCCCCGATTGGCCTGAATTAGCTCTTATTGGAGCCGAATAAGGGTCAAACAGGGAGAAAATGTGGTTTTCATCAGTCGGGATTGATATTACATAGTTTCTATGTATAATTACTACTAATTAACCTTATTTTTATAGTTAATTGAGAAGTTTGACTAAAAGTCAAACTTTCACCCCGATTGGCCTGAACTAGGCTTTATAAGAGCCGAATTAAGACCAAATAAGGGAAAACAAAGTTTTATAGAGCCGAGAGTAGTATTACATAGTTTTTATGTATAATTTCTACTAATTAGTCTTGTTTCTAGTCTTAATTAGGATGTTTGTTTCAAAGTAAAACTTTATGCCGCGAATGACCTAAAGTGGGCCGTAAAAGAGCCGAATAGTGCCCAAACGAGGAGAAAAAATGATTTTAAGAGTCAGAGTAGTATTACATAGTTTCTATGTAGAAATACACTAATTAATTTGTTTCTACTCTAATTTGGGAAATTTGACTGAAAGTCAAACTTCAAGCCCCGATTGGCCTGAATTATCTCTTAATGGAGTGAATACGGGTCAAATGGGGAGAAAACGTGGTTTTCATCAGTCGGGATCAATATTACATAATTTCTGTATATAATTACTACTAATTAACCTTATTTTTATACTTAATTGGGAAGTTTGGCTAAAAGTCAAACTTTCACCCGATTAGCCTGAATTAGGCATTATAAGAGACGAATTAAGGCCAAATAATGGAAAACGTGGTTTTATAGAGCCGAGAGTAGTATTACATAGTTTTTATGTTAATTTCTACTAATTAGTCTTGTTTCTAGTCTTAATTAGGTAGTTTGTTCCAAAGTAAAACTTTCTACCGCGAATGACCAGAAGTGGGCCGTAAAAGAGCTGAATAGTGTCTAAACGGGAAGAAAACATGGTTTTCAATAGCCGGCAGTAGTATTTCATTGTTTCAAGGTGCAATTACTACTAATTAACCTTAGTACTACCTCAAATTGGAAAGTTTGACCAAAAAATTAAACTTTCAGCTCAGATTAATTTGAACTTGGCCTTATAAAAGCCAATAGAGCCCAAATGGGGGAAAATATGGTTTTTAAAAGTCGAGAGTAGTAACACATAGTTTAATGTCCAATTATTACTAATTTAACCTTATTTCTAGTCTTAATTGCAAACTAAAAGTCAAATTTTAAGCCTGAATGGCTTAAACTAGGTCTTATAAGAGCTAAATATGACCTAAATAGGGAGAAAACGTGATTTTCGACAGCTGGGATTAATATTACATAGTTTCTTTGCACAATTACCAGCAATTAACCTTGTTCAAGTCTTATGTGAGAAATTTAACTTTAAATCAAATTTTCAATCCTGATTAGCCTGAACTAGGCCTTATAAGAGTAGAATATGGCCCTGATAAGGGAAAACATGATTTTCATGAGTGGTGTGTAGTATTACATAGGTTCAATATATAATTACTTCTAATTCACCTTATTTCTACTCTAAATTGGAGAGTTTGATAAAAAATCTAACTTTCAGCTCCGATTGGTTTGAACTAGTCCTTATTTGAGCCGAATAGGGCCCAAAGAGGGAGAGAACATGGTTTTCAAGAGCCAGGTATAATATTACATAGTTTCTATATATAATTACTACTGATAAACCTTATTTCTAGTCTTAAATAGGAAGCTTGACTAAAACTTAAACTTTTAGCACCAATTGGCCTAAACTATGCCTTATAAGAGCTGAATAGGGCCCAAAAAGGAAAAAAATATGGCTTTAAAGAGTCGCGAGTAGTGTTACATAGTTTCAATATATAATTACTATTAATTTAAGTATGTTTCTAGTCTTAATTGGGAAGTTTGACCAAAATTCAAACTTGCACCTTGATTGGCCAAAATATGCCTTATAAGAGTCGAATTTGGTCCAAACGGGGAGAAAACATAGTTTTCACGAGACGTGAGTGGTATTACATAGTTTCCTCTATAAATACTTCTAATTAACATTATTTATAATCTAAATTGTGAAGTTTGACCAGTTGTCTTTCAGCGTAGATTGGCCTGAACTAGGCCTTATAAGAACCGAATAGGACTCAAGATAGGGGAAAATTGGGTTTGAAAGAGCCGGGAGTAGTATTACATAGTTTTTATGAATAATTACAGATAACTAATCTTGTTTCTAGTCTTAATTTGAAAGTTTGATCAAAAATAAAACTTTCTGCCCCGAATAGCTTGAACTGGGCTTTAAAACAGCCGAATAGTGCCCAAATAAGGAGAAAAGATGGTTTGTTCATGAGCCGACAGTAGTATTACATAGTTTTAATGTACAATTACAACTAATTAACCTCATTCTACTCCAATTAAAAAGTTTAACCAAAAAGTCAAACTCTTAGCTCCGATTAACCTGAACTAGGCCTTATAAGAGCCAAGTAGAGCCCAAACGATGAGAAAAGAAGGTTTTCAAAAGACGTGAGTAGTAATACATAGATTCCATATACACTTACCACTAGTTAATGTTGTTCCTAGTCTTAATTGGGAAGTTTGAAAAAAGTCAAACTTTCAGCACCGATTGGGCTGAATTAGGCTATATAAGAGTCGAATAGGGCCTGAATAGGGAGAATACGTGATTTTCAAGAACCGAAATTAGAATTACAAAGTTCTCTGTATAATTATTGCTAATTAACCTTGTGACTAGTCTTAATTGAAAAGTTTAAATAAAAGACAAACTTTCAACTCCGATTGGCTTGAATTAGGCCATATAAGAGCCGAATAAGGCCCAAATGGGGGAGCAAGTGTGGTTTTCAAGAGTCGGGAGCAGTATTACATAGTTTCTATGTAAAATTACTATTAATTAAACTTGTTTCTAGTCCTATTTAGGAAGTTTGAAAAAAAATCAAACTTTCATCTACGATTGGCCTGAACTAGGGCTTATAAGAAAAGAATAGGGCACAAATGGGGAGAAAATAATATTTTCAAAAGCTGGGAGTAGTATTAATTAGTTTTTATGTACAATTCTACTAATTTACCATTTTTCTAGTCATAATTGGAAAGTTTGACCGAAAGTCAAAATTTCACCCTGATTAGCCTGAATTTGGCATTTTAAGAGACGAATAGGACCAAAACGGGGAGAAAACGTGGTTTTCAAGAGTCGGGATTAGTATTACATAATTTTTATATATAATTACTAATAATTAATCTTGTTTCTAGCTTTAATTAGAAAGTTTGACGCAAAGTAAAACTTTCTGCCCCAAATGGCTTGAACTGGGCCTTAAACGAGCCGAATAGTGCCCAAACATGGAGAAAACATGGTTTTCAAGAGCCAAAAATAGTATTACATAGTTTCTATGTACAATTACTAATAATTAACCTAATTTCTACTCCAAATTAGAAAATTCAATCAAAAAGTCAAACTTTCAACTTCAGTTGACCCTAACTTGGCCATATAAGAGCCGAATAGAGCCCAAACGAGAAGAAAACATGGGTTTTTTCAAAAGGCCGGAAGTAGTAACACATAGACTCTATGTATAATTACTACTAATTAACCTTATTTCTAGTCATAATTCAGAAGTTTGACCAAAGTCAATCTTCCTCGATTGGCTGGAACTAAGCCATATAAGAGCCGCATAGGGAGCAAACGGGGAGAAAACAAGATTTTCAAAAGTCAGGAGTAGTATTACATAGTTCTATATAAAATTACTACTTATTAAACTTGTTTCTTGTTTTAATTAGAAAGTTTAACCAAAAGTCAAACTTCAGCCCTGATTGGCCTGAACTAAAGCTTATAAGAGCCAAATAGGGCAAATAGGGGAGAAAATATGATTTTCAATCATTGGGAGTAGTATTACATAGTTTCTATGTATAATTACTACCAATTAAACTTGTTCCTACTATTATTTGGGAGTTTGACCAAAGCTCAAAATTCAACCCCGATTAACCTGAATCAGGCCATATAAGAGCAGAATAGGGCCTAAATGGGGAGAAAAACTTGGTTTTCAAGAGCTGTGAGTTGTATTACATAAGTTCAATATACATTAACTACTAATGAACATTATCTATTATAAATTAGGAAGTTTGGCCAAAAGTCAAATTTTCAGTCCCGAATGGCCTGTATTAAGGCCCAAATGGGGAGAAAACGTGATTTTCAAGATCCGTGAGTAGTATAACATAGGTTTAATTTACAAAAACTACTAATTTCTACTCTAAATTAGAGAGTTTAACCAAAAATTTAACTTGGCTTGAAGTAGGCCAAATTAGAGCCGAATAGGAACTAAACAGGGAGAAAACGTGATTTTCAAGAGTCGGGTATAATATTTCATAGTTTTTAAATGCAATTACTATTAATAACCTTGTTTTATAGTCTTAAATAAGAAGTTTGACCAAAAGTCAAATATTCAGTCCCGATTGGCCTGATCTAGGCCTTATAACTGCCGAATAGGACCCAAATGTGAAAAATCTCATGCTTTTTAGGAGCTGGGTGTAGTGCTACATAGTTTATATGTACAATTACTACTAATTTAATCTTTATTTAGGACTTTAACCAAAAGTCGTAAAACTTTCAGCCCCGATTGGCCTTATAGTTTGACCGTCTAATTGCCAAATAGGGACAAATTAGGAGAAAACATAGTTTTCAAGAGACGAGAATAGTACTATATAGTTTCTACATACAATTAAAACTAAGTAAACTTGTTTATAATCTTAATTGAAAATTTTGACTAAAAGTCAAGCTTTTAGCCCCAACTGACCTGAATTAGGCCATAATAAGTGCCGAATAGGGCCTAAATGGGGAGAAAAATGTGATTTTCAAGAGCCAAATTAGTATTACATAGTTTTACTATACAATTGCTACTAATCAACCTTATTTCTACACTAAATTGAGAACTATGACCGAAAGTAAACTTTCTGCCCCGTTTGGCCTGAAATAGGCCTTAATAGAGCCAAATAGGGCCCAAACGGGGAGAAAATATGGTTTTCAATAGCCGGGATTGATATTACATAGTTTCTATGTACAATTAATTCTAATTAACCATGTTCCAGTCTTAATTAGGAAGTTTGACTAAAAGTCAAACTTTCGCCCCGATTAGCCGGAAATAGGCCTTATGAGAGCCGAACTTGGCCCAAATAGGGGTGAAAATGTAGTATTAAAGAATAGGGAGTAGTATTATATTATTTTCATGTGCAATTACTTCTAATTAATCTTGTTTCTAGTTTTAATTGGAAGTTTGATCAAAAGTCAAATATCCAGCCCCATTGGCCTGTACTAGGCCTTATAAGTGCCGAATAAGGCACAAACTGGGAGAAAGCGTGATTTTCTAGAGCCGAGAGTAGTATTATATATTTTTTGTGTTAAATTACTACTAATTAAACTTATTTCTAGTCTTAATTCAGAATTTTGACCAAAAGTCAAAATCTCAAACCCGATTGGCCTAAACTAGGCCTTCTTTGAGTCGTAGGGCCCAAACAAGGAGAAAATGAGGTTTTCAACAGCTGGGATAGTATTACATAGTTTCTATATAAATTACTACAAATTAAACTTGTTTCTAGTGTAATAGGGAAGTTTGAGCAAAAGTTAAACTTTCAGCCCAATTGGCCTGAACTAGGGCTTATAAGAGCCCCGAATAGGGCACAAAAGGGACAAAACGTGGTTTTCAATAGCCGGGAATAGTTTTACTTGATTTCTATGTAAAATTACAAATAATTAAAGTTATTTCTAGTATTAATTTGAAAGTTTGACTAAAAGTCAAATATTCAGCCCCAATTGACCAGAATATTAGGTCATATAAAAACCGATTAGGCCCAAACTGGGAGAAAAATGTGAATGTGATTTTTCAAGAGCTGTGAGTAGTATTATAGAGGTTCAATGTATAATTACTAATAATTAACATGATTTCTACTATAAATTGGGAAGTTTGATCAAAAGTCAAAGTTTCAGCCCCGAATGGTCTGAACAAGGAAACAGGGAAAAAATGTGATTTTTAAAAGCCGAGATTAATATTACACACTTTCTATGTATAATTACTATAAAATTACCTTATTTCAAATCTTAACTGGAAAGTTTGACCAAAAGTCAAACTTTCAACCCCGATTGGTCTAAACTTGACCTTATAAGAGCCGAATAGGGCTCAAATAGGAAAAAAATGTGGTTTCAAGAGCCGTGAGTAGCACTACATTAGTTCAATGTAATTAATACTAATTAACCTTATTTCAAATCTAAATTGGAGAGTTTGGCCAAAAAAATCTAATGTTCAGCCCCGATTGGTCTAAATTAGGCCTTATTATAGCCGGATCGGGCATAAAGAGAGAGAAAACTTGATTTTAAGGAGCCAGACATAATATTACAAAGTTTTTATGTATAATTACTACTAATTTAACTTGTCTCTGGCTTAATTGGGAAGTTCCTTTTAGCCCCAATTGGATTGAACTAGGCCATATAAGAGTCGAATAGGGCGCAAATGGGAACAAAACATGGTTTCCAAGAGCAGGCCATATAAGAGCCGATTAGGGCACAAATGAGAAGAAAATGTAATTTTCAAGAGCCAGGAGTAGTATTACATAGTTTCTACGTACAATTTATACTAATTGTGTTGTTTATAGTCTTAGTTGGAAAGTTTGACTAAATCTTAAACTTCTAGCCCCGATTGATCTGAGTTAGGCCATATTAAAGCCACATAAGGGACCAAACGGAGAGGAAAATATGGTTTTCAAGAGCCGTGAGTATTATTATACAGGTTCAATATACAATTACTACTAATTAAGCTTATTTCTACTCTAAATTGAAAGTTTGGCCAAGAATCTGACATTCAGCCCCGAATTGGCTTGAACTAGGCCATATTTGTGTTGAATAGGACCTAAATAAGTAGAAATCGTGGTTTTCTAGAGACAGGTGAAATATTGCATGGTTTCTATGTACATTACTACAAATAAATCTTATTTCTAGTCTTAATTAGAAAGTTTGACCAAAAGTCAAACTTTCAACCCCGTCGGCCTGAAATAGGCCTTATAAGAGCCGAATAGGTATCAAACAGGGAAAATATGGTTTTCATGAGCTGGTACTAGTATTACATAGTTTTTATGTACAATTACTAATAATTTAACTTGTTTTTAGTCTTAATAAGGAAGTTTAATCAAAAGTCAAACTTTCAGCCCCGGTTGGCCTGAACTATGCTATATAAGAGATGATAGGGCACAAACATTGAGAAAATATAATTTTCAAGCCGAGAGTAGTATTACATAGTTTTTATGTACAAATACCACTAATTAAACTTGTTCTACTCTAATTTGGGAAGTTTCATCGAAAGTCAAACTTTCAGCCCTAATTAGCCTGAACTAGGCCTTATTGAGCCGAATACGGGACAAACGAGGAGAAAACATGATTTTCAATAGTCGGGATTAATATTACATAATTTCTGTGTGTAATTACCACTAGTTAACCTTATTTCTCAGTCTTAATTGGGAAGTTTGATCAAAAGTCAAACTTTCACCCCGATTGGCTAGAACAAGGCTTTAAAAGAGCCAAATAGGGTCCAAACTGGGAGTAAACATGATTTTCAAGAGCCATGAGTTATATTACTTAGTATTTACGTACAAATACTATAAATAAATATTATTCTAGTCTTAATTTTCATCCTAGACTGGCCTGAACTAGGCTTTATAAGAGCCAAATTAAGCCCAAATAGGGGAAAACATGGTTTTCATGAGCGGAGAGTTGTATTATATAGT
Organism: Agave tequilana; assembly: GCA_038442645.1. Classification (NCBI taxonomy): domain Eukaryota; kingdom Viridiplantae; phylum Streptophyta; class Magnoliopsida; order Asparagales; family Asparagaceae; genus Agave; species Agave tequilana. The sequence goes on from JAVJIF010002411.1 coordinate 50,452, forward strand.
TTTTATGTATAATTACTGCTAATTAATCTTGTTTCTAATTTTAATTGGGAAGTTTGACCCAAAGTAAAAATTCAGCCCCGAATGGCCTGAACTGGGCCGTAAAATAACAGAATAGTGCCCAAATAGGGAGAAAATATGGTTTTCAAGAGTCGACTACTACTAATTAACCTCATTACTACTCCAAGCTGAAAAGTTTGACCAACAAGTCAAACTTTCAGCCCCAATTAACCTGAACTGGGTTATAAAAGCCGAATATAGCCCAAATAGGGAGAAAATGTGATTTTCAAAACTCGGGAGTAGTAACACATAGTTTCTATATCCAATAATTACTAATTAACCTTATTTCTAGTCTTAATTGAGAATTTTGAGCAAAAGTCAAACATTCATTCCTGATTGGCCTGAACTAGGCCTTATAAGAACCGAGTATGGCCCAAACGCGGTGAAAACGTGATTTTCAAGAGTCGGGAGTAGTATTACATAGTTTTTATGTACAATTACTGCTAATTCATTTTGTTTCTGGTCTTAATTGTAAAGTTTTACTAAAAGTCAAACTTTTAACCCCGATTGGCTAGAACTAGGGTTTATAAGAACCGAATAGGGCACAAACAGGGAGGAAACGTGGTTTTCAAAAGCCGGGAGTAGTATTACATAGTTTCACTGTATATTTACTACTATTAAACCTATTTCTACTCCAAATTGAGAAGTTTATTCAAAAGTCAAACTTTCAGCCCCGATTGGCCTGAACTATGTGTCTTATAAGAGCAGAATAGGGCCCAAATAAGGAGAAAACTTGATTTTCAAGAGTCAGAAGTAGTATTTCATAATTTCTATGTACAATTACTAATAATTAAACTTGTTTCTAGTCTTAATTAAAAAGTTTGATCAAAGTAACACTTTCAGCTCGCTGGCCTGAACTTGGCCTCAAGAGCTGAATAGTGCCTAAACGGGGATAAAACGTGATTTTCAAGAGCTGGGAGTAGTATTACGTAGTTTCTTTATAAAATTACTACTAATTAAACTTATTTTTAGCCTTTATTGGAAAGTTTGACCAAAACTTAAACTTTTAGATATGCTTGGCCGGCACTAGGCCTTATAAGAGCCAAATAAGACCCAAATGGGAAGAAAATGTCATTTTCAAAATCGGGGATTAGTATTACATAGTGTCTATGTAAAATAACTACTGATTTAACTTGTTTCTCATCTTAATTAGAAAGTTTAACCCAAAGTCAAACTTTCAGCTCTGATTGGCCTGAACTGGTGCTTATAAGAGCCAAATGGGCACAAAAGGGGAGAAAACATGATTTTCAAGAGTCAAAAGTAGTATTACATAGTTTCTATGTATAATTACCACCAATTAAACTTCTTTCTAGTCTTAATTGAGAGTTTGACCAAAACTCAAACTGATTTAACTTGTTTCTCATCTTAATTAGAAAGTTTAACCCAAAGTCAAACTTTCAGCTCTGATTGGCCTGAACTGGTGCTTATAAGAGCCAAATGGGCACAAAAGGGGAGAAAACATGATTTTCAAGAGTCGAAAGTAGTATTACATAGTTTCTATGTATAATTACCACCAATTAAACTACTTTCTAGTCTTAGTTGAGAGTTTGACCAAAACTCAAAATTCAAACTCGATTGACCTGAACCGGCCATATAAGAGCCGAATAGGGCTAAAATGGGAAGAAAAACTTGGTTTTCAAGAGCTGTGAGTAGTATTACATAAGTTCAATATACAATTACTACTGATTAACATTATTTCTACTATAAATTGAAAAGTTTAACAAAAAGTCAAATTTTCAGTCCCGAATGGTAAGAACTAGGCTTAATAAGAGCCAAATAGGGTCCAAATTGGGAGAAAACGTGATTTTCAAGATCTGCGAGTAGTATTACATTGGTTCAATTTATAAATACTACTAATTAAACTTATTTTTACTCTAAATTAGAGAGTTTGATTAAAAATTAACTATCAGCCCCGATTGGACTGAACTAGGCCATATTAGAGCTGAATAATATCTAAACTGGGAGAAAATGTGATTTTTAAGAGCCGGATGTAATATTACATAGTTTTCATGTGCAATTACTATTAATAAGCTTGTTTCTAATCTTAAATAGGAAGTTTGACCTAAAGTCGAACTTTGAGCCCCGATTGGCCTGAAGTGGCCTTATAACAGCCGAAAAGGGCCCAAACGTGAAAAAGAGCGTGGTTTTGAAGAGCCGTGTGCAGTATTACATAGTTTCTATGTACTATTACTAATTATTTAACTTGTTTTTTAGTCTTAATTGTGAACTTTGCCTAAAAGTCAAACTTTAAACCCCGATTAGTTTGAACTAGGCCGTATAATAGCAATGGGTACAAATTAGGAGAAAATGTTGTTAGAGACGAATAGAGCACAAATGGGGAGAAAATGATGTTTCTAGAACTAAGAATAGTATTACATAGCTTCTATATGTAATTACTAATAATTAAACTTGTTTCTAGTCTTAATTAGGAAGTTTGACCAAAAGTCAAAATTCAGCTCCGATTGACCGGAACTAGGCAATATACCATATAATATAAGCCGAATAGGGCCCAAACAGGAAGAAAAACTTGGTTTTCAAGAGCCATGAGTAGTATTATAGAGGTTCAATATGCAATTACTACTAATTAACATTTTTTATTATAAATTTGGAAGTTTAACCGAAAGTCCAATACTCAGCCGTGAATGGCCTGAACTAGGCCAGAGCTAAATAGGGCCTTAAGGAGAAAACGTGATTTTCAACAGCCATGATTAATATTACATAGTTTCCATGTATAATTACTACTAATTAACCTCGTTTCAATTCTTAATTGCATAGACTGACCAAAAATCTAACTATCAGCCCCGATTGGCTTAAACAAAGCCATATTAGAGCCAAATAAGCCTAAACAGGTAGAAAACATGGTTTTCAACAGCCGGGATTAATATTACATAGTTTTTACATATAATTATTACTAATAAACCTTGTTACTAGTCTTAATTAGAAAGATTGACCAAAACTCAAACTTTCAGCCCTTATAGGCCTGACTAGCTCTTATTAGAGCCGAATAGGGCCCAAACGGGGAAAAATGTGATTTTCAAGATCCGGGAGTAGTATTACATAGTTTATATGTACAATTACTACTAACTTAACTTGTTTTTAGTCTTAATTGAGAAGTTTAACCAAAAGTCAAACATTCTGCCCCAATTGACTCGAATGAGGCCATATAAGAGCCGAATATGACCCAAATGAGGAGAAAAACATGATTTTCAAGAGCCGTGAATAGTATACATAGGTTCAATATACAATTACTACTAATTAATTTTCTACTAAAAATGAGAAGTTTGACCAAAAGTTAAATTTTCAGCCCCGAATTATGTGAACTAGGCCTTATAAGAGCAAAATTAGGCCCAAATAAGGGAAACTTTATTTTCAACAGTCGAAATTAATATTACATAGTTTCTAAGTGCAATTACGACTAATTAACCTTGTTTCAAGTCTTAATTGAAAATTTTGATCAAAAATCAAACTTTGAGCCCAGAATAGCCTGAATTAGGCCTTATAAGAGCCGAAGGGATGAAACATGATTTTTAATATCCAGGAATAATACTACATAGTTTCTATATAAACTTACCACTAATTAAACATGTTTCTAGTCTCAATAGGGAATTTTGACTAAAAGGCAAACATTCAGCCCTAAGTGACCTAATTAGGCCAAATAAGAGCCGAATAGGACCCAAACGGTTAGGAAAATATGGTTTTCAAGAGCCGTCGATAGTATTACATAGGTTCAATACACAAATACAACTAATTAACCTTATTTCTACTCTAAATTATAGAGTTTTACTAAAAATCTAACTTTCAGCCTGATTAGTATCCAATATTGCATATTTTACATCATAACTCCCATGCATATTACAAATAAATAAGTGATTTTTACTCCTCTTCTCTACATATTTGCAGGTACACACTTAAAGGAGAGTTAGCCAAATTAATTACCTTAATTAAGCAATAATTAAGGTGATTAATTAAAGATTCAAGATAAAGCCAAATCCAAATCAGATCCAGAGAGATCCTCGCAACAAACCAAGATTCTAACCATACCACGTGGCCTAACTAACTTGCAACAACCTGTACCAGAAAGATCTGGACCAACGGCCCAGATCTTGCCGCGGGGCGCGACTTGGGCGCGGCCGTACAGTGGCCGTTGAGATCCGGATTTTGTGGCAACAAACATCTCTCTGGAAGCTTCCCATTTCTCCTATAAATACCCCATGAAGACCTGCGAGCTGAGACTGATCAGAGAAGAGAGAGAGATTAGTGAATAGATTGTAATTTTGTTAGGTTTTGTTTAGGATTTTTAGTTCTCTCTAGGATCTTCTCCTCCCTAGATTTCATTGCAAGAGAGATTTGTATGAGAGAGAGAGCTTGTATCAACAAGGAGTGACAACTTGGAGCTATACAAGGATTGATCCATTCTCTACATATCTACTTGAGCTTGATTCTAGTTTGTCTTCTTCACTTGCTTTTATTTTGCTTTGTTACTTGCTTTGTTAATTTCTAGCAATTCAATCATGCTTTGCTTTGCTTTTGTAATGTCTAGTAGCTAATTTCTTGTTCCATGTACTAGCTAACCACTACTCTTGCTAACTCCTAACTCATGGGTGATTGCTTTACTTCATCTTGCAATTTGTATGATCTTCTCTTCTCCGATGGGTTTTGTTTCATTTCTTGGCAAGAATCTTGTTGTAATTCTCCATATGATTCATGTGTGCCTCATGTAGAGCCTAGTCTTTGAACTAGTGCCTTGATGGAACATGGAGATGGAGCACCAATATGCTAATTGATGTACAACTTCACTACTTCCATTAGTGAAAGTTGTATGTTCTTCATTTGCATCCCTTGAGTGTATCTCTTGTGATTCCATTAGTGAAAGTCTATCTTGTAGGCCGGTGACCATCTATGGAGGCTACAAGACAAGTCCAAGAATGAATCCCCATCATCTTAGTGGGAAAGTAATTAGATCACAAGCAAGACAAATACATGCCGATGAATCAACATGAGGCACGCATCACTATCACGGAGTTTAGTTAGTTTAGCAAGGTAGTTAAGGTTAGCTAGTCATGGATTTCTTGCATTCAAAGTTTTCTTGATTTTACTTTCTTTTTAGTTGTTAGTTCAAATCCATCTCAATCTTGATTTCTCCCGATTTTCACCATGAACATAGCCACTAATTCTTTTATTTGTTTTTCTTTTGATTCTTTATTCTTGTAAACAAAGAAGAGTTCTCGTTTTATCTTCTCACGTGTATCGTAACGTTTCTACACTAGCTCTCCCTGAGATCCGACTCGGTATAGCCCTAGGCTATAGCGGAGACAAGAAAGGGTACATCAATCACATTCTATACATATAATAAGTACGCCCCTCTTCAAGTCTAATCAAATTTTTGGCGCCGTTGCCGGGGATGACAATTCTCTAATACGGCGCATACGTATTCTTTCTTAATCAATTTTTGGCGCCGTTGCCGGGGAGAGCGACGGTATTTTTAAAAGTGAGAAACTAAACGATATATCTTCTCTGTTGCAGGTACAGGTTGAAGATTCAGAAATATTTGCACAGCAGAATCATATAAGTGGACCTAGGCCTCTGCTCAAGAAAGCAGAGCCCAGGATCCCTCTATTGTGCCGCGGATCCACAAGAATTGCCGTGGGAACGCGGCACTTTAGAGTTCACTACTTACAAAATTTTTGCAGGGGCTTCTGCTCTGCAAGAGACTGCTGCCTATATACTTCATTTCCTGTATACTTCACTGTATTCCTGTTAATTAATTCAACAGTAAGAAATTGGTTGATAATTGCTAAAAAATTGTTAGACATCTTGCATTATAGGCACGTGTCTTTCAATTACTTTAAATTTACTGTTGAAGAGCGCGTGGGACAAGGTACGTGTTGGCATTGCATATAGACTAGGACAAACTCTTGCTTGATTTTCATGCTTTGAGTGTATCCTAGTTATCTTTCATCGTACACTTGCACAATTAATTCTAAGGGCAATTCCTGTAAATAACATAAGGTGGGGGAGGTCATTACCCTTTCCTTAGCCCGGAAATCATTTTCCCCACGTACTCACAATCCTAAGCTTGTAAATAAAATTTGATAGACGTTGGCCCTAGGGACATCCGGACTCACTTAGGAGATTATCCTAAGGGGGAAAAGTGTTGGAAATTGACTTCTGTAAAATCGGTGTCTAGGAAAGGGGTTAAGGGCCGAAAGCCCGAAGGTTGTTGGTTACTTAATTAAGGAACGTCTCCGGACGGAAAACCTCCCACCAACTTTACCCTTCCCTGGCTGATTTGCTTATAGTCAGAGTCCACACCAAACCTCCCGTGGACAGTCTATTTAGGAGTCATCTAGGACCAGAAACCCTAGACAAGCTTGGATTGATTTTTTCTTTTGTTGTTTGTTATTTTTTCTTTTTCGCGGGTGTGATCGGTGCACGTTGTTTGTGATTGTATATACGATAGTGGTTTTGTGATCCTAATTCTACACTTGCACTTACATCCACTTCATCATGACCAACAACGTCTCACTTCAGGATCGATTTTATCCGATTCGCACCTCCATTCCTTCATGCATTCTTCTCCCCGAGCCTAATGGAAACAACTTTGAGCTGAAACCACAATTCATTAGTACACTTCCCCACTTCCATGGTTTAGAGTCTGAGGATGCGTACCTCTTTATTCGTGAGTTTGAAGAGGTATGCCAAATGATGAGAATATCCCAACTTTCTGAGGATGCTGTTAGGTTACGGTTCATACCGTTTGCACTTAAGGATTTAGCTAAGAAATGGCTTTATAGTCTTCCTGTCAGTTCCATATCTTCATGGGATGATTTTGTTAAGGTCTTTCTTAGGAAATTCTATTCTATCCACAAAACAGCCCTCATGAGAAAAAACATAATGCAATTCAAGCAAGAACAAAATGAACCTTTCTGGAAATATCTTGAGCATTTCAAAGACCTCTTAGCCCTATGTCCCCATCATGGCATAGAGAAATGGCGGCTATGCCAGATTATCTATGATGGATTAGATTACCAAACGAAAACACTTTTAGAATCCATGTGCCAGGGGGAATTTTTGAAAAAAGATGAACATCAGGGGTGGGATCTCTTTGAAACCCTAGCTGAGAAAACCATTCAGTGGGAGTCATGCCCTGATAAACCGACTCCCACCACTTCCAGAACTGGTACACAATCCAAAGAATCCTCTCTAGCTTCAGAAACCAAGATCACACAATTAATGAAGAGGATAGAGTTGCTTGAGTCAATAGGGAATTCTGTGGTCAACCAGGTCAACCCATTGCCTTTGATTAGACCAGGTTGCACCAAATGTCAAGACCTTAGCCATGTTGTTGAGGAGTGTCCATTATATCAGCCCCCATTTCAGGAGAACATGAATGCAGCATTTACCAGACCCCCATACTCCAATACTTACAATTCAGGATGGCAGAACCATCCAAATTTTCCATGGAGTCAGTCTGGTCCTGAGCATCATATGCCACCACTTTCACATCTGTACAATGCTCAGTTTCATCCATCCAGTTTTGATCAAAATTCACTGTATGTTCATCCATCTCAAAGTCCACCACAGTCATATCAGGACCCACCACCATATTACCAATCACAGTTCCAATCTCCATATCCTCAACATCCACCCCAAAATAATTCTGAAATATCTGAGTTGAAACAAATGATAGAAACCTTAACAAAGAACCAGCAACAGGAGTTGAATGAAATGAAGGTCCAGATCAAGCAATTGGCTGAGAATCAAAAAGGACTGTTCTTAAGCCAGCCATTGCTAAATCCCAAAGTTGAAAATTCAGGACCCAGTCACTGTCATGCCTTTCATACCCTGAGATCTGGTAAAAAAGTTGACAATAAGGTTTCTAGTCCACAATCTCATCCAGTACCAAAGCAAACTCCTCATGTCCCAATGTCACCAACTTTTGACAACCCATCCTCTAGTACAGAGCCATCCACTTCCAAAGCCAAGGGGAAAGAAAAGGTAGATGAGCAACCTTATAAGCCTAGAGTACCATATCCAAATAGGCTTCTAAATAATAAGTCAAATGCTCACATGGAGAAAATAAAAGAAACATTCAATAAGGTCCAAATCAATGTCCCTCTTCTTGATGCCATTCAACAAGTGCCATCATATGCCAAATTTTTGAAGGAAATGTGCACCAAGAAGAGGAAGACCCAAGTCCCTAAAAAAGTCTTCCTTGCATCATCCATCAATGAGCTGCTCACTGGTCCAATTCCTGTTAAGTATAAAGACCCAGGGAGCCCCACCATGTCATGCATCATAGGACAGACTACAATAAATAGGGCACTTCTTGATTTGGGGGCCAGCATCAATCTCCTACCTTTCTCTGTGTACCAACAATTAGGGTTAGGTGATCTCCTCCCAACCCAAATGACCATTCAATTGGCTGATCGCTCTGTTACTAAACCCAAGGGGGTAATTCAAGATGTCCTTGTCAAAGTTGGAGAATTCTTTTATCCTGTTGATTTTGTTGTCCTTGAAACAAAACCAGTGTCAAATTCCAATCAAAGGGCACAAATTCCTGTCATTCTGGGTCGACCATTCCTGGCTACTGCAAATGCAATCATTAATTGCCGGAATGGATCTATGAGGTTGACTTTTGGTAACATGACACATGAACACAATGTCTTCCACACACAGCCTCACAAAACAAAAGATCAAACATTTGAGGTTAATTTCATTAGTAACAATTGTGAGGAGGAAGGTGAAGATCCAAAAGATGAGTCACAATCTTGCGATTCTCTTATCCGAGTACCCTTTCAAACGGGGAAAGTTGATTTGGATACTTTCACTTTCAATGAGCCAACTGAAACTGTATTTGAACCTCCAATTGATATATCATTTGAAGACTTGTTTGCTGATGAGATTATGTGCTTAGATGAGTCAACTCGGGGTAAGTTAGCTAATTGTCCACTGCCGGATGTTGACTTGAGCTTTGAAGAATTATATGGAGAGGAGTTAAAATTTCTAAACACTGGAAGTGATGAGATTCTGAGTGAGAGTGGTGATAAGGACTTTGTTTGTGAACGATGTGGTGGAAAGAGTATGAATGAAAATAACAACAAATTGAAACTGGAATCACCTAGGGTAAGAACAATTCAGATCGTTTCCCAATGGAATTCAAGAAAGAGAACACATTGGAACGATGGGAAACGGGCCAGAGGGAAGCGACCAAAAACCCAGGTGAGAGTTACATTTGTATATTCCTTGTAAATAATTTTTCCTACCTCTTACCTGTTTCATGCATACATTTACCATAATGCATTGAGGACAATGCATGAAATAAGTGTGGGGGAGGGTTTACTAACATAGGATTTTCTTTTCTTTATAGGATTTTTATTTTTTAGGACTTTTATTTTTCTTTTTAGGTCTTTTATTTTTAGATTTTATCTTTTTTCTATTTTTAGATTTTATCTTTTTTCTAGATTTTCCATTTTCTTTTTAGATTTTGCTTTTCTTTTAGAAAAATATAAATAAAAAAAAATAAATAAAAAAATAAACAAAAATAAAAACTTTTTGAAATAAAAGACAAAGTTTTGATCTATTTTTAAGAAAATTAAGATGTATCTTAGAAATTAAGAAAGCCTTAATTATGACATCTTAAACTTAGTTGAAATAATAGATCTTGTTTGAAAATTATAGGCTAAGTAAGTAAAATTGAGGAGATATTTTTATCTTGAATTTTTTGCCTTAGATAAACATGCACTTTACACTTACACATTTCTTGGGATGGAAACAAAGACCAAAAATGCCATATATATAAAATAAAAAAAAAAATAATAAAAAGAAAAAAATATATATAAATAAAAGATCACCTATTAAGCTGGGAAATTGTGCCTCAAGAAGCATGATGACTCACGCCTAACAGTGATCTCACTTATTAAGCTGGGTAATTGTGCCTCAAGAAGCATGATTATTCACGCCTAACGGTGATTAAGAATAATCCCCTTTAGTTTTGTGGCCTTTTTCACTCGAGTCCTTAAACCCGAGGGATGTTTCCTCATCTGGTGCCCTAAGACCATCTGGTTTGGGAGTCATCGGTTATAGGCTCGCTACATGGGTGAATTAGAAAGCCTAATAAAACTAAGGGAAGAAAAAAAGAAAAAAAAATAATATAATAAATGGCTTGATGGTTGGAGTTGAAATCCCAGAAACCTTCACTGTGCACGGTGTGCATATTATCTAGGTTTTATGAAAGATAAAAATATTCAATCCAATTTTGAATTCTTACCTTAATTGAAGACAAGATCTTGCATGGATACTAAGTTTAAGGAAGAATGATTATAGGTGGACTTATGACCTAGGATCACTTATATTTTTGCAAAAATAGTTCGTAAACATGTCTCTTATTCAAAATGCGTTTTCGAAAATACTAACATTTGTCTTCTTTCTTTATGGATTTTGTGGGTGTAATCCGCTGAAAACCCTCAGGAGACAACACTCCTCCTCTAGGGTAACCTAGAGGTTTAACGGCTTGTTGCACATGCTCAGTGCAATCGCGTCACCTGCGAAAGTGGTGTAATAAATTGTTAGTTAGGATTTTATTTTCTTTTCTTTGTTTTTGCTCGGGACGAGCAAACGAATAAGTGTGGGGGTGTGATTAGTATCCAATATTGCATATTTTACATCATAACTCCCATGCATATTACAAATAAATAAGTGATTTTTACTCCTCTTCTCTACATATTTGCAGGTACACACTTAAAGGAGAGTTAGCCAAATTAATTACCTTAATTAAGCAATAATTAAGGTGATTAATTAAAGATTCAAGATAAAGCCAAATCCAAATCAGATCCAGAGAGATCCTCGCAACAAACCAAGATTCTAACCATACCACGTGGCCTAACTAACTTGCAACAACCTGTACCAGAAAGATCTGGACCAACGGCCCAGATCTTGCCGCGGGGCGCGACTTGGGCGCGGCCGTACAGTGGCCGTTGAGATCCGGATTTTGTGGCAACAAACATCTCTCTGGAAGCTTCCCATTTCTCCTATAAATACCCCATGAAGACCTGCGAGCTGAGACTGATCAGAGAAGAGAGAGAGATTAGTGAATAGATTGTAATTTTGTTAGGTTTTGTTTAGGATTTTTAGTTCTCTCTAGGATCTTCTCCTCCCTAGATTTCATTGCAAGAGAGATTTGTATGAGAGAGAGAGCTTGTATCAACAAGGAGTGACAACTTGGAGCTATACAAGGATTGATCCATTCTCTACATATCTACTTGAGCTTGATTCTAGTTTGTCTTCTTCACTTGCTTTTATTTTGCTTTGTTACTTGCTTTGTTAATTTCTAGCAATTCAATCATGCTTTGCTTTGCTTTTGTAATGTCTAGTAGCTAATTTCTTGTTCCATGTACTAGCTAACCACTACTCTTGCTAACTCCTAACTCATGGGTGATTGCTTTACTTCATCTTGCAATTTGTATGATCTTCTCTTCTCCGATGGGTTTTGTTTCATTTCTTGGCAAGAATCTTGTTGTAATTCTCCATATGATTCATGTGTGCCTCATGTAGAGCCTAGTCTTTGAACTAGTGCCTTGATGGAACATGGAGATGGAGCACCAATATGCTAATTGATGTACAACTTCACTACTTCCATTAGTGAAAGTTGTATGTTCTTCATTTGCATCCCTTGAGTGTATCTCTTGTGATTCCATTAGTGAAAGTCTATCTTGTAGGCCGGTGACCATCTATGGAGGCTACAAGACAAGTCCAAGAATGAATCCCCATCATCTTAGTGGGAAAGTAATTAGATCACAAGCAAGACAAATACATGCCGATGAATCAACATGAGGCACGCATCACTATCACGGAGTTTAGTTAGTTTAGCAAGGTAGTTAAGGTTAGCTAGTCATGGATTTCTTGCATTCAAAGTTTTCTTGATTTTACTTTCTTTTTAGTTGTTAGTTCAAATCCATCTCAATCTTGATTTCTCCCGATTTCCACCATGAACATAGCCACTAATTCTTTTATTTGTTTTTCTTTTGATTCTTTATTCTTGTAAACAAAGAAGAGTTCTCGTTTTATCTTCTCACGTGTATCGTAACGTTTCTACACTAGCTCTCCCTGAGATCCGACTCGGTATAGCCCTAGGCTATAGCGGAGACAAGAAAGGGTACATCAATCACATTCTATACATATAATAAGTACGCCCCTCTTCAAGTCTAATCAAATTTTTGGCGCCGTTGCCGGGGATGACAATTCTCTAATACGGCGCATACGTATTCTTTCTTAATCACAGCCCCTATTGGCATGAACTTCGCCTTATTAAAGACGAATATAGCATAAACAGGTAGAAACCTAGTTTTCAAGAGTCGACTGTAATATTACAAAATTTCTATGTAAAATTACTATTAATTAAACTTCTTTCTAATCTTAATTAGGAAGTGTTACTAAAAATAAAAATTTCAGCCCCGATTGGCCTGAATTAGGCCTTATTATAGTCGAATAAGGCCAAATTGGGAAAAACATGATTTTTAAGAGCCAAGAGCAGTATTACATAGTTTCTATATAAAATTACTACTAATTAAACTTGTTTCTAATCTTAATTAGAAAGTTTAACCAAGAGTCAAACTTTCAGCCCCGTCTGACTTGAACTAGGCCATATAAAATCCGAATAGGGCCCAAATAGAGAGAAAAAAAATATGATTTTCAAGAGTCGTGAATAGTATTACATAAGTTCAATATACAATTACAACTAATTATCATTATTTCTACTATTAGTTAGAAAGTTTAACCAAAATTTAAACATTAGCCCCAAATGGCTGAAATAGGCCTTGTAGAGCCAAATACGGCCCAAACAAGGGAGAAAATGTGATTTTTAATAGCTGGGATTAATATTACATAGTATCTATGTACAATTACTACAAATTAATCATGTTTCAAGTCTTAAATGGGAAGTTTGACTAAAAGTCAAACTTTCAGCACTGATTGGACTGAACTAGGCCTCATAAAAGTCGAATAGGGCCCATATAGGAAAAAAATATAGTTTTCAATAGCCGTGAGTAGTACTACATAGGTTAAATGCACAATTACAACTAATTAATCTAATTTATACTCTAAATTAGAGAGTTTGACCAAAAATCTAACTTTCAGCCCCAATTGGCCTAAAATAGGCCTTATTGGAGTCGAATAGGGCCCAAACGGGAAGAAAATGTTGTCTTCAACAGCCAAAGAAATATTACATAGTTTCTATATACAATTAATACTTATTAACAGTGTTTCTAGTCTTAATCGAAAAGTTCAACCAAAAGTCAAATTTTCTTCCCGATTGGCCAGAAATAGGCCTTATAAGAGCCGAATTTGACCCAAATGGGGGTGAAAATATGGTTTTAATGAGCCGGGAGTAGTATTACATAGCTTTCATGTACAATTATTTCTAATTAATTTTTTTAAGTCTTAATTGGAAGTTTGACCGAAAGTCAAACATCTAGCCCTAATTGGCCTGAACTATGCCATTTAAGAGCTGAATAGGGTCCAAATGGGGGAGAAAATGCGATTTTTTAGAGCCAGGAGTATTATTATATATTTTTATATAAAATTAATACAAATTAAACTTGTTTCTAGTCTTAATTGAGAATTTTGACCAAAAATAAAACTTTCACCCCCGATTGACCTGAAGTAGACCATATAAGAGTCGAATGGGCCTAAACGGGGAGAAAAATGTGATTTTCAAGAGCCATTAGTAGTACTTCATTGGTTCAATATACAATTATAAATAAGTAACACTGTTTTTACAATAAATTGGAAAGTTTGACCCAAAGTCAAAATTTCAGCCACGAGGGGCCTGAACTAGGACTTATAAGAGCTAAATAGGGCCCAAATGGGGAAGAAAAATGGTTTTCAACAGTCAAAATTAATATAACATAGTTTCTTTATATAATTACTGCTAATTAACCGTATTTCAAGTCTTAATTGGAGAGTTTGACCAAAAGACAAACTTTCAGCACCGATTGGCCTGACCTAGGCCTTATAAGAGCCGAATAGGGACCAACAAGGAAAAAAATGTGATTTTCAAGAACCGTAAGTAGTAATACATAGGTTGTATATGCAATTACTACTAATAATCTTATTTCTAGTCTTTATTGGAAGGATCAAAAGTTAAACTTTCAGCCTCGATTGGCCTGAATTAGGCCTTATAAGAGCCGAATAGGGCCCAATAGGGAGAAAACGAGGTTTTTCAAGAGCTGGGGGTAGTATTACATTGTTTCTATATAAATTACAATAAATTAAACTTGTTTCTAATTTTAATTAGGAAGTTTGATCAAAAGTCAAATTTTCAGACTTGATTGGCCTGAACTAGGGCTTATAAGAGCCGAATAGGGTACAAACGGGGAGAAAAACATGATTTCTATGTATAATTACTACTAATAAAACTTGTTATAGTCTTAATTAGGAAGTTTGACTAAAAGTCAAATATTCAGTCTCGATTGACCTGAACTAGGCTATATAAGAGCCGAATTGGGCCCAAAAGGGTGAAAAACATGAACATGGTCTTTTCAAGAGCCGTGAGTAATATTACAGAGTTCCATGTACAATTACTATTAATTAACATGATTTCTATTATAAATTGGGAGTTTGATCAAAAGTCAAAGTTTTAGCCTTTGAATTGCCTGAACTAGGCCTTATAAAAGAGCCAAATAAGGTCCAAACGGGGAAAAACGTGATTTGGGGTTAATATTGAACAGTTTTAATGTACAGTTAGTACAAAATAACCTTGTTTCTAATCTTAATTGAAAATTTTTACAAAAGGTCAAACTTTCAGCCCCAATTTACCTGAACTTGGCCTTATAAGAGCTGAATAGGGCAAAAATGGGGGAAAAAATGCGGTTTCAAGAGCCATGAGTAGCGCTACATTGGTTCAATTTATAATTAGTACTAATTGAGCATATTTCTATTCTAAATTGGAGATTTTGGCCAAAAATCTAAATAACAGCACTGATTGGCTTGAACTAGGTCTTATTAGAGACGAGTAGGGCATAAAGAGGGAGAAAACAAGATTTTCAAGAGCTGGGTTTAATATTATATAGTTTTTACGTACAATTACTACTACTTTAACTTATTTCGAGTCTTAATTAGGAAGTTTGACCAAAAGTCAATCAGCCCCAATTGGTTTGAACTAAGCCATATAATAATAGCCGAATAGGGCGCAAATGGGAAGAAAACGTAGTTTTTAAAAGCCGAGAGTAGTAATACATAGTTTTTACATATAATTAATACTAATCGAACTTATTTATAATCTTAGTTTGGAAGTTTGATCAAAAGTCAAACTTCCAGCTCTGATTGACCTGAGCTAGGCTAGGGCCCAAATGGAGAGAGGAAAACGTAGTTTTCAGGAGCCGTGAGTATTATTACATAGGTTCAATATACAATTCTACTAATTAAGCTTA
Source organism: Agave tequilana (assembly GCA_038442645.1). Taxonomy (NCBI): domain Eukaryota; kingdom Viridiplantae; phylum Streptophyta; class Magnoliopsida; order Asparagales; family Asparagaceae; genus Agave; species Agave tequilana. Next base: position 65,937 of record JAVJIF010002411.1, read on the forward strand.
TTTATACTCTAAATTGGAGTGTTTGACAAAAAATCTAACTTTCAGCCCCGATTGACTTGAACTTTATTTGAGCCTAATAAGGCCTAAATAGGTAGAAAACATGGTGTTTAAGAACCGGGTAAAATATTACATAGTTTCTATGTACAATTCTACTAATAAATCTTGTTTCTAGTTTTAATTAGGAAGTTTGACCAAAAGTCAAAATTTCAACCCCGATTGGCCTGAAATAGGCCTTATAAGAGCCTAATAGGGCTCAAATGGGAGAAAATATGGTTTTCAAGAGCTGGTACTAATATTACATAATTTTTATGGATAATTACAAATAATTTAATTTGTTTCTAATTTTAATTAGGAAGTTTAACCAAAAGTGAAACTTCCAGCCCTGATTGGCTTGAACTATGCTATATAAGAGATGATAAGCCACAAAGTATAGAAGACATGATTTTCAGGAGCCGGGAGTAGTATTACATAGTTTTTATGTACAAAAACCACTAATTAAACTTGTTTCTACTCCAATTTGGGAATTTTGACCAAAAATCAAACTTTCAGCCCCGAGTAGCCTGAATTAGGCCTTATTAAACTATATACGGGCCAAATAGGGAGAAAATGTGATTTTCAACAGCTGGGATTAATATTACATAGTTTCTATGTACAATTACTACTAATTAACCTTATTTCTTATCTTAATTGGGTAGTTTGACGAAAAGTCAAGCTGATTGGCCTGGATAAGGCCTTATAAGAGCCGAATCGCAAACGAGGATAAAATATGATTTTCAAGAGCTGTGAGTAATATTATATAGTTTTTACGTACAAATATTATAAATTAACATTATTTCTAGTCTTAATTTTCAGTCCTGATTGGCCTGAGAAATATGCTTTATATAGGAGCTGAATTAAGCCCAATAGGAGAAAACGTGATTTTCAAGAGCCGATAGTAGCATAACATAGTTTTTATATATAATTACTGTTAATTAATCTTGTGTCTATTCTTAATTGGGAAGTTTGAGCCAAAGTAAAACTCTCTTCCCAAATGGCCTGAGTTGAGCTATAAAATAGCTGAATAGTGCCCAAACGGGGAGAAAATGTTATTTTCAGGAGTCGACAGTAGTATTACATAGTTTTAAGGTACAATTACTGCTAATTAACCTCAGTACTACTCTAAATTGAAAAGTTTGATAAAAAAAATAAAATTTTTAGCCCCGATTAACCTGAACTGGGCCTTATAAAGGCCTAATAGAGCCAAATGGGGAGAAAACGTGGTTTTCAAAAGTCGGGAGTAGTAACACATAGTTTCTATAAACATTTTTTTACTAATTAACATTATTTCTAGTTTTAATTAGAAACTTTGAATAAAAGTCAAATTTTCAGCCTCGATTGGTCTGAACTAGGCCTTATAAGAGCCGAGTATAGCCAAACGGGATGAAAACGTGATATCAAAAGTAGGGAGTAGTATTACATAGTTTCTATGTACAATTACTACTAAGTAACCTTCTTCTAGTCTTAATTAGAATGTTTGACTAAAAACAAACTTTTAACCCCAATTGGTCAGAATTAGGCCTCATAAGAGCCGAATAGGGCCTAAATGGGGAGAAAAATGTGGTTTTCAAGAGTCAAGAGTAGTATTAAATAGTTTCTTTAAAATATTACTACTAATAAAACTTATTTCTAGTCTTAATTGAGAAGTTTGACAAAAAAAAATTAAACTTTCAGCCCCGTTGGCCAGAACTAAGGCTTATAAGAGCTGAATAGTGCACAAACAGGGAGAAAACATGATTTTCAAGAACCGAAAGTAATATTATATAGTTTCATGTATAATTACTACTAATAAACCTTATTTCTACTCTGAGTTGGGAAGTTTGTTCCAAAGTAAAACTTTCTGCCCGAATGGCCTAAAGTAGGCATAAAAGAGCCGAATAGAGCCCAAACGGGGAGAAAACATGGTTTCAAGATCTGGTAGTAGTATTGCATTGTTTCAAGGTGCAATTGCTACTAATTAACCTCAGTACTATCCCAAATTGGAAAGTTTGACCAAAAAGTCAAACTTTCAGCCCCGATTAACCTGAACTTGGCCTAAATAAAAGTTAAATGAGCCCAAATGAGGAGAAAACATGGTTTTCAAAAGCTGAGAGTAGTAATACATAGTTTCAATGTCCAATATTACTAATTAATCTTATTTCTAGTCTTCATTACGAACTTTAAGTAAAAGTCAAACTTTTAGCCCCGCGCCTTATAAGAGCAGAGTATGGCACAAGCAGGGTGAAAACATGATTTTCAAGAGTCGAGAGAAATATTACATAGTTTTTATGTACATTTACTACTAATTAATTTTGTTTCTAGTCTTAATTGAAAAGTTTGACCAAAAGCTAATTTTTAACCCCAATTGGCCAGAACTTGGCCTTCTGAGAGCCGAATAGGGCCAAACGGAGAGAAAACATGAATTTCAAGAGTCGAGAATAGTATTACATAGTTTCTTTATAAAATTACTTCTAATTAAACTTGTTTCTAGTCTTAATTGAGAAGTTTGACCAAATTTAAATTTTCAACCACCGATTTGCCTGAACTTAGGCTTAAAAGAGCCGAATGGGGTACAAATGGGGAGAAAATTAGGTTTTCAAGAGCGGATGGTAGTATTACATAGTTTCACTGTACAATTACTACTAATAAACCTTTTTTCTACTCCAAATTGGGATGCTTATCCGAAAGTCAAACTTTTAACTCGTATTGACCTAAATTATGCCTTATAAGGCTGAATAGGGCTCAAATGGGAAGAAAACTTGGTTTTCAAGGGCCGAGAGTGGTATTTATTAATTTCTATATATAATTACTACTAATTTACCTAAAGTTTGAACAAAAATAATACTTTCAGTCCCGATTAGTTTGAACTAGGCCTTAGGGGCCAAATAGTGTCAAACAGGGACAAAATGTGGTTTTCAATAGCCGGGAGTAGTATTACATTTCTATGTAAAGTTACATTAATTAAACTTGTTTCTAGACTTTATTAGAAAGTTTGACTAAAAGTCAAATTCTGCCTCGGTTGACCAGAACTAGGCCATATAAGAGTCGAGTAAGGCTCAAACTGGGAGAAAAATATGATTTTCAAGAGCAGTGAGTAGTATTATATAGGTTCTATGTACAATTACTACTAATTAACAATATTTCTATTATAAATTATAAAGTTTGACTAAACGTCAAACTTTCAGCCCGAATAGCTTAAACTAGGTCTTATAAGAGCCAAATAGGACCCAAACGGGGAGAAAACGTGGTTTTCGACAGTCGGGATGAATATTACATAGTTTCTTTGCACAATTACTACCAATTAACCTTGTTCAAGTCTTAAGTAGGAAATTTAACTCTAAATCAAATTTTCAGTCCTGATTGACCTGAACCCTATAAGAGCAGAATAGGACCCTAATAGGGAAATTATGATTTTCAAGAGTCGTGTGTGGTATTACATAGGTTTAATGTACAATTATTTCTAATTCACCTTATTTCTACTCTAAATTGGAGAGTTTGACAAAAAATCTATCTTTCAGCCCCGATTGGCCTGAACTAGGCCTTATTTGAGCCAAATAGGGCCTAAAAAGGGAGACAACTTGGTTTTAAAGAGCCAGGTTTAATATTACATAGTTTCTATGTACAATTACTACAAATAAACCTTATTTCTAGTCTTAAATAAGAAGCTTAACTAAAAGTTAAACTTTCAGTACCGATTGGCCCAAACGTTGCCTTATAAGAGCTGAATGGAGCCCAAACAAGAAAAAAATATAGCTTTCAAGAGCCGAGAGTGGTATTGCATATTTTCTATATATAATTTCTATTAATTTAACCATGTTTCTAGTCTTAATTGGGTGTTTGACCAAAAGTCAAACTTGTACCCCGATTGGCCAAAATAGGCCTTATAAGAGCCGAATTTGGCCCTAGCATGAGAAAACATAGTTTTCACGAGTCGTGAGTGGTATTACATAGTTTTCACTACAAATACTACTAATTAACATTATTTATATTCTAAATTGGGAAGTTTGACCAATAGTCTAACTTTCAGCTCAGATTGGCCTAAACCGAATAGGGCTCAAGATTGGGGAAATTGGGTTTGAAAGAGCCTGGAGTAATATTACGTAGGTTTACAGATAATTAATCTTATTTCTAGTCTAAATTTGAAAGTTTGATCCAAAGTAAAACTTTTTACCCCGAATAGCCTGAACTGGGCTTTAAAAGAGCCGAATTGTACCCAAACAACAGGGAGAAAACATGGTTTTTAAGAGCCAACAGTAGTATTACATAGTTTTAATGTACAATTATATAAATTAACCCCATTCTACTCCAATTAGAAAGTTTAACCAAAAAGTCAAACTTTCAGCTCCGATTGACCTGAACTAGGCCTTATAAGAGCCAAATAGAGCCCAAACAATGAGAAAAGGAGGTTTTCAAAAGACAGGAGTAGTAATACATAGATTCTATGTACAATTACTACTAGTTAATCTTGTTCCTAGTCTTAATTAAAAGTTTAACCAAAAGTCAAACTTTCAGCCCCGATTGGGCTGAGTTATGCTATATAAGAGTCGAATAGGGCCCAAATAGGGAGAAAACGTGATTTTCAAGTAAAGTAGAATTACATAGTTTCTCTGTATAATTACTGCTAATTAACCTTGTGACTAGTCTTAATTGGAAAGTTTAAATAAAAGTCAAACTTTCAGCCCTGATTGGCCTGAATTAGGCCTTATAAGAGACGATAAGGCCCATATGGGGAGCATCAAGGGTCGAGAGTAGTATTACATAGTTTCTATGTAAAATTACAACTAATTAAATTTGTTTCTAGTCCTATTTAAGAAGTTCAAAAAAGTCAAAGTTTCATCTACGATTGGCCCGAACAGGACTTATAAGAGAAGAATAGGATACAAATATGGAGAAAACAATATTTTGAAGAGCCGGGAGTAGTACTGAATAGTTTTTATGTACAATAATATTAATTTATCATTTTTCTAATCTTAATTGGAAAGTTTGACCAAAAGTCAAAATTTCGCCCCGCTTGGCCTGAATTTGGCCTTTTAAGAGACGAATAGGACCCAAACGGGGAGAAAACGTGGTTTTCAAGATCTGGGAGTAGTATTACATAATTTATATATATAATTACTAATAATTAATCTTATTTCAATTCTTACTTAGAAAGTTTGAACCAAAGTAAAACTTTTTGCCCTGGACAGGGCCTTAAAAGAGCCGAATAGTGCCCAAACATACAGAAACCTTTGTTTTCAAGAGCCGAAAATAGTATTACATAATTTCTATATAACAATTACTAATAATTAACCTAATTTCTACTCCAAATTGGAAAAATGTGAACGTGGTTTTTCAAGAGCCGTGAGTAGTATTATAGATGTTTAATATACAATTACTGCTAACAAACATGATTTCTATAATAAATTGGGAAGTTTAATCAAAAATTAAAGTATCAGCCCTGAATGGCCTGAACAAGGCCTTTTAAGAGCCAAATAGGGCTCAAACGGGAAAAAATACGTGATTTTCAATGGTCGCGATATATATTGCACAGTTTCTATGTATAATTTACTATAAATTTTCCTTATTTCAAATTTTAATTAGAAAGTTTGACCAAAACTCAAACTTTCAGCCCCAATTGGTCTGACTTGGCCTTATAATAGCCGAATGGGGCCCAAATAGGAAAAGTATAGCTTCAAGAGTCGTGAGTAATACTACATTGTTTCAATATATAATTAATAGTAATTAACATTATTTCTAATCTAAATTGGAGAGTTTGGCTAAAAATCTAACTTTCAGCCCTGATTGGCCTAAACTAGGCCTTATTAGAGCTGAAAGGGCCTAAAGAGAGAGAAAACATGACTTTCAAGAGCCAGGCATAATATTATAAAGTTTTTATGTATAATTACTACTAATTTAACTTGTCTCTAGCTTAATTGGGAAATTCCTTTCAGCCCCAATTGGCTTAAACTAGGCCATATAAGAGCTAAATATGGCGCAAATGGGAACAAAATGTGGTTTTCAAGAGCAAGCCATATAAGAGCAAAATAGGGCATAAATGAGAAGAAAACGTGGTTTTCAAGAGCCGGAAGTAGTATTACATAGTTTCTACGTACAATTTATACTAATGTGTTATTTATAGTCTTAGTTGGAAAGTTTGACCAAATGTTAAACTTACAGCCCCGATTTACTTGAGTTAGGCCATATTAGAGCCACATAAGGGCCCAAACAGGGAGAAAAATATGGTTTCTAAGAGCCGTGAGTATTATTACATAAGTTCAATATACAGTTACTACTAATTAAGCTTTTTTCTACTCTAAATTGAGATTTTGACCAAAAATCTGTCTTTCAGCCCCGAATTGACATGAACTAGGCCTTATTTGAGTTAAATAGGGCCTAACCAGGTAGAAATCGTGGTTTTCAATGAAATATTGCATGGTTTCTATGTATATTTCTACTAATAAATCTTGTTTCTAGTCTTATTTAGGAAGTTTGACCAAAAATCAAACTTTCAACCCCGATCGGCCTGAAATAGGCCTTATAAGAGCCGAATAAGTACCAAATATAGGAAATGTGGTTTTCAAGAGCCGATACTAGTATTACATAGTTTTTATATACAATTACTAATAATTTAACTTGTTTCCAATAAGGAAGTTTGTTCAAAAGTCAAACTTTCAGCCCCGATTGTCTGAACTATGCTTTATAAGAGATGATAGGGCACAAACAAGGAGAAAACATGGTTTTCAAGAACCGGGAGTAGTATTACATAGTTTTTATGTACAAATACCACTAATTAAACTTATTCTACTCCAATTTGGGAAGTTTGAATGAAAGTTAAACTTTCAACCCCAGTTAGCTTGAACTAGGCCTTATTTGAGTTAAATAGGGTCTAACCAGGTAGAAATTGTGGTTTTCTAGAGATGGGTGAAATATTGCATGGTTTTTCTATGTACAATACAACTAATAAATCTTGTTTCTAGTCTTAATTAGAAAGTTTGACCAAAAGTCAAACTTTCATCGCCAATCGGCCTGAAATAGGCCTTATAAGAGCCGAATGGTATCAAACAGGGGAAATGTGATTTTCAAGAGCACTAGTATTACATAGTTTTTATGTACAATTACTAATAATTTAACTTGTTTCTAATAAAAAGTTTGATCAAAAGTCAAACTTTCAGCCCCGATTAGCCTGAGCTACGCTATGTAAGAGATGATAGGGCACAAACATGGAGAAAACATGGTTTTCAAGAATCGAGAGTAGTATTACATAGTTTTTATGTACAAATACCACTAATTAAACATGTTCTACTCCAATTTGGAAAGTTTGAATGAAAGTCAAACTTTTAACCCCAATTAGCCTGAATTAGGCCTTATTATAGCCAAATACGGGCCAAACGGGGGAAAAAAATATGGTTTTCAATAGTCGGGATTAATATTACATAGTTTTTGTATACAATTACCACTAATTAACCTTATTTCTAGTCTTAATTGGGAAGTTTGATCAAAAGTCAAACTTTCACCCTGATTGACCATAACAAGGCCTTATAAGAGCCGAATAGGGTCCAAACAGGGAGTAAACATGATTTTTAAGAGCCATAAGTGGTATTTTATAGAATTTACATATAAATACTGCAAATTAACATTATTTCTAGCCTTAGTTTTCAGCCTAGACTGGCCTGAACCAGGCTTTATAAGAGCCAAATTAAGCCCAAATAGGGGAAAACGTGGTTTTCAAGAGCCGAGAGTTGTATTACATAGTTTTATGTAAAATTACAGCTAATTAATCTTTTTTCTAGTTTTCATTGAGAAGTTTGACCCAAAGTAGAACGTTTAGCCCCGAATGGCCTGAACTGGGCCATAAAAGAGCCGAATAGTGCCCAAACAGGAAGAAAGCGTGGTTTTCAAGAGCTGACAGTAGTATTACATAGTTTCAAGATACAATTACTACTAATTAATCTTATTACTACAAATTGGAAAGTTTGACAAAAAGGTCAAACTTTTAGCCCCAATTAAACTAAATTTGAGTTATAAAGGACGAATAGAGCCCAAATGGGGAGAAAATATGGTTTTCAAAACTCAGGAGTAGTAACAAATAGTTTCTATATCTAATAATTACTAATTAACCTGGTTTCTAGTCTTAATTAGGAATTTTGAGTAAAAGTCAAACTTTCAGTCCCGATTGGCCTAAACTAGGCCTTATAAGAGCCCAGTATGGCCCAAACGTAGTGAAAATGTGATTTACAAGAGTCAGAGTAGTATTACATAGTTTTTATGTACAATTACAATTAATTAATTTTTTCTAGTCTTCATTGAAAATTTTGACTAAAAGTAAAACTTTTAACCCCGAGTGGTCAGAACTAGGGCTTATAAGAGCCGACTAGGGCACAAACAAGGAGAACACGTGGTTCTCAAGAGTCGGGAGTAGTATTACATAGTTTTACGGTACATTAACTACCATTAAACCTTATTTCTACTTCAAATTGAGAGTTTTATCCAAAAGTCAAACTTTCAGCCCCGATTGGCCTGAAGTATGCCTTATGTGAGCCAAATAGGGCCCAAAGGGGGAAAACGTGATTTGGGATTAATATTGCATAGTTTTAATGTATAATTAGTAAAAAATAACTTCGTTTCTAATCTTAATTGGAAAGTTTGACCAAAAATCAAACTTTTAGCCCCGATTGGCTAAGGTACTTGGCCTTGTTAGAGCCGAATAGGGCCCAAATAGGGGGAAAATGTGGTTTCAAGAGCCATGTGTAGTACTATATTGGTTCAATTTATAATTACTGCTAATTAAGTTTATTTTTAATCTTAATTGGAGATTTAAGCCAAAAATCTAAATTTCAGCCCTGATTGGGTTGAATTAAGCCTTATTAGAGCCAAATGGGGCCTAAAGAGGGAGAAAACAAGATTTTCAAGAGCTGGGTATAATATTGTATAGTTTTTATGTATAATTACTACTAGTTTAACTTGTTTCTTGTCTTAATTGAGAAGTTTGACCAAAAGTCAAACTTTCAGCCCTAATTGGTTTGAACTAGGCCATATAGTAGCTGAATAGGGCACAAATAGGGTAAAAATATGGTTTTCAAGAGTCGGGAGTAGTACTAATTGAACTTATTTATAATCTTAGTTAGGAAGTTTAACCAAAAGTCAACTAATTTAACTTGTTTTTAGTCTTAATTAGGAACTTTGACCAAAAGTCAAACTTTCAGTAGCGATGGGCCCTGAATTGGGCCGTATAATGGCCGAATATGGCACAGATTAGGAAAAAATGTGATTTTTAAGAATCGAGTGTAGTACTATATAGTTTCTACGTACAATTAAAAGTAATTAATCTTGTTTATAATCTTAATTTGGAAGTTTGACAAAAAGTCAAATTTTCAGCCCTGACTGGCCTGAATTAGGTGTAATAAGAGTCGAATAGGGCCCAAATAGGGAGAAAAATATTATTTTCATGATCCAGAGTAGTATTACATAGTTTCACTATATAATTACTAATAATTAAACTTGTTTCTAATCTTAATTAGAAAGTTTGATTAAAAGTCAAATTTTAAGTCCCGATTGGCCTTTACTATGCTATATAAGAGTTGATAGGGCACAAACGTGGAGAAAACATGTTTTTTAAGAGCTGGGAGTAGTTTTACATAGTTTTTATGTACAATACCTCTAATTAATTTTTTCTACTCTAATTTGGGAAATTTGGTAGAAAGTTAAACTTTAGGCCTCGATTGGCCTGAATTAGCTCTTATTGGAGCCGAATACGATCAAACGGGAGAAAATATGATTTTCATTAATCGGGATTAATATTACATAGTTTCTGTGTAAAATTACAACTAATTAACCTTATTTTTAGAGTTAATTGGGAAGTTTGACTAAAAGTCAAAGTTTCACCCAGATTGGCCTGAACTAGGCTTTATAAGGGCCGAATTAAGACCAAATAAGGGAAAACGTGGTTTTATAGAGCTGAAAGTAGTATTACATAGTTTTTATATATAATTTCTACTAATTAGTCTTGTTTCTAGTCTTAATTAGGAAGTTTGTTTCAAAGTAAAACTTTCTGCCGCGAATGACCTGAAGTGGACCATAAAAGAGCCGAATAGTGCCCAAATGGGGAGAAAACATGATTTTTAAGAGCCGGCAGTAGTATTACATAGTTTTTATATACAAATACACTAAATAATTTGTTTCTACTCTAATTTGGAAAATTTGACTGAAAGTCAAACTTTAAGCCCCGATTGGCCTGAATTAGCTCTTAATGGAGCCGAATACAGGTCAAACGGGGAGAAAATGTGGTTTTCATCAGTCGGGATCAATATTACATAGTTTCTGTGTATAATTACTACTAATTAACCTTATTTTTAGACTTAATAGGAAGTTTGACTAAAAGTCAAACTTCACCCCGATTAGCCTAAACTAGGCTTTATAAGAGCCGAATTAAGGCCAAATAATTGAAAACATGGTCTTATAGAGCCAGAGTAGTATTACATAGTTTTTGTGTATAATTTCTACTAATTAGTCATGTTTCTAGTCTTAATTAGGCAGTTTGTTCCAAAGTAAAACTTTCTGCCGCGAATGACCTGAAGTGGGCCGTAAAAGAACTCAAATAGTACCAAAACGGGAAGAAAACATGATTTTCAAGAGCCGACAGTAGTATTTCTTTATTTCAAGGTGTAATTACTACTAATTAACCTTAGTACTATCCCAAATTGAAAAGTTTGACAAAAAAGTCAAACTTTCAGCTCAGATTAATCTGAACTTGGCCCTATAAAAGCCAAATAGAGCCCAAATGGGAGAAAATATGATTTTTAAAAGCCGAGAGTAGTAACACATAGTTTTAATGTCTAATTATTACTAATTTAACCTTATTTTAAGTCTTAATTGCAAACTAAAAGTCAAACTTTAAGTCTGAATGGCTTAAACTAGGTCTTATAAGAGCTAAATATGACCCAAATAGGGAGGGAACGTGATTTTCGACAGCCGGGATTACATAGTTTCTTTGCACAATTACCACCAATTAACCTTGTTCAAGTCTTAAGTGGGAAATTTAACTCTAAATCAAAATTCAGTCCTGATTGACTTGAACTAGGCCTTATATAGAGCAGAATATGGCCCTAATAAGAAAAAACATGGTTTTCAAGAGTGGTGTGTAGTATTACATAGGTTCAATATACAATTACTTCTAATTCACCTTATTTCTACTCTAAATTGGAGAGTTTGACAAAAAATCTAACTTTTTGCTCCGATTGGCTTGAACTAGGCCTTATTTGAGCCGAATAGGGCCTAAAGTGGGAGAGAACATGGTTTTCAAGAGCCAGGTATAAATTACATAGTTTCCATATATAATTACTGCTGATAAACCTTATTTCTAGTCTTAAATAGGAAGCTTGACTAAAAGTTAAACTTTCAGCACCGACTGGCCTAAATTATGCCTTATAAGAGCTGAATAGGGCCTAAACAGGAAAAAAATAGCTTTCAAGAGCCGCGAGTAGTATTACATAGTTTTAATATATAATTACTGATAATTTAACCATATTGCTAGCCTTAATTGGGAAGTTTGACCAAAATTCAAACTTGCACCTTGATTGGCCAAAATATGCCTTATAAGAGTCGAATTTGGTCCAAACGAGGAGAAAACATAGTTTTCACGAGACGTGAGTGGTATTACATAGTTTCCACTACAAATACTTCTAATTAACATTATTTATAATCTAAATTGTGAAGTTTAACCAGTTATCTTTCAGCCCAGATTGGCCTGAACTAGGCCTTATAAGAACCGAATAGGACTCAAGATAGGGGAAAATTGGGTATGAAAGAGCCGGGAGTAGTATTAAATAGTTTTTATGAATAATTACAGATAACTAATCTTGTTTCTAGTCTTAATTTAAAAGTTTGATAAAAGTAAAACTTTCTGCCCCGAATAGCCTGAACTGGGCTTTAAAAGAGCCGAATAGTGCCAAAATAGGGAGAAAACATAGTTTTCAAGAGCTGATAGTAGTATTACATAGTTTTAATTTACAATTACAACTAATTAAACTCATTCTACTTCAATTAGAAAGTTTAACCAAAAAGTCAAACTTTTAGCTCCGATTAACTTGAACTAGGCCTTATTCTTCCAAATAGAGCCCAAACGATGAGAAAAGGAGGTTTTCAAAAGGCGTGAGTAGTAATACATAGATTCTATATGACTTACCACTAGTTAATCTTGTTCCTAGTCTTAATTGGGAAGTTTGAAAAAAGTCAAACTTTCAGCACCGATTGGGCTGAACTAGGTTATATAAGAGTCGAATAGGGCCCAAATAGGGAGAATACGTGGTTTTCAAGAACCGAAATTAGAATTACATAGTTCTCTGTATAATTATTGCTAATTAACCTTGTGACTAGTCTTAATTGAAAAGTTTAAACAAAAGTCAAACTTTCAACTCCGATTGGCTTGAATTAGGCCTTATAAGAGCCGAATAAGGCCCAAATGGGGAGCAAGTGTGGTTTTCAAGAGTCGGGAGTAGTATTACATAGTTTCTATATAAAATTACTATTAATTAAACTTGTTTCTAGTCCTATTTAAGAAGTTTGAAAAAGTCAAACTTTCATCTACGATTGGCCTGAACTAGGGCTTATAAGAAAAGAATAGGGCACAAATGGGGAGAAAATATTATTTTCAAGACTTGGGAGTAGTATTAAATAGTTTTTATGAACAATTCTACTAATTTACCATTTTCTAATCTTAATTGGAAAGTTTGACCAAAAGTCAAATTTTCACCCTGATTGGCCTGAATTTGGCCTTTTAAGAGACGAACATGACCCAAACGGGGAGAAAACGTGGTTTTCAAGAGCTGAGATTAGTATTACATAATTTTTATATATAATTACTAATAGTTAATCTTATTTCTAGTCTTAATTAGAAAGTTTGACCCAAAGTAAAACTTTCTGCCCCGAATGGCCTGAACTGGGCCTTAAAAGAGCCGAATAGTGCCCAAACATGGAGACAATATGGTTTTCAAGAGTCGAAAATAGTATTACATAGTTTCTATGTACAATTACTAATAATTAACCTAATTTCTACTCCAAATTGGAAAATTCAACCAAAAAGTCAAACTTTCAACTTCAATTGACCTGAACTTGGCCATATAAGAGCTGAATAGAGCCCAAACGAGAAGAAAACATGATTTTCAAAAGGTCAGAAGTAGCACATAGACTCTATGTATAATTACTACTAATTAATCTTATTTCTAGTCTTAATTCGGATGTTTGACCAAAGTCAAACTTTCTCGATTGGCCGGAACTAAGCCTTATAAGAGCCGCATAAGGAGCAAACGGGGAGTAAACAAGATTTTCAAAAGCCAGGAGTAGTATTACATAGTACTACATATGACCTAAACAGGGAGAAAATATGGTTTTCAAGAGTCGGATGTAATATTACATAGTTTTTATATGCAATTACTATTAATAACCTTGTTTATAGTCTTAAATAGGAAGTTTGTCCAAAAGTCAAACATTCAGCCCGATTGGCCTTATCTAGGCCTTATAACTACCAAATAGGACCCAAACATGAGAAATACCGTGGTTTTGAAGAGCTGGGTGTAGTATTACATAGTTTCTACGTACAATTACTACAAATTTAATTTGTTTTTAATCTTTATTTAGGACTTTGACCAAAAGTCGTAAAACTTCAGCCTCAATTAGCCTGAATTAGGCAGTATAATTGCCAAATAGGGCACAGATTAGGAGAAAACATAGTTTTCAAGAGACGTGAATAGTATTATATAGCTTCTACGTACAATTAAAACTAATTAAACTTGTTTATAATCTTAATTGGGAAGTTTGACCAAAAGTCAAGCTTTTAACCCCAACTGACCTGAATTAGGCCATAATAAGAGCGGATAGGGCCTAAATGGGGAGAAAAATGTGGTTTTCAAGAGCCAAATTAGTATTACATAGTTTCACTGTACAATTGCTACTAATCAACCTTATTTCTACTCCAAATTGAGAACTATGACCGAAAGCCAAACTTTCTGCCCCGTTTGCCCTAAATTAGGCCTTAATAGAGCCAAATAGTGCCCAAACGGGGAGAAAATGTGGTTTTCAATAGCCGGGATTGATATTACATAGCTTCTATGTACAATTAATGCTAATTAACCATGTTCTAGTCGTAATTGGGAAGTTTGACCAAAAGTCAAACTTTCGCCCCGATTAGCTGGAAATAGGCCTTATAAGAGCCGAATTTGGCCCAAATAGGGGGTGAAAATGTAGTATTAAAGAACCGAGAGTAGTATTACATATTTTTCATATGCAATTACGTCTAATTAATCTTGTTTCTAGTCTTAATTGAAAGTTTGACTAAAAGTAAATATCCAGCCCCATTGGCCTGTATTAGGTCTTATAAGTGTCGAATAAGGCACAAAAACTGGGAGAAAGCATGGTTTTCTAGGGCCGGGAGTAGTATTATATATTTTTTGTGTAAAATTACTATTAATTAAACTCATTTCTAGTCTTAATTCAGAATTTTGACCAAAGGTCAAACTTTCAGCCCTGATTGACCTTAACTAGGCCTTATAAGAGCCGAATAAGGCCCAAACAGGGAGAAAAATGTGATTTTCGAGAATCTTGATAGTATTACATAGGTTCAATATACAATTATAAATATTTAATATTATTTTTACTAAAAATTGAAAAGTTTGACCAAAAGTTAAAATTTCAGCCTCGAATAGCCTGAACTAGGCCTTATAAGAGCTAAACAGGGCCTAATTGGGAAGAAAATGTAGTTTTCAATAGCCAGAATTAATATAACATAGTTTCTTTATATAATTACTACTAATTAATCTTATTTTAAATCTTAATTGGTAATTTTGATCAAAAGACAAAACTTTCAGCATCGGTTGGCCTGAACTAGGCCTTATAAGGGCCGAATAGGGCCCAAAAAGGTAAAAATATAGTTTTCAAGAACTGTGAGTAGTATTACATAGGTTCTATGTGCAATTACTAATATACTAATAACCTTGTTTCTATTTTTAATTGAAAGTTTGATCAAAAGTTAAACTTTCAACCCCGATTGGCCTAAACTAGGCCTTATATGAGCCGCAGGGCCCAAACAGGGAGAAAACGAGGTATTCAAGAGTTAGGGTAGTATTACATAGTTTCTATATAAATTACTACAAATTAAACTTATTTCTAATCTAATAGGGAAGTTTGAGTAAAAGTTAAACTTTCAGCCCCAATTGGCCTGAACTAGGGCTTATAAGAGCCCTGAAAAGGGCACAAAAAGGGAGAAAACGTGGTTTTCAACAGCCAGAAATTGTATTACTTAATTTCTATGTAAAATTACAAATAATTAAAGTTGTTTCTAGTATTAATTTGAAAGTTTGACTAAAAGTCGAATATTCAGCCCCAATTGACCAGAATTGGGCCATATAAAAACCGAATTGGGCCCAAACTGGGAGAACAATGTGAACGTGGTTTTTCAAGAGCTGTGAGTAGTATTATAGAGGTTCAATGTATAATTACTACTAATTAACATATTTTATACTATAAATTGAGAAGTTTGATCGAAAGTCAAAGTTTCAGCCCCAAATGGCCTGAACAAGGCCTTATAAGAGCTAAATAGGGTCCAAATCGGGAAAAAAATGTGATTTTCATCAGCCGAGATTAATATTACACACTTTCTATGTATAATTACTATAAAATTACCTTATTTCAAATCTTAATTGGAAAGTTTGACCAAAAGTCAAACTTTTAGTCGCGATTGGTCTGAACTTGGCCTTATAAGAGCCGAATAGGGCTCAAATAGGAAAAAAAATGTGGTTTCAAGAGCCGTAAGTAGTACTACATTAGTTCAATGTATAATTAATACTAATTAACCTTATTTCTAATCTAAATTGGAGAGTTTGATCAAAAATCTAACTTTCAGCCCCGATTGGTCTAAATTAGGCCTTATTAGAGCCCGATAGGGCATAAAGAGGAAGAAAACATGATTTTCAAGAGCCAGGCATAATATTACAAAGTTTTTATGTACAATTACTACTAATTTAACTTGTTTCTGGCTTAATTGGGAAGTTCCTTTTAGCCCCAATTGGATTGAACTAGGCCATATATAAGAGTCGAATAGGGCGCAAATGGGATCAAAACATAGTTTCCAAGAGCAGGCCATATAAGAGCCGATTAGGGCACAAATGAGATGAAAACGTAGTTTTCAAGAGCCGGGAGTAGTATTACATAGTTTCTACGTACAATTTATACTAATTGTGTTGTTTACAGTCTTAGTTGAAAAGTTTGACCAAATGTTAAACTTTCAGCCCCGATTGACTTGAGTTAGGCTATATTAGAGCCACATAAGGGCCCAAACGGGGAGAAAAATATGGTTTCCAAGAGCCGTGAGTATTATTAATACTAATTAAGCTTATTTCTAATCTAAATTGGAGAGTTTGATCAAAAATCTAACTTTCAGCCCCGATTGGTCTAAATTAGGCCTTATTAGAGCCCGATAGGGCATAAAGAGGAAGAAAACATGATTTTCAAGAGCCAGGCATAATATTACAAAGTTTTTATGTACAATTACTACTAATTTAACTTGTTTCTGGCTTAATTGGGAAGTTCCTTTTAGCCCCATTTGGATTGAACTAGGCCATATATAAGAGTCGAATAGGGCGCAAATGGGATCAAAACATAGTTTCCAGGAGCAGGCCATATAAGAGCCGATTAGGGCACAAATGAGATGAAAACGTAGTTTTCAAGAGCGGGAGTAGTATTACATAGTTTCTACGTACAATTTATACTAATTGTGTTGTTTACAGTCTTAGTTGAAAAGTTTGACCAAATGTTAAACTTTCAGCCCCGATTGACTTGAGTTAGGCTATATTAGAGCTACATAAGGGCCCAAACGGGGAGAAAAACATGGTTTCTAAGAGCCGTGAGTATTATTACATAAGTTCAATATACAATTACTACTAATTAAGCTTTTTTCTACTCTAAATTGAGAGTTTGACCAAAAATCTGTCTTTCAGCCCCGAATTGGCTTGAACTAGGCCTTATTTGAGTTGAATAGGGCCTAACCAGATAGAAATCGTGGTTTTCTAGAGACGGATGAAATATTGCATGGTTTCTATGTATATTTCTACTAATAAATCTTGTTTCCAGTCTTATTTAGGAAGTTTGACCAAAAGTCAAACTTTCAACCCCGATCGGCCTAAAATAGGCCTTATAAGAGCCTAATAAGTACCAATATAAGAAATGTGATTTTCAAAAGTCGGTACTAGTATTACATAGTTTTTATGTACAATTACTAATAATTTAACTTGTTTTCAAAAAGGAAGTTTGTTCAAAAGTCAAACTTTCATCCCCGATTGGCCTGAACTATGCTTTATAAGAGATGATAGGGCACAAACATGGAGAAAATATGGTTTTCAAGAACCGAGAGTAATATTACATAGTTTTTATGTATAAATACCACTAATTAGACTTGTTCTACTCCAATTTGGGAAGTTTGAATGAAAGTTTATCTTTCAACCTCAATTAGCTTGAACTAGGCCTTATTTGAGTTTAATAGGGCCTAACAAGGTAGAAATCGTGATTTTCTGGAGATGGGTGAAATATTGCATGGTTTCTATGTACAGTACTGCTAATAACTCTTGTTTTTAATCTTAATTAGAAAGTTTGACCAAAAGTCAAACTTTCATCCCCGATCGGCCTGAAATAGACCTTATTAGAGCCGAATGGTATCAAACTGGGGAAATGTGGTGTTCAAGAGCCAGTACTAGAATTACATAGTTTTTATGTACAATTACTAATAATTTAACTTGTTTCCAATAAGGAAGTTTGATCAAAAGTCAAACATTCAGCCCCGATTGGCCTGAGCTATGCTATATAAAAGATTATATGGCACAAACATGGAGAAAACATGGTTTTCAAGAACCGAGAGTAGTATTACATAGTTTTTATGTACCAATACCACTAATTAAACTTGTTTTACTCCAATTTTAAAAGTTTGAATGAAAGTCAAACTTTTAACCCCAATTAGCCTGAACTAGGCCTTTATTATAGCCGAATACGGGCTAAACGGGGAAAAAAAATATGGTTTTCAATAGTCGGGATTAATATTACATAGTTTTTGTACTAGTCTTAATTAGGAAGTTTGATCAAAAGTCAAACTTTCACCCTGATTGGCCATAACAAGGCCTTATAAGAGCCGAATAGGGTCCAAACAGGGAATAAACATGATTTTCAAGAGCCATAAGTGGTATTTTATAGAATTTACATATAAATACTACAAATTAACATTATTTCTAGCCTTAGTTTTTAGCCCAGACTGGCTTGAACCAGGCTTTATAAGAGCCCAATTAAGCCCAAATAGGGGAAAACGTGATTTTCAAGAGCCGAGAGTTGTATTACATAATTTTTATGTATAATTACTACTAATTAATCTTTTTTCTAGTTTTCATTGAGAAGTTTGACCCAAAGTAGAACGTTTAGCCCTGAATGGCCTGAACTGGGCCATAAAAGAGCCGAATAGTGCCCAAATAGGGAGAAAGCGTGGTTTTCAAGAGCCGACAGTATTATTACATAGTTTCAAGATACAATTACTACTAATTAACTTTATTACTAGTCCAAATTGGAAAGTTTGACAAAAAAAAGTTAAACTTTTAGGCCCGATTAACCTAAACTGGCGTTATAAAGGCCGAATAGAGCCCAAATAGGGAGAAAATATGGTTTTCAAAACTTAAGAGTAGTAACAAATAGTTTCTATATCCAATAATTACTAATTAACCTTATTTCTAGTCTTAATTGAGAATTTTGAGCAAAAGTCAAACTTTCAGTCCCGATTGGCCCGAACTAGGCCTTATAAGAGCCCAGTATGGCCCAAATAGGGTGAAAACGTGATTTACAAGAGTCAGGAGTAGTATTACATAGTTTTTATGTACAATTACAATTAATTAATTTTTTTCTAGTCTTCATTGAAAATTTGTCTAAAAGTAAAACTTTTAACCCCGATTGGTCAGAATTGGGGCTTATAAGAGCCGACTAGGGCACAAACAGGGAGAAAACATGGTTCTCAAGAGCCGGGAGTAATATTACATAGTTTTACTGTACATTAATTACCATTAAACCTTATTTCTACTTCAAATTGAGAATTTATCCAAAAGTCAAACTTTCAGCCCCGATTGGCCTGAAGTATGCCTTATAAGAGCCAAATAGGGCCCAAAGGGGAAAAACGTGATTTGGGATTAATATTGCACAGTTTTAATGTATAATTAGTAAAAATAACCTTGTTTCTAATCTTAATTGGAAAGTTTGACCAAAAGTCAAACTTTTAGCCTCGATTGGCCAAGGTACTTGGCCTTGTTAGAGCCGAATATGGCCCAAATAAGGGAGAAAATGTGGTTTCAAGAGCCATGAGTAGTACTATATTGGTTGGTTCAATTTATAATTACTACTAATTAAGTTTATTTCTAATTTTAATTGGAGAGTTAAGCCAAAAATCTAAATTTCAGCCCTGATTGGGTTGAATTAAGCCTTATTAGAACCAAATGGGGCCTAAAGAGGGAGAAAACAAGATTTTCAGGAGCTGGATATAATTTTATATAGTTTTTATGTATAATTACTACTAGTTTAACTTGTTTCTAGTCTTAATTGGGAAGTTTGATCAAAAGTCAAACTTTCAGCCCCAATTGGTTTGAACTAGGCTATATAATAGCTGAATAGGGCACAAATAGGGTGAAAATATAATTTTCAAGAGTCGGGAGTAGTACTAATTGAACTTATTTATAATCTTAGTTGGGAAGTTTGACCAAAAGTCAACTAATTTAACTTGTTTTTAGTCTTAATTAGGAACTTTGACCAAAAGTCAAACTTTTAGTAGCGATGGGCCCTGAACTGGGCTGTATAATGGCCGAATATGGCACAGATTAGGAAAAAAAACGTGATTTTTAAGAATGAGAGTAGTACTATATAGTTTCTATGTACAATTAAAGTAATTAATCTTGTTTATAATCTTAATTTAGAAGTTTGACAAAAAGTCAAATTTTTAGCCCCGACTGGCCTGAATTAGGTGTAATAAAAGTCAAATAGGGCCCAAACACAGGGAGAAAAATATTATTTTCATGATCCAAAGTAGTATTACATAGTTTCACTGTATAATTACTAATAATTTAACTTGTTTCTAATCTTAATTAGGAAGTTTGATTAAAAGTCAAATTTTCAGCCCCGATTAGCCTTTACTATGCTGTATAAGAGTTGATAGTGCACAAACGTGAAGAAAACATCATTTTTAAGAGCTGGGAGTAGTATTACATAGTTTATATGTACAAATATCACTAATTAATTTGTTTCTACTCTAATATGGGAAATTTGATAGAAAGTTAAACTTTAAGGCCCGATTGGCCTGAATTAGCTCTTATTGGAGCCGAATACGGGTCAAACGGGGAGAAAATATAGTTTTCATCAGTTGGGATTAATATTACATAGTTTCTGTGTAAAATTACTACTAATTAACCTTATTTTTAGAGTTCATTGGGAAGTTTAACTAAAAGTCAAAGTTTCACCCAGATTGGCCTGAACTAGGCTTTATAAGGGCCGAATTAAGACCAAAGAAGGGAAAACATGGTTTTATAGAGCTGAGAGTAGTATTACATAGTTTTTATGTATAATTTCTACTAATTAGTCTTATTTCTAGTCTTAATTAGGAAGTTTGTTTCAAAGTAAAACTTTCTGCCGCGAATGACCTGAAGTGGACCATAAAAGAGTCGAATAGTGCCCAAACGGGGAGAAAACATGATTTTTAAGAGCCGGGAGTAGTATTACATAGTTTCTATATAAAAATACACTAATTAATTTGTTTCTACTCTAATTTGGGAAATTTGACTGAAAGTCAAACTTTAAGGCCCGATTGGCCTGAATTAGCTCTTAATGGAGCCGAATACGGGTCAAACGGTGAGAAAATGTGGTTTCATCAGTCGGGATCAATATTACATAGTTTCTGTGTATAATTACTACTAATTAACCCTATTTTTAGACTTAATTGGGAAGTTTGACTCTTTCACTTAGCCTGAACTAGGCTTTATAAGAACCGAATTAAGGCCAAATAATTGAAAACATGGTTTTATAGAGTCGAGAGTAGTATTACATAGTTTTTATGTATAATTTCTACTAATTAGTCTTGTATAATTTCTACCAATTACAACTAATTAAACTCATTCTACTCCAATTAGAAAGTTTAACTAAAAAGTCAAACTTTTAGCTCCTTAACCTGAATTAGGCCTTATAAGAGCCAAATAGAGCCCAAACGATGAGAAAAGGAGGTTTTCAAAAGACGTGAGTAATAATACATAGATTCTATATGCACTTACCACTAGTTAATCTTGTTCCTAGTCTTAATTGGGAAGTTTGAAAAAAAGTCAAACTTTCAGCACCGATTGGGCTGAACTAGGCTATATAAGAGTCGAATAGGGCCCAAATAGGGAGAATACGTGGTTTCAAGAACCGAAATTAGAATTACATAGTTATCTGTATAATTATTGCTAATTAACCTTGTGACTAGTCTTAATTGAAAAGTTTAAACAAAAGTCAAACTTTCAACTCCGATTGGCTTGAATTAGGTCTTATAAGAGCCGAATAAGGCCCAAATGGGGGAGCAAGTGTGATTTTCAAGAGTCGGGAGCAGTATTACATAGTTTCTATATAAAATTAATATTAATTAAACTTGTTTCTAGTCCTATTTAAGAAGTTTGAAAAAAGTCAAACTTTCATCTACGATTGGCCTGAACTAGGGCTTATAAGAAAAGAATAGGGCACAAATGGGGAGAAAATAATATTTTCAAGAACTGGGAGTAGTATTAAATAGTTTTTATGTACAATTCTACTAATTTACCATTTTTCTAATCTTTATTGGAAAGTTTGACCAAAAGTCAAATTTTCACCCTGATTGGCCTGAATTTGGCCTTTTAAGAGACGAATATGACCCAAACGGGGAGAAAACGTGCTTTTCAAGAGCCGGGATTAGTATTACATAATTTTTATAAATAATTACTAATAATTAATCTTGTTTCTAACCTTAATTCGAAAGTTTGACCCAAAGTAAAACTTTCTGCCCCGAATGGCCAGAACTGGGCCTTAAAAGAGCCGAATAGTGCCCAAACATGGAGAAAACATGGTTTTCAAGAGCCAAAATTGTATTGCATAGTTTCTATGTACAATTACTAATAATTAACCTAATTTCTTCTCCAAATTGGAAAATTCAACCAAAAAGTCAAACTTTCAACTTCAATTGACCTGAACTTGGCCATATAAGAGCCAAATAGAGCCCAAACGAGAAGAAAACATGGTTTTCAAATGGCCAGAAGTAGTAACACATTGACTCTATGTATAATTACTACTAATTAACCTTATTTCTAGTCTTAATTCGGAAGTTTGACCAAGTCAAACTTCCTCGATTGATCGGAACTAAGCCTTATAAGAGCCGCATAAGGAGCAAACAGGGAGAAAACAAGATTTTCAAAAGCCATGAGTAGTATTAAATAGCTTCTATATAGAATTACTACTTTTTAAACTTGTTTCTTGTCTTAATTGGAAAGTTTGACCAAAAGTCAAACTTCAGCCCTGATTGGCCTGAACTAAAGCTTATAAGAGCCAAATAGAGCAAATAGGGGAGAAAATATGGTTTTCAATCGTTAGGAGTAGTATTACATAGTTTCTATTTATAATTACTACCAATTAAACTTGTTCCTAGTCTTAATTGGGAGTTTAACCAAAGCTCAAAATTCAACCCCGATTAACCTGAACCAGGTCATATAAGAGCCGAATAGGGCCTAAATGGGGAGAAAAACTTGGTTTTCAAGAGCTGTGAGTTGTATTACATAAGTTCAATATACATTAATTGCCAATTAACATTATTTCTATTATAAAATTAGGAAGTTTGGCCAAAAATCAAATTTTCAGTCCCGAATAGCCTGAACTAGGGCCCAAATGGGAAAAACGTGATTTTTAAGATCCGTCAGTAGTATAACATAGGTTTAATTTATAAAAACTACTAATTAATCTTATTTCTACTCTATATTGAGAGTCTGACCAAAAATTTAACTTGGCTTGAACTAGGCCATATTATAGCCAAATAGGACCTAAACAGGGAGAAAATATGGTTTTCAAGAGTCGGGTGTAATATTACATAGTTTTTATATGCAATTACTATTAATAACCTTGTTTATAGTCTTAAATAGAAAGTGTGACCAAAAGTCAAACATTCAGCCCGATTGGCCTGATCTGGGCCTTATAACTCCCGAATAGGACCCAAACGTGAAAAATACCGTGGTTTTGAAGAGTTGGGTGTAGTATTACATAGTTTATACGTATAATTACTACTAATTTAATTGTTTTTTTAATCTTTATTTAGGACTTTGACCAAAAGTCATAAAACTTTCAGCCCCAATTAGCCTGATTAGGCAGCATAATTGCTAAATAGGGCACAGATTAAGAGAAAACATAGTTTTCAAGAGACGAAATAGTATTATATAGTTTCTACGTACAATTAAAACTAATTAAACTTGTTTATAATCTTAATTGGGATGTTTGACCAAAAGTCAAGCTTTTAGCCCTAACTGACCTGAATTAGGCCATAATAAGAGCCGAATAGGGCCTAAATGAGGAGAAAAATGTGATTTTCAAGAGCCAAATTAGTATTACATAGTTTCACTGTACAATTGCTTCTAATCAACCTTATTTCTACTCCAAATTGAGAGCTATGACCGAAAGTCAAACTTTCTGCCCCGTTTGGACTGAACTAGGCCTTAATAGAGCCAAATAGGGCCCAAACGGGGAGAAAATATGATTTTCAATAACTGAGAATGATATTACATAATTTCTATGTACAATTAATGCTAATTAACCATGTTCTAGGCTTAATTGAGAAGTTTGACCAAAAGTCAAACTTTCGCCCCGATTAGCTGGAAATAGGCCTTATAAGAGCCGAAGTTGGCCCAAATGGGGGGGGGGTGAAAATGTAGTATTAAAGAACCGGGAGTAGTATTACATTGTTTTCATATGCAATTACTTCTAATTAATCTTGTTTTTAGTCTTAATTGGAAGTTTAACTAAAAGTCAAATATCCAGCCCCATTGGCCTGTACTAGGCCTTATAAGTGTCGAATAAGGCACAAACTAGGAGAAAGCGTGGTTTTTTAGACCCGAGAGTAGTATTATATATTTTTTGTGTAAAATTACTATTAATTAAACTTATTTCTAGTTTTAATTCAGAATTTTGACCAAAGGTCAAACTTTCAGCCCTGATTGACCTTACTAGGACTTATAAGAGCCGAATAAGGCCCAAACAGGGAGAAAAATGTGGTTTTCGAGAATCGTTAGTAGTATTACATAGGTTCAATATATAATTATAAATATTTAATATTATTTTTATTACAAATTGAAAAGTTTGACCAAAAGTCAAAATTTCAGCCCCGAATGGCCTGAACTAGGCCTTATAAGAGCTAAACATGGCCTAAATGGGAAGAAAATGTGGTTTTCAATAGCCAGAATTAATATAACATAGTTTTTTATATAATTACTACTAATTAACCTTGTTTCAAATCTTAATTGGTAATTTTGATCAAAAGACAAAACTTTCAGCACCGATTGGCCTGAACTAGGCCTTATAAGGGCCGAATAGGGCCCAAAAAGGTAAAAATATAGTTTTTAAGGACTGTGAGTAGTATTACATAGGTTCTATGTGCAATTACAACTATACTAATAACCTTGTTTCTAGTTTTAATTGAAAGTTTGACTAAAAGTCAAACTTTCAACCCCGATTGGCCTAAACTAGGCCTTATATGAGCCTAGGGCTCAAACAGGGAGAAAACGAGTTTTCAGGAGCTAGGGTAGTATTACATAGTTTCTATATAAATTACTACAAATTAAACTTATTTCTAGTCTAATAGGGAAGTTTGAGGAAATGTTAAACTTTCAGTCTCAATTGGCCTAAACTAGGGCTTATAAGAGCCCCGAAAAGGGCACAAAAAGGGAGAAAACGTGGTTTCAACAGCCGGAAATTATATTACGTGTTTTCTATGTAAAATTACAAATAATTAAAGTTATTTTTAGTATTAATTTGAAAGTTTGACTAAAAGTCGAATATTCTGCCCCAATTGACCAGAATTAGGCCATATATAAACCGAATTGGGCCCAAACTGGGAGAAAAATGTGAACGTGGTTTTCAACTAATGATTTTTAAGAGCCGAGATTAATATTACACACTTTCTATGTATAATTACTATAAAATTACCTTATTTCAAATCTTAATTGGAAAGTTTGACCAAAAGTCAAACTTTCAACCCCGATTGGTCTGAACTTGGCCTTATAAGAGCCGAATAGGGCTCAAATAGGAAAAAAATGTGGTTTCAAGAGTTGTAAGTAGTACTACATTAGTTCAATGTATAATTAATACTAATTAACCTTATTCTAATCTAAATTGGAGAGTTTGGCCCAAAATCTAACTTTCAGCCCCGATTGGTCTAAATTAGGCCTTATTAGAGCCGGATAGGGCATAAAGAGGGAGAAAACATGATTTTTAAGAGCCAGGCATAATATTACAAAGTTTTTACGTACAATTACTACTAATTTAACTTGTTTCTGGCTTAATTGGGAAGTTCCTTTTAGCCCCAATTGGATTGTACTAGGCCATATAAGAGTCGAATAGGGCGCAAATGGGAACAAAAATGTAGTTTCCAAGAGCAGGCCATATAAGAGCCGATTAGGGCACAAATGAGAAGAAAATGTAGTTTTCAAGAGCCGGGAGTAGTATTACATAGTTTCTACGTACAATTTATATTAATTGTGTTGTTTATAGTCTTAGTTGGAAAGTTTGACTAAATCTTACACTTCTAGCCCTGATTGACTTGAGTTAGGCCATATTAAAACCACATAAGGGCTCAAACGGGGAGGAAAACAAGATTTTCAAGAGCCGTGAATAGTATTACATAGGTTCAATATACAATTACTACAAATTAATTTTCTACTATAAATGGGAAGTTTGACCAAAAGTCAAATTTTCAGCCCTGAATTATGTGAAATAGGCCTTATAAAAGCAAAATTAGGCCCAAATGGGGAAAACTTTATTTTCAATAGTTGAAATTAATATTACATAGTTTTTATGTGCAATTACGACTAATTAACCTTGTTTCAAGACTTAATTGAAAATTTTGACCAAAAATCAAACTTTGAGCCCAGAATAGCCTGAATTAGGCCTTATAAGAGCCAAAGGGATGAAACATGGTTTTTAATATCTAGGAATAATACTAAATAGTTTCTATATAAAATTACCACTAATTAAACATGTTTCTAGTCTCAATAGGGAATTTTGACCAAAAGGCAAACAATCAGCCCTAAATGACCTGAACTAGGCCAAATAAGAGCCGAATAGGACTCAAACGGTTAGGAAAATATGGTTTTCAAGAGCCGTCGGTAGTATTACATAGGTTGAATATACAAATTCAACTAATTAACCTTATTTCTACTCTAAATTATAGAGTTTTACTAAAAATCTAACTTTCAGCCCTTATTGGCCTGAACTTCGCCTTATTAAAGACGAATATAGCATAAACAGGTAGAAACCTAGTTTTCAAGAGCCGAGTATAATATTACATAATTTCTATGTAAAATTACTATTAATTAAACTTCTTTCTAATCTTAATTAGGAAGTTTTACCAAAATTCAAAATTTCAGCCCCGATTGGCCTGAACTAGGCCTTATAAGAGCCGAATAAGGCCAAATTGGGAAAAATATGATTTTCAGGAGCCAAGAGTAGTATTACATAGTTTCTATATAAAATTACTACTAATTAAACTTATTTCTAATCTTAATTGGAAAGTTCAACCAAGAGTCAGACTTAGCCCCGTTTGACTTGAACTAGGCCATATAAAATCCGAATAGGACCCAAATAGAGAGAAAAAATATGGTTTTTAAGAGTCGTAAATTGTATTACATAAGTTCAATAGACAATTACAAATAATTATCATTATTTCTACGATTAATTGGAAAGTTTGACCAAAATTTAAACTTTAGCCCCAAATGGCTGAAATAGGCCTTGTAGAGCCAAATACGGCCCAAACAAGGGAGAAAATGTGATTTTTAATAGCCGGGATTAATATTACATAGTATCTATGTACAATTACTACAAATAAATCACGTTTCAAGTTTTTAATGGGAAGTTTGTGAAATCACCTAGAGGGGGGGTGAATAGGTGATAATGCTAATCTAAAAACTAAATGCGGAAATTAAAACTAATTGCAACAACACTTAGTGCAACCAACGAGTGTAGCCGAATTCCCCGTGAAGGGCTCTGGACTAACTCCTCTTGATTCCTCTGAATAAGAATTGAGGCGCTATATGAAGCTCTCGTGGTTAAGCACAAGTGAGGCACACAAACACAAGCCAAGCATATAAATGATATATAACAATATGAATGATGCAAGGCATAACACAAGCAAATAGATACGAATGATGTGAATAATGCACAACACAAATAAAGAGAGAGAGTTTAGAGTCAATGGATCAAACGCAAACAACAAGATGTGTTTCGAGGTTCGAGCCCCTAGCTCTACGTCCCCGCCTTCACCGAGAAGGATTTCCAATTCACTAACTTGTCTACCGAGGACTCCCACCGAGGGAACCTCCACCGAGGAGGATTTGTACAACCGGGAGTACCGAACTCCTCTCTCAACCAAAACAACCTCCACCGAGGCACAACTACAATCCACCTCTACCGAAGAGGGATACAAACCAACACCAACTCCACCTCACCAAGAGGGAGTAAACAACAACCTCAACCTCTACCAAAGAGGGAGCCAAACACCACTCCACAATCAACCTCTACCAAAGAGGGATACAACAAATGAAGGAGGGTATAACAAAGTGGTCTATCTCAACCACAAACCAATTTCCTTTTCCCACAAACAAAAGATCCTAATTAGATAGGATAGGAGATATAGCTCAAGTGTGGAAAACTAATAGTTTGGAAAACAAAAACTCAAAGAAAAATACTTGGGAAAACTCTTTGAAGATGATAGAATTGAAGAACAAAACAAATCTCCCAAATTTCTATTTTCTTTGATTTTCCCAAACCCTAAAACACAAAACCAAATTTGAAGTTTAAAGCCCAAAAAACACTTTTGAAAACTTGGAAATAAACTCTGGAGAAGCTCTGATTTTTCTTGCTAAAAAACTTAGCCAAAATCCCAAAGAAATGGGGTATAAATAGCCTTCCACAAAAATATAGCCGTTGGCTGAATTTGTCAGCCAGAACAGCTGGCGGTCGACCGGCCGGTCGACCGCCAACGGTCATATTTTTGACCGTTGGAAGAAGCCGGTCGACCGCCCGGTCGACCGCCCAAAAACAGAGAGCAGAGCTCTCTGGTCCGGTCGACCGCCCGGTCGACCGGCCCAAGTGCCAGGCCAGACGTGCACAGGCTGTGCACGTTGGTCGACCGCCCGGTCGACCGGCTCCTGGTTCGGTCGACCGTGCAGTCGACCGACAGAGCCTGTCAGGCACTGTTCTGAGTCAGAAAACTGGGTTAAAAATATTCTTAAAAATTCCATAAAAACTTCTAAAAATCCACAAAAATAGTTTTATCATTTTACATTGATATATAAACTTGTGTTAAAAATTTGAACACAAATTTCAAACATTATGGACAATTTTTGTGTCTTATAAATTTTGTCAAGAACCAAAAACTGTATTTTACCAAACTTGGATTTTTCAATATGAAATCTGATTTTTCTTAAAACTCATGAATAGACATATCAAAATAAGTTTGTCTAGGAAGTTAAGCATGCATGTATATAGAATGAATCTACTATACATAAACCATTTAAACTTGTTTTGATCTACTATTCATGAAAACAAATATTGGTTAAATCAAAAACCGAAAAACCAATATTCAAAACATAAAACGTGTGTGTATTGTGAACTTGAGCATATCAACTATCTAATCTTTACACATGGATCTAAAACACAAACTAAACTAGGATACCTAAGTCTTCTTGACGATCTTCCATCTTCAAGTCGACTCGATCCAAAACGTGATCCACCGAGCTTGACTCCAACGAGTGCTAAGTATGATCTTGATGCTCGGGCTCTGGAATCACCACGTGAAAGGCTTCAAAACTCCTTTGTTGAAGCTATCACCAACTAATATCTTGGTTAATGATCTGAAACTAAACATCACAAGATAATTAGTAAACATAACTACATGAGTTAATCATCATCAAAACTAGAGTGGAAGGCCTCTGGGCCAACAATCTCCCCTTTTTGATGATGACAAAACTCATGGAGTTATATATGCATGGATTAAAGTTAAGCTTCAAAGAAGCTCCCCCTTAACTCATGCATAGGAATAAACAATAAATATTTGAAATGAATACTAAACATGAACATGCATAGACATGCATAAAACAATAAAACATGTTCTTAAAACAAATTTTCTTGATACCAAACATTACATAATGCTCTTGATACCAATAATAAAACATAATTAATCATGTTCTTGATATCAAACATGAAACAAGCATACAAATTCTTTTCTTTCTAAAAACACAAAACATGCATACAAACAAAATATGCATATAAACTCAAATTCTTCTCCCCCTTTTTGTCAATCATCAACAAAGGGGTAAAAGACAAAACAATAAAAACATATTCTTCTCCCCCTTTTTGTTCGAAACCAAGAATCAAATAAAAGGGTGACACCAAACAAATCAATAATCGTGATACCAATTGATAAGTAAACAAATAAAATCTTGATACCAATTGAAATTATTGTTCCTTATAATCATATGATACCAAATTAAAGATCAATATTAATTTTTTTTAATCATTTTCTATCATAAAGTATGGGAGTGGAATACAAAACCAATGGTAAATAAAATACCAATTGAAAGATGAAATACGAGTTTTCTCCCCCTTTATGAAATACCAACAAAAATGATGCGTAAGCTTGTATTAGGATATCAATTGAAAACTAATCAATTGAAACATGATGGTCATTAAGAATTCAAGCTTTAGCATAAACAAATATATGTATGAAAAATTAAATATCAATCGAAATTGATACTATTTTAAGAGTATGCATACATACACAAAAATATATGAGTATACAAGAAAATGTCAATATTGATACCAATTGAAATAATCCAATGATACCAATTGAAACAACAATAATATCAAATGTATATCTCATATTTCCTATCCTCCCAATCATGCTCATGTTTAAAATGGTTTCAATATAGAACATATAAGGCATGGTCGCCCATCCAACCGCCCGTGGAAGGTAGGGTTTTCAAAAATAAGTTTAAAAATATTGTATGTTTGAAAAACTCTACCATATCGAAGAATATCGCAACTAGTTAAATGAAAAAACTTGTAAACTAGTACGAAATCCTTCAAGTAAGGAATAAAACAAAAATATTTTTCATGAAACTATGTAAATCACATGATCACTAAAAACACTCAAAATCCATAAAGCTCATATCATACTCATGAAAACACAATCATGAGAAACATTTAAATGAAGTTAGTGCACAAGTGTTATGTGAAACATATAATCATGAAAATAGTCAATTAATCTCAACATTCCTTAAAACATGAAAATCATCAAAACTATTTAATCTTCAAGGTATATGTATGTCTTATACAAACTAAAGTATACATACATATCCAAACACAACGAGTCCACAAAAATATATGCATGAAGGCACGTGACTCAAAGGATGTATATGTATAATCAATAGTTTGGACAGGATAGACATATACATGAAGTTAAACATAAACACATGAACACGAAAAACATGGATAAAATGGGAATACAAGTCAAATGCATGAATCATCAAAACTAGACTATACTAGCACATCTACTGGGTACAAATAAGCATTCAAGCACAAACATATAAAAATTTATTTTTGGCCCACTATATGTACAAGTATATATCCTAGTTTTAATGAAAAACTAACATTTAAACAAGTAATCAAATCATGAAGCATAAAACGAAGGTCATAAACATCCATATGATCATTATGTATATGCATGTGCATTAGATCTAGGACATGCATATTAGTTTAAAACAAAGTGAGAACATATAGAATAGATCCATATTAAACATGGGTGTCTCAAATAACTAAACATGTATATCACTAATCTAATTAACATGGCATAATCATAATAATCAATAAAACATGACATG
This sequence comes from Agave tequilana, assembly GCA_038442645.1. Lineage (NCBI taxonomy): Eukaryota > Viridiplantae > Streptophyta > Magnoliopsida > Asparagales > Asparagaceae > Agave > Agave tequilana. Next base: position 97,124 of record JAVJIF010002411.1, read on the forward strand.
CTATAAATCAATGATGTGAAAGCGTGTAAATAAAAATGGGAGTTAGAGATCGATACCAAAACCGATGAAGGCACCTCTCTAGTTATCCAAACCAAGGTGGTCTTCCCACCAAACCTTCCCTTGAAAGTGATGCATCCAAATAGTCCACATGAAGCTCGGAACGCATCCACTCCAAGGTACCGATACTCTCACGTCATGCGAGAGCCCACACCTACATCAAATACAATAGGGGTGGTCTTTGGTACCCACACTCTTGTGGGTCCATGGGGGTTAGTACCTTTTCTAACCCAAACAAACTTTGTTGCTAAATTAACATCATGTATACGATCATAGCAAAATTTAGCAAGGTGGCCCTTACGTCCACAATGTATACAAGTGTACACATGAGCATACAAAGCGTGATGATTGTGACCGTGAGTAGCATGTGTATGCCGTGTATGGTGTGCATGCATATAGGAACTTGTTTCTTTGAAACAAAGATTCCAAACGTGTATGGCTCACAACACATTGGCTCAAAGTGGAGCCCAAACAATCAACACTCTTCTTAAGCATAGATATATCATGTTCAATTAAAAAAGAAGTGTGGCATGCAATAGGTGAGCTAGGTGGTGAAGCTACACTAGCATGGCAAACATGTGAATCTATAACATTTTTCAAAGATTCATTTTTCTTTAAACAAATATCTAAATCCTTTGAAATTGAAGCAATTTTTATTTTCAAAGAATCATTCTCTTTTAAAACAAAATTAACTTTTGAAGACAAGTTTTCATTTTTCTTCAAAATTATTTCACAATCATTTTTATTTTTCAAAAATTCATTTTCTTTTAAGGCAAGATTAAGTCTAGATTTCAATGAATCCCTTTCATTAGAAATCTCCACCTTTTCTTGCAAAACCAAGTCAAGTCTAGAAAGCAAAACTTTATTTTCATTGTTAAGTCCTAAACTTTTCTTTTTCAAAATATTATACTTTTCTATTAATTTTTCACAAATTATAGAAAGTTCTTCATTTAAAGTGTTGGGATCAACATGCTCATTACTAGAAGAACTAGCACAATCATCACTATCTGATTGAGTTTCTGAGTATACCTCAAGGGAGTCATTCCCTTGGACCATGAAGCATTGTGACTCAGAATCTCCACTAGATTCCTCCGGTTGGATTGAAAATTGAAGCTTGGAGGTAGAGGTGGTCAACTTGTTCCACACTGCAAAGGCAGAATCATAGTTAGAAACAAGCATAAGATATTCTTTAGAAAGCGTGCTTCTAATAGCCTCAAGGGCTTGTGCATTGGCCCCTATATGATTGCGGTTACCAAGATAACATTTCTTGGTAGCTGCAAGGAAAACATGCAAGCCTAGGGTTTTCAAATAACAACTCATCTTGGCCTTCCAAATATCAAGTCTAGAAATATCAAACATAGGAGGGCTATTCATGAGTGCAAACTAAATGTGTGCCAATTGCAAATGCAAATGTAGATTAGCAACCAAGATCTCACTCCTAGGTGGTTAAACCTAATATCAGGAGCGTAGGCTCTGATACCAATTGAAATCACCTAGGGGGGGTGAATAGGTGATAATGCTAATCTAAAAACTAAATACGAAAATTAATACTAATTGCAACAACACTTAGTGCAACCAACGAGTGTAGCCGAATTCCCCGTGAAGGGCTCTGGACTAACTCCTCTTGATTCCTCTGAATAAGAGTTGAGGCGCTATATGAAGCTCTCGTGGTTAAGCACAAGTGAGGTACATAAACTCAAGCCAAGCATATAAAGGATATATAACAATATGAATGATGCAAGGCACAACACAAGCAAATAGATATGAATGATGTGAATAATGCACAACACAAATAAAGAGAGAGAGAGAGTTTAGAGTCAATGGATCAAACGCAAACAACAAGATGTGTTTCGAGGTTCGAGCCCCTAGCTCTACGTCCCCGCCTTCACCGAGAAGGATTTCCAATCCACTAACTTGTCCACTGAGGACTCCCACCGAGGGAACCTCCACCGAGGAGGATTTATACAACCGGGAGTACCGAACTCCTCTCTCAACCAAAACAACCTCCACCGAGGCACAACCACAATCCACCTCTACCGAAGAGGGATACAAACCAGCACCAACTCCACCTCACCAAGAGGGAGTAAATAACAACCTCAACCTCTACCAAAGAGGGAGCCAAACACCACTCCATAATCAACCTCTACTAAAGAGGGATACAACAAATGAAGGAGGGTATAACAAAGTGGTCTATCTCAACCACAAATCAATTTCCTTTTCCCACAAACAAAAGATCCTAATTAGATAGGATAGGAGATATAGCTCAAGTGTGGAAAACCAAGAGTTTGGAAAACAAAAACTCAAAGAAAAATACTTGGGAAAACTCTTTGAAGATGATAGAATTGAAGAGCAAAACAAATCTCCCAAATTTCTATTTTCTTTGATTTTCCCAAACCCTAAAACACAAAACCAACTTTGAAGTTTAAAGCCCAAAAAATACTTTTGAAAACTTGAAAATAAACTCTGGAGAAGCTCTGATTTTTCTTGCTAAAAAACTTAGCCAAAATCCCAAAGAAATGGGGTATAAATAGCCTCCCACAAAAATATAGCCGTTGGCTGAATTTGTCAGCCAGAACAGCTGGCGGTCGACCGGCCGGTCGACCGCCAACGGTCATATTTTTGACCGTTGGAAGAAGCCGGTCGACCGCCCAAAAACAGAGAGCAGAGCTCTCTGGTCCGGTCGACCGCCCGGTCGACCGGCCCAAGTGCCAGGCCAGACGTGCACAGGCTGTACACGTCGGTCGACCGCCCGGTCGACCGGCTCCTGGTTCGATCGACCGTGCGGTCGACCGACAGAGCCTGTCAGGGCACTGTTCTGAGTCAGAAAACTGGGTTAAAAATATTCTTAAAAATTACATAAAAACTTCTAAAAATCCACAAAAATAGTTTTATCATTTTACATTGATATATAAACTTGTGTTAAAATTTTCAACACAAATTTCAAACATTATGGACTATTTTGTGTCTTATAAATTTTGTCAAGAACCAAAAACTGTATTTTACCAAACTTGGATTTTTCAATAGGAAATCTGATTTTTCTTAAAACTCATGAATAGACATATCAAAATAAGTTTGTCTAGGAAGTTAAGCATGCATGTATATAGAATGAATCTACTATACATAAACCATTTAAACTTGTTTTGATCTACTATTCATGAAAACAAATATTGGTTAAATCAAAAACCGAAAAACCAATATCCAAAACATAAAACGTGTGTGTATTGTGAACTTGAGCATATCAACTATCTAATCTTTACACATGGATCTAAAACACAAACTAAACTAGGATACCTAAGTCTTCTTGACGATCTTCCATCTTCAAGTCGACTCGATCCAAAACGTGATCCACCGAGCTTAACTCCAACGAGTGCTAAGTATGATCTTGATGCTCGGGCTCTGGAATCACCACGTGAAAGGCTTCAAAACTCCTTTGTTGAAGCTATCACCAACTAATATCTTGGTTAATGATCTGAAACTAAACATCACAAGATAATTAGTAAACATAATTACATGAGTTAATCATTATCAAAACTAGAGTGGAAGGCCTCTGGGCCAACAGTTTGACCAAAAGTCAAACTTTCAGCACCGATTGGACTGAACTAGGCCTTATAAAAGCCGAATAGGGCCCAAATAGGGAAAAAATATAGTTTTCAATAGCCATGAGTAGTACTATATAAGTTTAATGCACAATTACTACTAATTAACCTAATTTCTAATCTAAATTAGAGAGTTTGACCAAAATCTAACTTTCAGCCCCGATTGGCCTAAAATTGGCCTTATTGGAGTGGAATAGGGCCCAAACGGGGAGAAAACGTTGTCTTCAATAGCTCAGAAAAATATTACATAGTTTCTATGTACAATTAATACTATTTAACCGTGTTTCTAGTCTTAATTGGGAAGTTTAATCAAAAATCAAATTTTCATCCCGATTGGCCAGAAATAGGCCTTATAAGAGCCGAATTTGACCCAAATAAGGGTGAAAATATGGTTTAAATAAGCCGGGAGTAATAGTACATAGCTTTCATGTACAATTACTTCTAATTAATTTTTTTCAAGTCTTAATTGGAAGTTTGACCGAAAGTCAAACATCAAGCCTCGATTGGCCTGAACTAGGCCCTTTAAGAGCTGAATAGGGTCCAAATGGGGAGAAAATATGGTTTTTAGAGCCAGGAGTAGTATTATATATTTTTTATATAAAATTAATACTAATTAAACATTTTTCTAATCTTAATTGAGAATTTTGACCAAAAGTACAACTTTCACCCCCGATTGACCTGAAATAGACCATATAAAAGCCGAATAAGGCCTAACGGGGAGAAAAATATGATTTTCAGGAGCCATGAGTAGTACTTCATTGTTTCAATATGCAATTATAAATAATTAATATTTTTTTTATAATAAATTGGGAAGTTTGACCAAAAGTCAAAATTTCAGCCCCGAGTGGCCTGAACTAGGTCTTATAGAGCTAAATAGGGCCCAAATTGGGAAGAAAAGTGGTTTTCAACAGTCAAAATTATTATAACATAGTTTCTTCATATAATTACTACTTATTAACCTTATTTCAAGTCTTAATTTGAGAATTTGACCAAAAGACAATCTTTCAGCACCGATTGGCCTGACCTAGATCTTATAAGAGCCGAATATGGTCCAACAAGGAAAAAATGTGATTTTCAAGAACCGTAAGTAGTATTACAAAGGTTGTATGTGCAATTACTCCTAATAATCTTATTTTTAGTCTTTATTGGAAGGATCAAAAGTTAACCTTTCAGCCCCGATTGGCCTGAATTAGGCCTTATAAGAGCTGAATAGGGCCCAATGGGGAGAAAATGAGGTTTTTCAAGAGCTGGGAGTAGTATTAAACTGTTTCTATATAGATTACAATAAATTAAACTTGTTTCTAGTTTTAATTAGGAAGTTTGACCAAAAGTCAAACTTTCAGCCTTGATTGACCTGAATTAGGGCTTATAAGAGCCGAATAGGGCACAAACGGGGAGAAAAACATGATTTTCAACAGCCAGAAGTAGTATTACATGGGTTCTATGTATAATTACTACTAATTAAACTTGTTTCTAGTCTTAATTAGAAAGTTTGACTAAAAGTCAATATTCAGTCTTGATTGACCTGAACTAGGCTATATTAGAGCCGAATTGGGCCCAAAAGGGTGAAAAACGTGAACATGATTTTTTTCAAGAGCCGTGAGTAATGTTACGGAGTTTATGTACAATTACTATTAATTAACATGATTTCTATTATAAATTGGGAGTTTGACAAAAAGTCAAAGTTTCAGCCTTGAATTGCCTGAACTAGGCCTTATAAGAGCCAAATAGGGTCCAAACGGGGAAAAACGTGATTTGGGATTAATATTGAACAGTTTTAATGTACAATTGTACAAAATAACCTTGTTTTGAGTAATGTTACGGAGTTTATGTACAATTACTATTAATTAACATGATTTCTATTATAAATTGGGAGTTTGACCAAAAGTCAAAGTTTCAGCCTTGAATTGCCTGAACTAGGCCTTATAAGAGCCAAATAGGGTCCAAACGGGGAAAAACGTGATTTGGGATTAATATTGAACAGTTTTAATGTACAGTTGTACAAAATAACCTTGTTTCTTATCTTAATTAAAAATTTTGATAAAAAGTCAAACTTTCAGCCCCGATTTGCCTGAACCTCGCCTTATAAGAGCTGAATAGGGCAAAAATGGGGGAAAATGTTGTTTCAAGAGCCATGAGTAGTACAACATTGGTTCAATTTATAATTACTACTAATTAAGCATATTTCTATTCTAAATTGGAGATTTTGGCCAAAAATCTAAATATCAGCACTGATTGGCTTGAACTAGGCCTTATTAGAGCCGAATAGGGCATAAAGAGCCTAGAGCAGTATTACATAGTTTCTATATAAAATTACTACTAATTAAACTTATTTCTAGTCTTAATTGGAAAGTTTAAGCAAGAGTCAAACTTTCAGCCCGTTGACTTGAACTAGGCCATATAAAATCCGAATAGGGCCCAAATAGAGAGAAAAAATATTGTTTTCAAGAGTCGTGAATAGTATTACATAAGTTCAATATACAATTACAACTAATTATCATTATTTCTACTATTAATCGGGAAGTTTTACAAAAATTTAAACTTTAGCCCCAAATGGCTGAAATAGGCCTTGTAGCCAAATACGGCCCAAACAAGGGAGAAAATGTGATTTTTAATATCCGGGATTAATATTACATAGTATCTATATAGAATTACTACAAATTAATCACGTTTCAAGTCTTAAATGTGAAGTTTGACCAAAAGTCAAACTTTCAGCGCCGATTGGACTGGACTAGGCCTCATAAAAGCCGAATAGAGCCCAAATAGGGGGAAAATATAGTTTTCAATAGCCGTGAGTAGTACTATATACGTTTAATGCACAATTACTACTAATTAACCTAATTTCTACTCTAAATTAGAGAGTTTGACCAAAACTCTAACTTTCAGCCCCGATTGGCCTAAAATAGGCCTTATTGGAGTCGAATAGGGCTCAAACGGGGAGAAAACGTTGTCTTCAACAGCCAAAAGAAATATTACATAGTTTCTATGTACAATTAATACTTATTAACCGTGTTTCTAGTCTTAATTGGGAAGTTTAACCAAAAGTCAAATTTTCATCCCGATTGGCCAAAAGTAGGCCTTATAAGAGCCGAATTTGACCCAAATGGGGGTGAAAATATGATTTTAATGAGCCGGGAGTAGTATTACATAGCTTTCATGTACAATTACTTCTAATTAATTTTTTCAAGTCTTAATTGAAAGTTTAACCGAAAGTCAAACATCGAGCCCCGATTGGCCTGAACTAGGCCCTTTAAGAGCTGAATAGGGTCCAAATGGGGAGAAAATATGATTTTTTACAGCCGGGAGTAGTATTATATATTTTTTATATAAAATTAATACTAATTAAACTTGTTTCTAGTCTTAATTGAGAATTTTGACCAAAGTAAAACTTTCACCCCCGATTGACCTGAAATAGACCATATAAGAGCCGAATAGGGCCTAAATAGGGAGAAAAATGTGATTTTCAAGAGTCATGAGTAGTACTTCATTGGTTCAATATACAATTATAAATAATTAAGTTATTTTTACAATAAATTGGGAAGTTTGACCAAAAGTCAAAATTTCAGCCCCGAGTGGCCTGAACTAGGGCTTATAAGAGCTAAATAAGGCCCAACATAGGGAAGAAAAGTAGTTTTCAACAGTCAAAATTAATATAACATAGTTTCTTCATATAATTACTACTAATTAACCTTGTCAAGTCTTAATTGAAGAATTTGACCAAAAGACAATCTTTCAGTACCGATTGGCCTGACCTAGATCTTATAAGAGCCGAATAGGGACCAACAAGGAAAAAATATGATTTTCAAGAACCGTAAGTAGTATTACATAGGTTGAATGTGCAATTACTCCTAATAATCTTATTTCTAGTCTTTATTGGAAGGATCAAAAGTTAAACTTTCAGCCCCGATTGGCCTGAATTAGGCCTTATAAGAGCCGAATACGGCCCAATGGGGAGAAAACGAGGTTTTTCAAGAGCAGGGAGTAGTATTACCTTGTTTCTATATAAATTAAAATAAATTAAACTTGTTTCTAGTTTTAATTAGGAAGTTTGACCAAAAGTCAAACTTTCAGCCTTGATTGGCCTGAACTAGGGCTTATAAGAGCCGAATAGGGCACAAACGGGGAGAAAAACATAATTTTCAACAGTCAGAAGTAATATTACATGGTTTCTATGTATAATTACTACTAATTAAACTTGTTTCTAGTCTTAATTAGGAAGTTTGACTAAAAGTCAATATTCAGTCTCGATTGACCTGAACTAGGCTATATAAGAATCGAATTGGGCCCAAAAGGGTGAAAAACGTGAACATGGTTTTTTCAAGAGTCGTGAGTAATGTTACAGAGTTCAATGTACAATTATTACTAATTTTAACATGATTTTTATTATAAATTAGAAAGTTCGACCAAAAGTCAAAGTTTCAGCCTTGAATTGCCTTAACTAGGCCTTTTAAGAGCCAAATAGGGTCCAAACGGGGAAAAACATGATTTGGGATTAATATTGAACAGTTTTAATATAAAGTCAGTATAAAATAACCTTGTTTCTAATCTTAATTGAAAATTTTGACAAAAATTCAAACTTTCGGCCCTGATTTGCCTGAACTTGGCCTTATAAGAGCTGAATAGGGTAAAAATGGGTAAAAATGTGGTTTCAAGAGCCATGAGTAGTACTACATTGGTTCAATTTATAATTACTACTAATTAAACATATTTCTATTCTAAATTGGGGATTTTGGCGAAAAATCTAAATTTCAGCACTGATTGGCTTGAACTAGGCCTTATTAGAGCCGAATAGGGCCTAAAGAGGGAGAAAACATAATTTTGAAGAGCTGGGTTTAATATTATATAGTTTTTACGTACAATTACTACTACTTTAACTTATTTCTAGTCTTAATTGGGTAGTTTGAGCAAAAGTCGATCAACCCCAATTGGTTTGAACTAAGCCATATAATAATAGCCGAATAGGGTGCAAATGGGAAGAAAACGTGGTTTTCAAAAACCGGGAGTAGTAATACATAGTTTCTACATACAATTAATACTAATTGAACTTATTTGTAATCTTAGTTTGGAAGTTTGATCTAAAGTCAAACTTTCAGCCCCGATTGACCTTAGATAAGCTAGGGCCCAAATGGGGAGAGGAAATGTGGTTTTCAGGAGCCGTGAGTATTATTACATAGGTTCAATATATAATTCTACTAATTAAGCTTATTTATACTCTAAATTGGAGAGTTTGACAAAAAAATCTGACTTCAGCCCCGATTGACTTGAACTTTATTTGAGCCTATAGGGCCTAAATAGGTAGAAAACATGGCGTTTAAGAACCGGGTGAAATATTACATAGTTTCTATGTACAAATCTACTAAGAAATCTTGTTTCTACCTTTAATTAGAAAGTTTGACCAAAAGTCAAAATTTCAACCCCGATTGGCCTGAAATAGGCCTTATGAGAGCCTAATAGGGCCCAAATGGGGGAAAATATGGTTTTTAAGAGCTGATACTAATATTACATAATTTCTATGGATAATTACAAATAATTTAATTTGTTTCTAGTCTTAATTAGAAAGTTTGATCAAAAGTCAAACTTTCAGCCCCGAATGGCTTGAACTATGTTATATAAGAGATGATAAGACACAAAGTGTAGAGAACATGATTTTCAGGAGCCGGGAGTAGTATTACATAGTTTTTATGTACAAATACCACTAATTAAACTTATTTCTACTCTAATTTGGAAAGTTTGTCCGAAAATTAAACTTTCAGCCCTAATTAGCCTGAATTAGGCCTTATTAAACTGTATACAGGCCAAATAGGGAGAAAAGTTTGATCCAAAGTAAAACTCTCTGCCCAAATGGCCTGAACTGGGCATAAAATAGCCGAATAATGCCCAAACGGGGAGAAAATGTTGTTTTCAGGAGCCAACAGTAGTATTACATAGTTTTAAGATACAATTACTACTAATTAACCTCAGTACTACTCTAAATTGGAAAGTTTGACAAAAAAATCAAAGTTTTAGCCCCGATTAATATGAACTGGGCCTTATAAAAGCCTAATAGAGCCAAATAGGGAGAAAATGTGGTTTTCAAAAGCCGGGAGTATTAATACATAGTTTCTATGTCCAATTTTTACTAATTAATCTGAACTAGGCCTTATAAGAGCCGAGTATGACCCAAACGGGTTGATAACGTGATTTACAAGGGTCAAGAGTAGTATTACATAGTTTTTATGTACAATTACTACTAATTAATTTTATTTGTAGTCTTAATTGAAAAGTTTGACTAAAAGTTAAACTTTTAACCCCGATTGGTTAGAACTAGGGCTTATAAGAGCCGAAGAGGGCACAAACAGGGAGAAAAAGTGGTTTTCAAGAGTCGGGAGTAGTATTACATAGTTTCACTGTACATTAACTACCATTAAACCTTATTTCAACTCTAAATTGAGAATTTTATCCAAAAGTCAAACTTTCAGCCCGATTGGCCTGAAGTATGCCTTATAAGAGCCAAATAGGGCCGAAAAGGGGAAAACGTGATTTGGGATTAATATTGCACAGGTTCAATATACAATTAGTAAAAAATAACCTTGTTTCTAATCTTAATAGGAAAGTTTATCCAAAAGTCAAACTTTTAGCCCTGATTGGCCAAGGTACTTGGCCTTGTTAGAGCCGAAAGGGCCCAAGTAAGGGAAAAAATATGGTTTCAAGAGCCATGAGTAGAACTATATTGGTTCAATTTATAATTACTACTAATTAAGTTTATTTCTAATCTTAATTGAAGAGTTAAGCCAAAAATTTAAATTTCAGCCCTGATTGGTCTGAACTAGGCCTTATTAGAGCCAAATAGGGCCGAAAGAGGGAGAAAACAAGATTTTCAGGAGATGGGTGTAATATTATATAGTTTTTATGTATTTACTACTAGTTTAACTTGTTTCTACTCTTAATTGAGAAGTTTGACCAAAAGTCAAACTTTCTACCCCAATTGGTTTGAACTAGGCCATATAATAGCTGAATAGGTAAAATTAGGGTGAAAATATAGTTTTCAAGAGTCGGGAGTAGTACTAATTGAACTTATTTATAATCTTAGTTGGGAAGTTTGATCAAAAGTCAAATAATTTAACTTAGTTTTAGTCTTAATTAGGAACTTTGACCAAAAGTCAAACTTTCAGTCCCGATGGGCCCTGAACTGGGCTGTATAATGGCCGAATATGGCACAGATTTGGAAAAAATGTGATTTTCAAGAATTGAGAGTAGTACTATATAGTTTCTACGTACAATTAAAAGTAATTAGTCTTGTTTATAATCTTAATTTGGAAGTTTGATAAAAAAAGTCAAATTTTCAGGCCTGACTGGCTTGAATTAGGCCGTAATAAGAGTCGAATAGGGCCCAAATAGGGAGAAAAATATGATTTCATGATCCAGAGTAGTATTACATAGTTTCACTGTATAATTACTAATAATTTAACTTGTTTCTAATCTTAATTAGGAAGTTTGACTCAAAGTCAAATTTTCAGCCCCGATTGGACTGTACTATGCTGTATAAGAGTTGATAGGGTAAAACGTGGAGAAAACATATTTTAAAGTGCCGGGGGTAGTATTACATAGTTTATATGTACAAATACCACTAAATAATTTGTTTCTACTCTAATTTGGGAAATTTGACAGAAAGTTAAACTTTAAGCCCCGATTGGCCTGAATTAGCTCTTATTGGAGCCGAATACGGGTTAAACGAGGAGAAAATGCGGTTTTCATCAGTCGGAATTAATGTTACATAGTTTTTGTGTATAATTACTACTAATTAACCTTATTTTTAGAGTTAATTGGGAAGTTTGACTAAAAGTCAAACTTTCACCCCGATTGGCTTGAACTAGGCTTTATAGGAGCCGAATTAAGACCAAATACGGGAAAATGTGGTTTTATAGAGCCGAGAGTAGTATTACATAATTTTTATATATAATTTCTACTAATTAGTCTTGTTTCTACTCATAATTAGGAAGTTTGTTCCAAAGTAAAACTTTCTGCTGCGAATGTCCTGAAGTAGACTGTTAAAGAGCCGAATAGTGCCCAAACGAAGAGAAAACATGATTTTTAAGAGCCAGGAGTAGTATTACATAGTTTTATGTACAAATATCACTAATTAATTTGTTTCTACTCTAATTTGAGAAATTTAACAGAAAGTTAAACTGTAAGCCCCGATTGGCCTGAATTAGCTCTTAATGGAGCCGAATACGGGTCAAACGAGGAGAAAACGTGGTTTTCATCAGTCGGGATTAATATTACATAATTTCTGTGTATAATTACTACAATTAACCTTATTTTTAGAGTTAATTGGGAAGTTTGACTAAAAGTCAAACTTTCACCCCGATTGGCCTGAACTAGGCTTTATAAGAGCCGAATTAAGGCCAAATAATGGAAAACGTGATTTTATAGAGCCGAGAGTAGTATTACATAATTTTTATGTATATTTTTTACTAATTAGTCGTGTTTCTAGTCTTAATTAGGAAATTTGTTTCAAAGTAAAAATTTCTGCCGCGAATGACCTGAAGTGGGCCGTAAAAGAGCCGAATAGTGCCCAAACGGGGAGAAAACATGGTTTTCAAGAGCCGACAGTAGTATTACATTATTTCAAGGTGCAATTACTACTAATTAACCTTAGTACAACCCAAAATTGAAAAGTTTGACCAAAAGGTCAAACTTTCAGCTCAGAATAATCTGAACTTGGCCTTATAAAAGCCAAATAGAGCCCAAATGGGGGAAAATATGGTTTTTAAAAGCCGAGAGTAGTAACACATAGTTTTAATGTCCAATTATTACTAATTTAATCTTATTTCTAGTCTTAATTGCAAACTTTAAGCAAAAGTCAAACTTTCAGCCATATTTGTCTTGAATAGGACCTAAATTGGTAGAAATCGTGTTTTCTAGATACAGGTGAAATATTGTATGGTTCCTATGTACATTACTACTAATAAATCTTTGAAAAACACCTAGAGGGGGGGTGAATAGGTGTAAGTGCTAATCTAATAAACTAAATGCAAACTAAGTGCGCTAAATGCGGAAGCTAATGCAAATTATGCACAAACTAATACAATACAACAAGTGTAGCCGAATTCCCCTTGCGAGGCTCTGGACTAACTCCCCTTGATTCCCCTTGAAATGGGTTGAGGTGCTATGTGAAGCTCTTGTTGGATGAGTATAAGTTAGGCACACACACACAAGCAATCCAAGCATATAATAGATATGACAATAAGAAATGCAAGGCACAACACAAGCAATATATGATATGAATGAATCAATGCTCAACACAAGCAAGTATGATATGATGATGAGTATGATGCTTTGCACAATTATAAAGAGAGAGAGTTAGAGAGACAATGGATCAAAACGCAAACACCAAGATTTGTTTCGAGGTTCGAGCACCTTGCTCTACATCCCCGCCTACACCACCGTGTAGGATTTCCACTCTCTCAACTCCCACCGAGGGAACCTCTACCAAAGAGGATTTCTTACAACTCTAGGAGTACCGAACTCCTCTCTCAAACAACAACCTCCTCACAACCGAGGGGTTAGGCCCGTAGCCAATACAACAACCAATCCACACACCTCTACCGAAGAGGCTCACAACCAAACTCCACCTCTACCGAAGAGGGATCCAAACCAACAACCCAATACAACAATCTCCACCTCTACCAAAGAGGGAGCAACTCAAGAAATCAAGGGTTTACAACAAGTGGTATATTTCAACCACAAACCTCTTTCCTTTTTCTTTCTTTTTCCACAAAAACAAAGATCCTAATAGTTTAGGATAGAAGATAGCTCAAGTGTGGAATCAAAGTGTTTTTGGAAACAAGCAACAAAGAAAAACTACTTGGGAAATCTCTTGTATATGATAGAAAATGAAATACCAAATCAAAATCCCAAACCTAGTTTTCTTTGATTTTCCAAAACCCAAAACAAATAAAGATGAAAAGTTTTAAAGCCCCAAAAACTCTTTTAAAACTCTTTTAAACACTTCAGAAAACTGGAAATTTTTCTCTTAAAAAAACTTGGCCAAAATCCCCAAAGAGATGGGGTTTATATAGCCCCTATACAAAACTAGCCGTTAGGCTGAGCTGGCAGTCTGACAGACTGCCGGTCGACCGGTCCGGTCGACCGCCAACGGTCAGAATTATGACCGTTGGGCAACAGCGGTCGACCGGCCCGGTCGACCGATAAAACCCGAGAGCAGAGCTCTCAACTCGGTCGACCGTCCCGGTCGACCGTGTCTGTGCCTAACAGACGTGCACGTCTGTGCACGTCGGTCGACCGCAACGGTCGACCGGCCCTTGGTGCGGTCGACCGTCGCGGTCGACCGACCAGCCTGTCAGCACAAAACAAGGTCAGAAAATTTTGAAAAATATTTTATAAAAAACTTTTATCATTTCTGAAAATTCCATAAAACTTGTTTTATCATTTTATGTTGAAACATAAACATGTGATAAAAAATTTCAAGACAATATATCAACATATCAATTCATTTTTGTGTCTTGCCAATTTTATCAAAAACAAAACTTGTATTTTTATCAAACTTGATTTTTCCAAAACATGAATAGGATAGTCAAAATAAGTTTGTCTAGCAAGTTTAAAGCATGTATGTATATCTAGAACATATCTAATATACATAGAAATAAAGTAAACTTGTTTTGATCTATTATTCATGAAAACCAAAAACCAAATCATGAAACGTGTGTGTTTTGTGCACTTGAGCATATCAACTAAACTAAGCTTTACAAATGGATCTAAAACTCTATCAAAACTAGGATACCTAAGTCTTCTTGTCGATCTTCCATCTTCAAGTAGACTCGGTCCAAACTCCGTGATTCTCCAAGTGCAAAGGTATGATCTTTAAGCTTTGGCACCGGAATCATCATGAATAGCTTCTAATCATCTTGTTGAAGCTAATCACCAACCTAATATCCTGTTAATGATCTGAAACTTAGAAACACAAGAATATTAGTAAACATAACTACATGAGTGTTGATCATCATCAAAACTAGAGTGGAAGGCCATTGGGCCAACAATCTCCCCTTTTTTGATGATGACAAAACTCATGGAGTTATATATGCATGGATTAAAGATAAGCTTCAAGGAAGCTCCCCTTAACTCATGCATAGGGATAAACAATAAATATATGCAATGAATATTAAACATGAAACATGCGTATGCATAAACAATAATGCATAAACAATAAATGGTTCTAGATATCAAATGGAATATTCAAAACAAAATAAGCTCTAGATACCAATTACAAAGCAAACTCTATATATCAATTAAACTTAATATTCTTGAGATTAAAACATAATATATGCATATAAAACATAAGCATGCATATAAAACTCAAATACTTCTCCCCTTTTTGTCAATCATCAACAAAGGGGTAAACAATCAAAACCATAGATATAATGAGGGGTAAAAATCTTTCTCCCCCTTTTTGTCAATCAAAACGATGCAAACAATGTTCTCCCCCTTTTTGTCTAAAACAAAAAAAAACAAAGTCAATAAGGGGTGACTACAAACATGATATCAATTAAAAATATGTCAATGAAGCATCTTGATACCAATAAACAAGAATCAATATATGTTATATGCTATATACATTCATGAAGAGGAAGACGCTAAGTTAGCTTCCCTACACATATGCATTACATGAAGAAGGGATGACAAGTCCCAATTCACATAACACATATTATGTAATGCATAAGAGGAGATGTGAAGCTCCCCCTACACACGTATATCATATAAAGAAGAGTTGTCAAGCTCCTCAATTTATAATATACTCAACATGAATCTATATGTAAGAGAGATGTTAAGCTCTCCTTGCATATAGGAAATACAAATCAAAACTTTGAATATTTTCTTTAAACAACATTTTGAGATACCAATTGTAATTAAACATAACAAATTACCAATTGTAAAACAACATAACAAATTTTGAATGTCTAAACACAAATTTTGATACCAATTGTAAGAATATATTTCATTTTGAGAACATATGATACCAAATTCGAAATGTCAATCATAAAGTATGGGAGTACAAATACCAATTGAAAGACAAAATATGAAATACTCATTTTCTCCCCCTTTATGAAATACCAAAGAAAACATTGAATACTTTTATTTTAACAAGTTAAACATAAACAACTATTTGTGCTCTAAGATATAGGAATATAGTAGGCACAAATAAAATAAGTATATGTGTATGAAATGGAATGAGTATCAATCACCAATAGATGATACCAAATGAAAACATACATACACAATAAACATATGAGTATACAAAAGGTCAAAATGATACCAATTGAAAGAGTTCAATGATACCAATTGACATAACAATAAGCTCAAGTGCATACATCATATTCTCTACCACCCAATCATAATTCAAGTTTTAAAGATTTTCAATTTAGGGCATACATGAACATGATCTCCCATCCTACCGCCCTTGGATGGTAGGGGTTTTCAAAAATAGATTTGAAAATGTAGTTTTGTTTGAAAATCACTACCAAAATGAAGAACACCGCAACTAGTTAAATGGAAAACTTGTTAACTAGCACGAAATCCTTCAAGCAAGGAATAAAACAAAAATGAAATTCACATGATAAACATCACTCTAACCAATAAAGCATAACTCATGAGAAACAAAACATGAGCAATAGATATGAGTGTACAAATAATATGTGAAGATCATAATCATGAAAAATATTTCATTGAGCTCAATTATTCCTTAAAACATAATTCCATCAAAAACATGAAAAATCATATAAAACTACTTATTTAATCTTCAAGGCATATGTATGTCTAATACAAGCTAAAATATACATACATATCCAAAACTCAACGAGTCCACTAAATGTATATTCATGAAGGCACGTGGCTCAAAAAGATGTATATGTATAAGATTAGTTTGAACTAGATAGACATATACATGAAGTTAAACATAAATACATGAAACATGAAAATCTACATCTTTACTAAAAGCAATTTTCATTTCAAGGTATATGTATGTCTTGTCCAACATGAAGTATACATACATATCCCTAAACACAATTGAGTCTATAAATAGATTTGCATGAAAGGCAAATGACTCAAGGGGTATACATGTATATCTTAAAGTTTGGCAATACGAACATATTCATGAAGTGAAACACACAATCATAAAACAAATCCAAAAATGGAATACAAGTTTGAAATGTATGAATCATCAAAATAGACTATACTAGCACATCTAATGGGTTCAAATAAGCGTTCAAGCTCATACATATATAGATTTATTTGTGGCCCACTATATGTACAAGTATAATTCCTAGTCTTAATGAAAACTAACATCTAAACAAGTAACCTTAACATGAAGCATCAAAACACAATATAAAAATCATCATGATAAAACTAAGACATGATTACTATGTAAATTCACATGTATTAGATTCATGATGTACATTATAGCTTAAACAAACGGTGAGAACACTAAAAGTGAATCAAATAAGCATGTGTGTCTCAAATACTATACATGTATGTCAAGGATCTAATAAACATGGAATGAACATACTAATCCATAGACAATGAAACATGCTATAAAACATCAAAACATGCTATAAGCAATGAAATGGAAAGCATGTAAACAATAAATGGGAGTAAAGGATTGTTATCAAAACCGAAGAAGCAACTCTCCTTGTCTCCAAAACATGGTGGTCCTCTCCACCAAACCTTCCCTTGAAAGTGATGCATCCAATTTGATTTCCATGAAGTCCGGAACGCATCCACTCCAAGGTGTCATCACTCTCACGTCATGTGAGAGCCCACACCTACATCAAAAATAGGAGGGGTGGTCTTTGGTACCCACATCTTGTTGGGTCCATGGGGGTTAGTTCCTTCTCTAACCCAAACAAATTTCTTTGCTAAATTAGTAGTATGTAATCTATCAAAACAAAATTTAGCAAGGTGGCCCTTACGTCCACAATGTGTACATGAGTACACATGAGCATACATGTGTTGATGGTGTCCGTGAGGAGCATGTGTATGCCGTGGAGGGTGTGCATGCATAGAAGTTGGAACTTGTTTCTTTCGAACCAAGGTTTCCAATCGTGAGTGGTTCATGGCACATTGGCTCATAGTGGAGCCCAAACAATCCATTTTCTTCTTTAACAAATTTATATCATTTTCGAGCATAGAAGAAGTGGAACATGCAATGGGTGATTTAGGTGAAACTACCCTAGCATGGCAAACATGAGAATCAATCTTATTTTGCAAAACAATGTTTTTCTTTAAACAAACATCTAGATCATTTGAAATAGAAATAATTTTATTTTTCAAATCAACATTCTCTTTTATAACAAAATCTACTTTTGAAGACAAATTTTCATTTTTCTTCAAAGATTTTCACAATCATTTTTAGATTTTAAAACTTTATTTTCCTTAAGTGCAAGTTCTAATTGAGATCTCAATGAATCCCTTTCATTATAGACCTCAACCTTCTCTTGCAAAACATTGTCAAGTCTAGCATGCAAACACTTATTTTCTTTTTCAATTTCAAGACTTTTCTTTTTCAAAATCTTATATTTTTCAATTAACTTTTCACATACTATTGAAAGTTCTTCATTTAGAGCATGGGGATCAACAATATCATTACTAGAAGAACTAGCATCATCATCACTATCTAAGTGGGGTTCCGAATGTACCTCAAGGGAGTCATTCCCTTGGACCATATAGCATTGTTGTGGCTCGGATTCTCCACTAGATTCCTCTTCTTGTTGGATTTGGACTTGAAGCTTGGAGGTGTTGGTGGTTGTTGTCAACTTGTTTCACACTGCAAAAGCGGAATCAAGATTAGAAACACGTAAAAGATATTCTTTAGGTAAAGTGCTTCTAATGGCCTCTAGGGCTTGTGCATTGGCCCCTATATGATTGCAATCACCAAGATAACATCTCTTGGTGGCGGCAAGAAAGACATGCAAACCTAGGGTTTTTAGGTACATGGACATCCTATACTTCCAAATATCAATGTTGGAAGGATCATAGCTAGGTGGGGTCATGAAGTCCATGGTATAAACTAGATGTGTGTAAACAAGCAAATGCAAATGAGATTAGCAAGCAAATGGATCTCACTCCTAGGATGTTAAGCCTAAGTATCAGGAGCACTAGCTCTGATACCAATGAAAAACACCTAGAGGGGGGGTGAATAGGTGTAAGTGCTAATCTAATAAACTAAATGCAAACTAAGTGCGCTAAATGCGGAAGCTAATGCAAATTATGCACAAACTAATACAATACAACAAGTGTAGCCGAATTCCCCTTGCGAGGCTCTGGACTAACTCCCCTTGATTCCCCTTGAAATGGGTTGAGGTGCTATGTGAAGCTCTTGTTGGATGAGTATAAGTTAGGCACACACACACAAGCAATCCAAGCATATAATAGATATGACAATAAGAAATGCAAGGCACAACACAAGCAATATATGATATGAATGAATCAATGCTCAACACAAGCAAGTATGATATGATGATGAGTATGATGCTTTGCACAATTATAAAGAGAGAGAGTTAGAGAGACAATGGATCAAAACGCAAACACCAAGATTTGTTTCGAGGTTCGAGCACCTTGCTCTACATCCCCGCCTACACCACCGTGTAGGATTTCCACTCTCTCAACTCCCACCGAGGGAACCTCTACCAAAGAGGATTTCTTACAACTCTAGGAGTACCGAACTCCTCTCTCAAACAACAACCTCCTCACAACCGAGGGGTTAGGCCCGTAGCCAATACAACAACCAATCCACACACCTCTACCGAAGAGGCTCACAACCAAACTCCACCTCTACCGAAGAGGGATCTAAACCAACAACCCAATACAACAATCTCCACCTCTACCAAAGAGGGAGCAACTCAAGAAATCAAGGGTTTACAACAAGTTGTATATTTCAACCACAAACCTCTTTCCTTTTTCTTTCTTTTTCCACAAAACAAAGATCCTAATAGTTTAGGATAGAAGATAGCTCAAGTGTGGAATCAAAGTGTTTTTGGAAACAAGCAACAAAGAAAAACTACTTGGGAAATCTCTTGTATATGATAGAAAATGAAATACCAAATCAAAATCCCAAAATCTAGTTTTCTTTGATTTTCCAAAAACCCAAAACAAATAAAGATGAAAAGTTTTAAAGCCCAAAAACTCTTTTAAAACTCTTTTAAACACTTCAGAAAACTGGAAATTTTTCTCTTAAAAAAACTTGGCCAAAATCCCCAAAGAGATGGGGTTTATATAGCCCCTATACAAAACTAGCCGTTAGGCTGAGCTGGCAGTCTGACAGACTGCCGGTCGACCGGTCCGGTCGACCGCCAACGGTCAGAATTATGACCGTTGGGCAACAGCGGTCGACCGGCCAGGTCGACCGATAAAACCCGAGAGCAGAGCTCTCAACTCGGTCGACCGTCCCGGTCGACCGTGTCTGTGCCTAACAGACGTGCACGTCTGTGCACGTCGGTCGACCGCAACGGTCGACCGGCCCTTGGTGCGGTCGACCGTCGCGGTCGACCGACCAGCCTGTCAGCACAAAACAGGTCAGAAAATTTTGGAAAAATATTTTATAAAAAACTTTTATCATTTCTGAAAATTCCATAAAACTTGTTTTATCATTTTATGTTGAAACATAAACATGTGATAAAAAATTTCAAGACAATATATCAACATATCAATTCATTTTTGTGTCTTGCCAATTTTATCAAAAACAAAACTTGTATTTTTATCAAACTTGATTTTTCCAAAACATGAATAGGATAGTCAAAATAAGTTTGTCTAGCAAGTTTAAAGCATGTATGTATATCTAGAACATATCTAATATACATAGAAATAAAGTAAACTTGTTTTGATCTATTATTCATGAAAACCAAAAACCAAATCATGAAACGTGTGTGTTTTGTGCACTTGAGCATATCAACTAAACTAAGCTTTACAAATGGATCTAAAACTCTATCAAAACTAGGATACCTAAGTCTTCTGGTCGATCTTCCATCTTTAAGTAGACTCGGTCCAAACTCCGTGATTCTCCAAGTGCAAAGGTATGATCTTTAAGCTTTGGCACCGGAATCATCATGAATAGCTTCTAATCATCTTGTTGAAGCTAATCACCAACCTAATATCCTGTTAATGATCTGAAACTTAGAAACACAAGAATATTAGTAAACATAACTACATGAGTGTTGATCATCATCAAAACTAGAGTGGAAGGCCATTGGGCCAACAATCTTATTTCTAGTCTTAATTAGGAAGTTTGATCGAAAGTCAAACTTTCAACCCCGTCGGCCTGAAATAGGCCTTATAAGCGCCGAATCGAGAGTAGTACTATATAGTTAGTTTCTACGTACAATTAAAAGTCATTAAACTTGTTTATAATCTTAAATTGTAAGTTTGACAAAAAGTCAGACTCTCAGCCCTGACTGACCTGAATTAGGCCGTAATAAGAGTCGA
This sequence comes from Agave tequilana, assembly GCA_038442645.1. Taxonomy (NCBI): domain Eukaryota; kingdom Viridiplantae; phylum Streptophyta; class Magnoliopsida; order Asparagales; family Asparagaceae; genus Agave; species Agave tequilana. Next base: position 118,249 of record JAVJIF010002411.1, read on the forward strand.
ATAGGGCCCAAACATGGAGAAAAATATGATTTTCATGATCCAGAGTAGTATTACATAATTTCACTGTATAATTACTAATAATTTAACTTGTTTCTAGTCTTAATTAGGAAGTTTGACTAAAAGTCAAATTTTCAGCCCCGATTGGCTTGTACCATGCCGTATAAGAGTTGATGGGCACAAACGTGGAGAAAACATGATTCTTAAGAGCCAGAAGTAGTATTACATAGTTTCTATGTACAAATACCACTAATAATTTGTTTCTACTCTAATTTGGGAAATTTGACTGAAAGTCATACTTTAAGCCCCGATTGACCTGAATTAGCTCTTATTAGAGCCGAATACGGGTCAAACGGGGTGAAAACGTGATTTTTATCAGTCAGGATTAATATTACATAGTGTCTGTGTACAATTACTACTAATTAACCTTATTTTTAGACTTAATTGGGAAGTTTGACTAAAAGTCAAATTTTCACCCCGATTGGCCTGAACTAGGCTTTATAAGAGACGAATTAAGGCCAAATAAGGGAAAACATAGTTTTACAAAGCCGATAGTAGTATTACATAATTCTTAATTAGGAAGTTTGTTCCAAAGTGAAGCTTTCTGCCGCGAATGGCCTGAAGTGGGCCGTAAAAGAGATGAGTAGTGCCCAAATGGGGAGAAAACATGATTTTCAAGAGCCGGCAGTAGTATTACATTGTTTCAAGGTGCAATTACTACTAATTAACCTTAGTACAACCCAAAATTGAAAAGTTTGATAAAAAAGTCAAACTTTCAGCTCCGATTAATCTGAACTTGGCCTTATAAAAGCCAAATGAGCCTAAATGGGGGAAATGTGATTTTCAAAAGCTAAAAGTAGTAACACATAGGTTTAATATCCAATTATTACTAATTTAACTTTATTTCTAGTCTTAATTGCAAACTTTAAGCAAAAGTCAAACTTTCAGCCCCGATTGCCTGAACTAGGCCTTATAAGAGCCGAGTATGGCACAAGCAGGGTGAAAACGTGATTTTTAAGAATCGGGAGTAGTATTACATAGTTTCTGGGTACATTTACTACTAATTAACCTTATTTCTAGTCTTAATTAAAAAGTTTGACCAAAAGCAAATTTTTGCTCTGATTAGCCAGAACTAGACCTTATAAAAGCCGATAGGGCCAAGCGGAGAGAAAACATGGTTTTCAAGACTCGAGAATAGTACTACTAGTTTCTTTATAAATTTAATACTAATTAAACTTGTTTCTAGTCTTAATTAGAAAGTTTGACCAAAATTAAATTTTCAGCCCCGATTGGCCAGAACTAGGGCTTATTAAGAGCCAAATGGGGAAGAAATTGGGAGAAAATTTTCAAGAGTCTAGAGTAGTATTACATAGTTTCAATGTACAATTACTACTAATAAACCTTATTCTGCTCCAAATTGGGATGTTTATCCGTAAATCAAACTTTCAGCCCTGATTGGCCTGAATTATGTAAGAGCTGAATAGGGCCCAAATAGGGGAGAAAACTTAGTTTTCAAGGGTTGAGAGTGGTATTTCTTAATTTCTATGTACAATTACTACTAATTTACCTTGTTTCTAGTCTTAATTGAAAAGTTTGAACAAAAGTAAAACTTTAAGTCCCGATTGGTCTGAACTAGGCCTTAGGAGCCGAATAGTGTCAAACGGGGATAAAATGTGATTTTCAATAGCCGGGAGTAGTATTACATAGTTTCTATGTAAAATTACTATTAATTAAAGTTGTTTCTAGTTTTTATTGGGAAGTTTGACTAAAAGTCAAAATTCAACCCGATTGACCTGAACTAGGCCATATAAGAGTCGAGTAATTCTCAAACTTGGAGAAAAACGTGATTTTCACGAGCTGTAAGCAGTATAACATAGGTTCTATATACAATTACTACTAATTAACATTATTTCTATTATTAATTGTGAAGTTTGACTAAAAGTCAAATTTTAAGCCCGAATGGCTTAAACTAGGTCTTATAAGAGCTAAATATGACCCATACATGGAGAAAACATAGTTTTCGACAGCTGGGATTAATATTACATAGTTTCTTTGCACAATTACCAGCAATTAATCTCGTTCAAGTCTTAAGTGGGAAATTTAACTCTAAATCAAATTTTAAGTCCTGATTGACCTGAACTAGGCCTTATAAAAGCAGAATAGGGCCCTAATAAGGAAAAATATGGTTTTCAAGAGTGGTGTGTAGTAGTACATAGGCTTAATATACAATTGCTTCTAATTCACCTTATTTCTACTCCAAATTGGAGAGTTTGACAAAAAAAAAATCTAACTTTCAGCTCCGATTGGCTTGAACTAAGCCTTATTTGAGCCGAATAGGGCCTAAAGAGAGAGAGAACATGGTTTTCAAGAGCCAGGTATAATATTACATAGTTTCTATATATAATTACTACTGATAAACCTTATTTCTAGGCTTAAATAGGAAGCTTGACTAAAAGTTAAACTTTTAGCACCGATTGGCCTAAACTATGCCTTATAAGAGCTGAATAGGGCCCAAACAGGAAAAAAAATATGGCTTTTAAGAGCCGAGAGTAGTATTATATAGTTTCAATATATAATTACTATTAATTTAACCATGTTTCTAGCCTTAATTGGGAAGTCTGATCAAAATTCAAACTTGCACCTTGATTGGCCAAAATATGCCTTATAAGAGCCGAATATGGCCCAAACGGGGAGAAAACATAGTTTTCACGAGATGTGAGTGGTATTACATAGTTTCCACTACAAATACTTCTAATTAACATTATTTATAATCTAAATTGGGAAGTTTAATCAATTGTCTTTCAGCCCAGATTGGCCTGAACTAGGCCTTATACGAACCGAATAGGGCTCAAGATGGGGGAAAATTGGGTTTAAAAGAGTCGGGAGTAGTATTACATAGTAATTATGTATAATTACAGATAATTAATCTTGTTTCTAGTCTTAATTTTAAAGTTTGATCAAAAGTAAAACTTTCTGCCCCGAATAGCCTGAACTGGGCTTTCTAAGAGCCGAATAGTGCCCAAATAGGGAGAAAATATGGTTTTCAGGAGCCGACAGTAGTATTACATAGTTTTAATATACAATTATAACTAATTAACCTCATTTTACTCCAATTAGAAAGTTTAACCAAAAAGTCAAACTTTCAGCTCCAATTAACCTGAACTAGGCCTTATAAGAGCCAAATAGAGACCAAACGATGAGAAAAAGGCGGTTTTCAAAAGATGTGAGTAGTAGTAATACATAGATTCTATATACACTTACCATTAGTTAACCTTGTTCCTAGTCTTAATAGGGAAGTTTGACCAAAAGTCAAACTTTCAGTACCGATTGAGCTGAACTAAGCTATATAAGAGTCGAATAGGGCCAAAGAGGGGGAATACGTGGTTTTCAAGAACCGAGAGTAGAATTACATAATTCTCTGTATAATTATTGCTAATTAACCTTGTGACTAGTTTTAATTGAAAAGTTTAAACAAAAGTCAAACTTTCAACTCCGATTGGCTTGAATTAGGCCTTATAAGAGTCGAATAAGGCCCAAATGGGGAGCAAGTGTGGTTTTCAAGAGTCGGGAGCAGTATTACATAGTTTCTATGTAAAATTACTATTAATTAATCTTGTTTCTAGTCCTATTTAAGAAGTTTGAAAATGTTAAACTTTCATCTACGATCGGCCTGAACTAGGGCTTATAAGAAAAGTATAGGGCACAAATGGGGAGAAAATAATATTTTCAAGAGCTGGGAGTAGTATTAAATAGTTTTTATGTACAATTCTGCTAATTTACCATTTTTCTAGTCATAATTGGAAAGTTTGATCAAAAGTCAAAATTTCACCCTAATTGGCCTGAATTTGGCCTTTTAAGAGACGAATAGGACCCAAAACGGGGAGAAAACGTGATTTTTAAAAGCCGGGAATAGTATTACATAATTTTTATGTATATAATAATTAATCTTGTTTCTAACTTTAATTAGAAAGTTTGACCCAAAGTAAAACTTTCTGCCCCGAATGGCTTGAACTGGGCCTTAAAAGAGCCGAATAGTGCCCAAACATGGAGAAAACATGGTTTTCAAGAGCCGAAAATAGTATTACATAGTTTCTATGTACAATTACTAATAATTAACCTAATTTCTACTCCAAATTGGAAAGTTAACCAAAAAGTCAAACTTTCAACTTCGACTGACCAAAAGTTGGCCATATCAGAGCGAATAGAGACCAAACGAGAAGAAAACATTGTTTTCAAAAGGCCGGAAGTAGTAACACATAGACTCGATGTATAATTACTATTAATTAACCTTATTTCTAATCTTAATTTGGAAGTTTGACCTCTCGACTAGCCGGAACTAAGCCTTATAAGAGCCGCATAAGACCCAAACGGGAAGAAAACATGATTTTCAAAAGCCAGGAGTAGTATTACATAGTTTCTATATAAAATTACTACATATTAAACTTGTTTCTTGTCTTAATTAGAAAGTTTGACCAAAAGTCAAACTTCAGCCCTGATTGGCCTGACCTAGGGCTTATAAGAGCCGAATAGGGCAAAAGGGGAGAAAATATGGCTTTCAATAGTCGGGAGTAGTATTACATAGTTTCTATGTATAATTACTACCAATTAAACTTGTTCCTAGTCTTAATTGAAAGTTTGACCAAAGCTAAAAATTCAACCCCGATTGACCTGAATCAGGCCATATATGGGGAAAAAAAACTTAGTTTTCAAGAGCTGTGAGTTATATTTCATAAGTTCAATATACATTTACTGTTAATTAACATTATTTATATTATAAATTAGGAAGTTTGGCCAAAAGTCAAATTTTCAGTCCCGAATGGCCTGAACTAGGCCCAAATGGGGAGAAAACGTAATTTTCAAGATCCGTGAGTAGTATAACATAGGTTTAATTTATGTAAAATTACTACTAATTAAACTTGTTTTTAGTCTTTATTGGGAAGTTTGACCAAAACTTAAACTTTCAGCCACGATTGGCCGGCACTGGGCCTTATAAGAGCCAAATAGGACCAAACGGGAAGAAAATGTCGTTTCTAAAGGCCGGGATTAGTATTATATAGTTTCTATGTAAAATAACTACTGATTAAACTTGTTTCTAGCCTTAATTAGAAAGTTTGACCCAAAGTCAAACTTTCATCTTTGATTGGCCTGAACTAGTGCTTATAAGAGCCAAATGGGTGCAAAAGGGGAGAAAACATGGTTTTCAAGAGCCGAAAGTTGTATTACATAGTTTCTATGTATAATTACTACCAATTAAACTTCATTCTAGTCTTAATTGAGAGTTTGATCAAAACTCAAAATTCAACCTTGATTGACCTGAACCAGGCCTTATAAGAGCCGAATAGGGCCAAAATGGGGAGAAAAACTTAGTTTTCAAGAGCCTTGAGTAGTATTACATAAGTTTAATATACAATTACTACTGATTAACATTATTTCTATTATAAATTGAAAAGTTTGACCAAAGTCAAATTTTCAGTCCCGAATGTCAAGAACTAGGCCTAATAAGAGCCAAATAGGGCCCAAATAGGGAGAAAACGTGATTTTCAAAATCTGCAAGTAGTATTACATAGGTTCAATTTATAAATACTACTAATTAACCTTATTTTTACTCTAAATTAGGGAGTTTGATCAAAAATTTAACTTTCAGCCCCGATTGGACTGAACTGGCATAAAGCTGAATAGTGTCTAAACTGGGAGAAAATGTGATTTTCAAGAGTCGGGTGTAATATTACATAGTTTCCATGTGCAATTACGATTAATAAGTTTGTTTCTAGTCTTAAATAGGAAGTTTGACCTATAGTCGAACTTTGAGCCCCGATTGGCCTGAAGTGGCCTTATAACAGCCGAATAGGGCTCAAACGTGAAAAAGAGCGTGATTTTGAAGAGCCGTGTGCAGTATTACATTGTTTCTATGTACTATTACTAATTATTTAACTTGTTTTTTAACCTTAATTGTGAAATTTGATCAAAAGTTAAACTTTAAACCCCGTTGGCCTGAACTAGGCCATATAATAGCTGAATGGGTACAGATTAGAAGAAAATGTTGTTAGAGATGAATAGCGCACAAACGGGGAGAAAATGATGTTTCGAGAGCCGAGAGTAGTATTACATAGCTTCCATATATAATTACTACTAATTAAACTTGTTTCCAGTCTTAATTAGAAAGTTTGACCAAAAGTCAAAATTCAGCTCCGATTGACCTGAACTAGGCAATATACCATTTAATAAAAGCAGAATAGGGCCCAAACAGGAAGAAAAACTTAGTTTTCAAGAGGCCATGAGTAGTATTTTATAGGTTCAATATGCAATTACTACTGATTAACATTTTTTCTATTATAAATTTGGAAGTTTAACAGAAATAAATATTCAGCCCCGAATGGCCTGAACTAGGCCTTATTAGAGCCAAATAGGGCCAAAATAGGGAGAAAACGTGAATTTCAATAGCCGGGATTAATATTACACAGTTTCTAAGTATAATTACTACCAATTAACCTCGTTTCAATTCTTAATTACTAGATTGACTAAAAAACTAACTAACAGCCCCGATTGGCTTAAACTAGGCCTTATTAGAGCCGAATAAGGCCTAAACATGTAGAAAAAATGGTTTTCAACAGCCGAAATTAATATTATATAGTTTTTACATATAACTACTACTAATAAACCTTGTTACTAGTCTTAATTAGAAAGATTGACCAAAAGTCAAACTTTCAGCCCTGATAGGCCTGAACTAGCCCTTATAGAGTCGAATAGGGCCCAAATGGGGAAAAAAACGTGTTTTTTAAGATCCGGGTGTAGTATTACATAGTTTTTTATGTACAATTACTACTAACTTAACTATTTTTAGTCTTAAATTAGAAGTTTGACAAAAAGTCAAATATTCTGCCCCGATTGACTCGAGCGAGGCCATATAAGAGCCGAGTAGGACCCAAATGAGGAGAAAAACATGATTTTCAAGAGCCGTGAATAGTATTACCATAGGTTCAATATAAAATTACAACTAATTAATATTATTTCTACTATAAATTGGAAGTTTGACCAAAAGTCAAATTTTCAGCCCCGAATTATGTGAACTAGGCCTTATAAGAGCAAAATTGGGCCTAAATGGGGGAAACTTTCTTTTCAACAGTCAAAATTAATATTACATAGTTTCTATGTGCAATTACGACTAATTAACCTTGTTTCAAGTTTTAATTAGAAAATTTGACCAAAAATCAAACTTTGAGCCCAGAATAGCCTTAATTAGGCCTTATAAGAGCCAAAGGGATGAACATGATTTTTAATAGCCAGGATTAATACTACATAGTTTCTATATAAAATCACTACTAATTAAACATGTTTCTAGTCTCAATTGAGAATTTATACCAAAAGGCAAACATTCAGCCCTAAGTGACCTGAACTAGGCCAAATAAGAGCCGAATAGGACCCAACGGTTAGGAAAATATGGTTTTCAAGAGCCGTCGGTAGTATTACATAGGTTCAATATACAACTACTACTACTAATTAACCTTATTTCTACTCTAAATTATAGAGTTTTACTAAAAAATCTAACTTTCAGCCGCTATTGGCCTGAATTTCGCCTTATTAAAGACGAATATAGCATAAACAGGTAGAAACCTAGTTTTTAAGAGCCGAGTGTAATATTACATAATTTCTATATAAAATTACTATTAATTAAACTTGTTTCTAATCTTAATTTGAAAGTTTTACCAAAAGTCAAAATTTCAGCCCCGATTGGCCTGAACTAGGCCTTATAAGGGCCGAATAAGGCCAAATTAGGAAAAACATGATTTTCAAGAGCCGAGAGCAGTATTACATAGTTTCTATATTTAATTACTACTAATTAAACCTGTTTCTAGTCTTAATTGGAAATTTTAACTAAGAGTCAAACTTTCAGCCGGTTTGACTTGAACTAGGCCATATAAAATCCGAATATGGCCCAAATAGAGAGAAAAAAATATAGTTTTCAAGAGTCATGAATAGTATTATAAAAGTTCAATATACAATTACTACTAATTATCATTATTTCTACTATTAATTGAAAAGTTTGACTAAAATTTAAACTTTCAACCCCAAATGGCTGAAATAGGCCTTGTAGTGCCAAATACGGCCCAAATAAGGGAGAAAACATTGTTTTGAATAGCTGGGATTAATATTACATAGTATCTATGTACAATTACTACAAATTAATCATGTTTCAAGTCTTAAATGGAAAGTTTGACCAAAAGTCAAAATTTCAGCGCCATTGGACTGAAGTAGGCCTTCTAAAAGCCGAATAGGGCCCAAATAGGGGGAAAATATAGTTTTCAATAGCCGTGAGCAGTACTACATAGGTTTAATGCACAATTACTACTAATTAACCTAATTTTTACTCTAAATTAGAGAGTTTGACCATAAATCTAACTTTTAGCCCCGATTGGCCTAAAATAGGCCTTATTGGAGTCGAATAGGGCCCAAACGGGGAGAAAATGTTGTCTTCAATAGCCAAGAGAAATATTACATAGTTTCTATGTACAATTAATATTTATTAACCGTGTTTCTATTCTTAATTGGGAAGTTTGACCAAAAGTCAAATTTTCATCCCGATTAGCCAGAAATATGCTAATAAGAGCCGAATTTGACCCAAATGGGGTGAAAATATGGTTTTAAAGAGCCGGTAGTAGTATTACATAGCTTTCATGTGCAATTACTTCTAATTAATTTTTTAAGTCTTAATTGGAAGTTTGACCGAAGTCAAACATCTAGCCCCGATTGGCCTGAAGTAGGTTCCAAATGGGAAGAAAATGTGATTTTTTAGAGCCGGGAGTAGTATTATATATATTTATATAAAATCAATACTAATTAAATTTGTTTCTAGTCTTAATTGGGAATTTTAACCAAAAGTAAAACTTTCAGCCCCGATAGACCTGAAGCAGACCATATAAGAGCCGAATGGGCCTAAACAGGGAGAAAAATGTGATTTTCAAGAGTCATGAGTAGTCCTTCGTTGGTTCAATATACAATTATAAATAATTAACATTGTTTTTACAATAAATTGGGAAGTTTGAACCAAATGCAAAATTTCAGCCCCGAGTGGCCTGAACTAGGTCTTATAAGAGCTAAATAGGGTCCAAATGGGGAAGAAAAGTAGTTTTCAACAGTCAAAATTAATATAACATAGTTTCTTTATATAATTACTACTAATTAACCTTATTTCAAGCCTTAATTGGAGAGTTTGACTAAAAGACAAACTTTCAGCACCAATTGGCCTGAACTAGGCCTATAAGAGCCGAATAGGGACCAACAAGGAAAAAAATGTGATTTTCAAGAGCCGTAAGTAGTATTACATAGGTTGTATGTGCAATTACTTCTAATAACCTTATTTCTAGTCTTTATTGGAAGGATCAAAAGTTAGACTTTCAGCTCCGATTGGCCTGAATTAGGCATTATAAGTGTCGAATAGGGCCCAATGGGGAGAAAACGAGGTTTTTCAAGAGCTGGGAATAGTATTACATTGTTTCTACATAAATTAAAATAAATTATAATTGTTTCTAGTTTTAATTAAGAGGTTTGACCAAAAGTCAAACTTTCAGCCTTGACTGGCATGAACTAGGGCTTACAAGAGTCGAATAGGGCACAAGTGGGGAGAAAAATATGGTTTTCAACAGTCAGAAGTATTATTACATGGTTTCTTTGTATAATTACTACTAATTAAACTTGTTTCTAGTCTTAATTAGGAAGTTTGACTAAAAGTCAAATATTCAGTCTCGATTGACCTGAACTAGGCTATATAAGAACCGAATTGAGCCAAAAAGGGAGAAAAACGTGAACATGGCTTTTCAAGAGCCGTGAGTAATGTTACAGAGTTCAATATATAATTACTATTAATTAACATGATTTCTGTTAACAATTGGGAGTTTGACCAAAAGTCAAAGTGTCAGCCTTGAATTGCCTGAACTAGGCCTTATAAGAGCCAAATAGGGTCCAAACGGGGAAAAACGTGGTTTGGGAATAATATTGAACAGTTTTAATGTACAGTTAGTACAAAATAACCTTGTTTCTAATCTTAATTGAAAATTTTGACAAAAAGTGTAACACCCCATCCTCGGTATACGTACACAGTTATATGTCCTGATTTTTGGAGCGTATTTTTATTTTATTTTCTGTTATTTAAATTCTTACTCATATAGCAGTACTGCATGATTTGACCTTTTTGGTAATCAGATTTGACCGATTTCAGTTTCAAATATTATTTTTTTATATTCTTGATTTTTCATGATTTTCTGGAATTTTTCAGAATTTAATTGTAAATCTTCAAAGCCGGTGTCGACCAGTGTCGCAGACCGACTTTCGGATTTTTAATTTACAAACGGAGTTGAAAATCTAGAAACGGCTTTCACAGTATTTCTTAAAATCATGTTTTCTATCTAAATGATTTTTTTTAAGAATTTTCAGATTTTATCAAAAATCCAGCCTATCCGGTGTAGACACCGTTCACAGTGGATTCCAAGATTTTTATTTTGAAATGAAATTGAATTTCTAAAAACTGATTTCACTAAAAATCTTAAAATAATATTTATTATTTTTGAGAATTTTTTGGAGACTTTTTGAGATACTTTAATTTTTGGACTTTTCCGGAGTTTTCAGTATTTTCCCAGATACCGGGAATTTATCCAAATATTCCACTTTTCTCTTTTTCCCATTTTCTCTCTCTCCTTCCTCAGACGCGAGTTTCACCAACTGGATTCTGCATTTAATGCAGAGATCCTCTCCATGCTGCATTTAATGCACTGCTAATCAATTCCAATCAAGTCATTATGACTTTTGTCCTTTCGGTCAAACGCCAAATTCGCATTTCCCTGGGCGCGGCTTTAATTCCCACGTTTGGCCCATTTTGGCCTAAACGCGAGAATGAGGGCTGCGTTTGGAGTGGGAGACGCAACTTTTGTCATGTGCGTTTCCTTTGTTTTGTAAGGTGAGGCAATATTATATTATATTCTCTTCCCTTTATATATAACCACCCCCACCTTTCCTTCTTCCTCTCTCTTCACTTTTTCTCTTCTTCTTCCTTGTTTCCTGCAGCCACCAACAGAGAGCAAGGAAAATAGCCCCTTGCTCCCTTTAGCCACCCATTTCTCCACCATTTTTCCTTCATTTTCACCACAAATTCCACCATCATTCTCTCCTTCATCTCCTCCTCCATTTCCAACAACTACGCCATCTTCTTCAACCTCTTTTCACCAAGAAACATCAAAGAAACCCATCCTCTCCATCAACTTCACCACCATCTCCACCACCACCTGCACCACCGTAGCCACCACCAAGCATACCATCTTCACCTCCTCGTCATCCTCTTTCCGACGAACTATAGATTCGTCCCCCGTAACATCGTTTGCAAAATCCTATTTTGTCAAATTGAACTATACTTGCACCTTCAACCTCTCTCCTTCCCTTTTAAGGCCGGCCACCTCCTTTGGATTGGGGGCCGTGCTCTTCTTCATCATCGGCAAGACTCTAGGGCCGGTACCCTCCTTTTGGATTGGGGCCGAGCTTTTCTTCGTCGGCAATATCGTCGTAGATTATTCCGGTAATCGTTCGCGATTATTTCGGTAATCGTTTTGGTGATAAGTGACGACAACTTTGACAAAGGACTCATCCTCACTTGGTGTTTTTCTCCCGGGGCGTCGGACGCATCAAAGGGACATTTTAGGCGAGTAACTCTACTCGCCAAGACATGGATGACTATCTTCATACTTGTAATTTTTATCAATAAACGCAACCCTCAAAAGTCAAGTTCTGCTCTCGGTTTGCACTCTGTTAGTCGACTTGACCCAGTCATTAGTCGACTTGAACCCTTTATTAGTCGACCACTCCCTTACCTCAAGTCGACTAGCTTATTTGAAACGCGCCCTTTTTCTGAAAACGCGACCTTATTAGTCGACTATCTTTTTCCCCTAGTCGACTAACTTTTTCCTGAAGACGCGGCTCTCTGAGACGCGGCCTTATTAGTCGACTACCCATTTTTCCCTAGTCGACTAACTTTTTCCTGAAGACGCGGCTCTCTGAGACGCGGCCTTATTAGTCGACTATCTTTTTCCCCTAGTCGACTAACTTCTTCCTGAAGACGCGGCCCTATGAGACGCGGCCTTATTAGTCGACTTGGCCTTCCTCTATAGTCGACTAACCCTTCATAAGTCGACTACTTGCTTCTCCCTAGTCGACTAAGTTTGGCTGCCTGCTGTGGTTAATCATTTCCTTGAATATGGACCTTATCCTCGGGACTTGTATTATATATATTGTTATTACATGACTTGTCACTTGACGAATATCTCCTCTTGTCATGCTATCTCTTGACACCAGGCATGACACACTTGACTTTTTTAATTATCACGATAACGGGAATGGTAACCGGGCATCTTGTTTTGCAAACTTGAATTACGTGATAGTACACATTGTACTCCTGATACTCCTATCTTCATAATATTCCGGACTTGCTCCTGCTCATTCCCGAAATCGGATAATTACCTAAATAACTCATAAAATGAGACAACTTACATCGGGTCGGGGGGGAAACATGCGGCTATCAATATATGTTCGTGTTTACAGTGGTTTTAGGTATGTTGTGCAACTACATTTTCCGGTTTGACCTGAGGGCCTCCAGACAACCGAGGGGAGCGCTGGCTCCCTCCTTCTTGGTACCATCTTGACAAGGGCATCCTATAAGACCCTACTGTACGCCTTGCGGCAGGTTCCGTCCACCAGCAACGGAACAATCCTGGGCCGTGGTCCCGGGTATGCACGGGACCCACTGTAAACATTGTTCGTTGATACCCCCGCTAGTTTTCAATAACAACCTTGCTTACTCGGATGTGGATCTATGTGTGCTGGGACGCTAGTTCACATAGCTAGACATCAGAGTAAGACAAGTAATAATAATAAAAGACGTCAACTGTGGATCCATTTGATGCGCTTGGATTACGGTGACATGAGATAAAGGTATATAGATGAGGGTTTCCTTGTTTGGATTATTCCCTCGAGGTACTAGTCTCATGAGGTCGTAGCCTAAGCTAGTACAATGTCTTCCCAACTTTAACTCGTTATGCTTCCTTTACTTGCTGGCTGATTATTCATGATACTACATCAACTCTCCTACTCATATCTCTTATGCCACTCGGCTGTTACCTGATCATTTGTTTGGGAGGTCCTGACTCCCTTGAATTTGTATGTTCAGGTTCTGAAGCGTGGATTGAAGTGGAGCCCTCCACTGAAGATCAAGCCTATTTCTCAGAGCAAGCTGATTTGTCCTACCTCCTTCTGTTCCTGATCCTTCCTGCTAGTTCGGGGATCTTCTTCTTCAGCCCGTGAGCACCTTTTGTTGTACAAATTGTAATTTTACCTTTGTATCTGGCTGTGATATAATGTACATGTATCAGTATATCACGCTCTGTGATGACTTTGTAATCTTTTGTTGGAATGTATAATGCCACGTGCTTCCGTACTCTTTTACTTGCATGTATTGTTGCTTAGCGTATATACGTGAGGGTACTTCCGACCTGCGTATGTACGTCACAGTAACGTCTCCGTACCCTCCGGATCGGGGCGTTACAAAAGTCAAACTTTCAGCTCCGATTTGCTTGAACTTGGCCTTATAAGAGCTGAATTAGGCAAAAATGGGGGAAAATGTGGTTTCAAGAGCCATGAGTAGTACTATATTGGTTCAATTTATAATTACTACTAATTAAGCATATTTCTATTCTAAATTAGAGATTTTGGTCAAAAATTTAAATTTCAGCACTGATTGGCTTGAACTATGCCTTATTAGAGCCGAATAGGGCATAAAGAGGGAGAAAACAAGATTTTCAAGAGCTGGGTTTAATATTATATAGTTTTTATGTACAATTACTACTTCTTTAACTTGTTTTGAGTCTTAATTGGGAAGTTTGACTAAAAGTCAATCAGCCCCAATTGGTTTGAACTAAGCCATATAATAATAGCCAAATAGGGCGCAAATGGGAAGAAAACGTGGTTTTCAAAAGCCAGGAGTAGTAATACATAGTTTCTTCATACAATTAATACTAATTGAATTTATTTATAATCTTAGATTGAAAGTTTGATCAAAAGTCAAACTTTCAGCCCCGATGGACCTGAGCTAGGCTAGGGCCCAAATGGGGAGAGGAAAACGTGGTTTTCAGAAGCCGTGAGTATTATTACATAGGTTCAATATACAATTCTACTAATTAAGCTTATTTAAATTGTAGAGTTTGACCAAAAATCTGACTTTCAGCCCCGATTGATTTGAACTTTATTTGAGCCTAAAAGGGCCTAAACAGGTAGGAAACATGGTGTTTAAGAATCGGATGAAATATTACATAGTTTCTATGTACAATTCTACTAATAAATCTTGTTTCTAGTTTTAATTAGGAAGTTTGACCAAAAATCAAAATTTCAACCCCGATTGGCCTAAATAGGCCTTATAAGAGCCTAATAGGGCTCAAATGGGGGGGAAATTTAGTTTTCAAGAGCTGGTACTAATATTACATAATTTTTATGGATAATTACAAATAATTAAATTTGTTTCTAGTCTTAATTAGAAAGTTTAACCAAAAGTCAAACTTTCAGCCCCGATTGGCTTGAACTATGCTATATAAGAGTTGATAAGGCACAAAGTGTAGAAAACATGATTTTCAGTAGCTGAGAGTAGTATTACATAGTTTCTATGTACAAATACCACTAATTAAACTTGTTTCTACTTCAATTTGGGAAGTTTGACCGAAAATCAAACTTTCAGCCCCCAGTAGCCTGAATTATGCTTGATTAAACTATATACGGGCCAAATAGGGAGAAAATGTGATTTTCAACAGTTCGGATTAATATTACATAGTTTTTATGTACAATTACAACTTATTTACCTTATTTCTTGTCTTAATTGGGTAGTTTGATGAAAAGTCAAGCTGATTGGCCTGGATAAGGCCTTATAAGAGCCAAATTGGGGCCAAACGAGGATAAAATATGATTTTCAAGAGCCGTAAGTAATATTATATAGTTTTTACGTACAAATATTCTAAATTAACATTATTTCTAGTCTTAATTTTCTGCCCTAATTGGTCTGAGAAATATGCTTTATATAGGAGCCGAATTAAGCCCAAATAGGGGAAAATGTGGTTTTCAAGAGCCGATAGTAGTATAACATAGTTTTTATATATAATTACTATTAATTAATCTTGTATCTATTCTTAATTGGGAAGTTTGAGCCAAAGTAAAACTCTCTGCCCAAATGGCCTAAACTGGGCCATAAAATAGCCGAATAGTGCCCAAACGGGGAGAAAATATTATTTTCAGGAACCGGCAGTAGTATTATATAGTTTTAAGGTACAATTACTACTAATTAACCTCAGTACTACTTTAAATTGGAAAGTTTGACAAAAAAAATCAAACTTTTAGCCCCGATTAACCTGAACTGGGCCTTATAAAAGCCTAATAGAGTCAAATGGGGAGAAAAATGTGGTTTTCAAAAGCTGGGAGTAGTAACACATAGTTTCTATATCCAATTTTTACTAATTAACATTATTTCTCGTTTTAATTAGAAACTTTAAGTAAAAGTCAAATTTTCAACCTCGATCGGTCTGAACTAGGCCTTATAAGAGCCGAGTATAGCCAAACGGGATGAAAACGTGATATCAAGAGTCGGGAGTAGTATTACATAGTTTCTATGTACAATTACTACTAAGTAACCTTCTTCTAGTCTTAACTAGAATGTTTGACTAAAAATAAACTTTTAAACCCAATTGGCCAGAAATAGGCCTCATAAGAGCCGAATAGGGCCTAAATGGGGATAAAAATATGATTTTCAAGAGTCAAGAGTAGTATTAAATAGTTTCTTTAAAAAATTACTACTAATTAAACTTATTTCTAGTCTTAATTGGGAAGTTTGACAAAAAAATCAAACTTTCAGCCCCGTTGGCCAGAACTAAGGCTTATAAGAGCTGAATAGTGCACAAATAGAGAGAAAACATGATTGTTAAGAAGCGAGAGTAGTATTACATAGTTTTACTGTATAATTACTACTAATAAACCTTATTTCTACTCTGAATTGGGAATTTTATTCCAAAGTAAAACTTTCTGTCCCGAATGGCTTGAAGTGGGCATAGAAGAGCCGAATAGAGCCCAAACGGAGAGAAAACGTGGTTTCAAGAGTAGTATGACATTGTTTCAAGGTGCAATTACTACTAATTAACCTCAGTACTATCCCAAATTAGAAAGTTTGACCAAAAATTCAAACTTTCAGCCCCGATTAACCCGAACTGGGCCTAAATAAAAGCCAAATGAGCCCAAATGGGGAGAAAACATGGTTTTCAAAAGCCGAGAGTAGTAACACATAGTTTCAATATCCAATTTTATTAATTAACCTTATTTCTAGTCTTCATTACGAACTTTAAGTAAAAGTCAAACTTTCAGCCCCGACCGACCTGAACCGGGCCTTATAAGAGCCGAGTATGGCACAAGTAGGGTGAAAACATGATTTTCAAGAGTCGAGAGTAGTATTACGTAGTTTCTATGTACATTTACTACTAATTAACTTTATTTATAGTCTTAATATAGTTTTCAAGAGACGAGAATAGTACTATATAGTTTCTACGTACAATTAAAACTAATTAAACTTGTTTATAATCTTAAGTGGGAAGTTTGACCAAAAGTCAAGCTTTTAGCCCCAAATAGGGAGAAAAACTTAGTTTTCAAGAGCTGTGAGTTGTATTACATAAGTTCAATATACATTTACTGCTAATTAAATATTATTTCTATTATAAATTAGGAAGTTTGGCCAAAAGTCAAATTTTCAGTCCCGAATGGCCTGAACTAGGGCCCAAATGGGAAGAAAACGTAATTTTCAAGATCCGTGAGTAGTATAACAAAGGTTTAATTTACAAAAACTACTAATTAATCTTATTTCTACTCTAAATTAGAGAGTTTGACCAAAATTTAACTTGGCTTGAACTAGGCCATATTAGAGCCGAATAGGACCTAAACAGGGAGAAAACGTGATTTTCAAGGGTCGAGAGTAGTATTACGTAGTTTCTATGTACATTTACTACTAATTAACTTTATTTCTAGTCTTAATATAGTTTTCAAGAGACGAGAATAGTACTATATAGTTTCTACGTACAATTAAAACTAATTAAACTTGTTTATAATCTTAAGTGGGAAGTTTGACCAAAAGTCAAGCTTTTAGCCCTAAATAGGGAGAAAAACTTAGTTTTCAAGAGCTGTGAGTTGTATTACATAAGTTCAATATACATTTACTGCTAATTAAACATTATTTCTATTATAAATTAGGAAGTTTGGCCAAAAGTCAAATTTTCAGTCCCGAATGGCCTGAACTAGGGCCCAAATGGGAAGAAAACGTTATTTTCAAGATCCGTGAGTAGTATAACAAAGGTTTAATTTACAAAAACTACTAATTAATCTTATTTCTACTCTAAATTAGAGAGTTTGACCAAAAATTTAACTTGGCTTGAACTAGGCCATATTAGAGCCGAATAGGACCTAAACAGGGAGAAAACGTGGTTTTCAAGAGTTGGGTGTAATATTACATAGTTTTTATATGCAATTACTATTAATAACCTTGTTTATAGTCTTAAATAGAAAGTTTGACCAAAAGTCAAACATTCAGCCCCGATTGGCATGATCTAGCCTTATAACTGCCGAATATGACCCAAACGTGAAAAATACTGTGGTTTTAAAGAGCTGGGAGTAGTATTACATAGGTTCTACGTAAAATTACTACTAATTTAATTTGTTTTTAATCTTTATTTAGGACTTTGACCAAAAGTCGTAAAACTTTCAGCCCCTCATTGGCCTGAATTAGGCCGTATAATTGCCAAATAGGGCACAGATTAGGAGAAAACATAGTTTTTAAGAGACGGGAATAGTACTATATAGTTTCGACGAACAATTAAAACTAATTAAACTTGTTTATAATCTTAATTGGAAAATTTGACCAAAAGTCAAGCTTTCAGCCCCAACTGACCTGAAATAGGCTATAATAAGAGCCGAATAGGGCCTAAATAGGGAGAAAAATGTGGTTTTCAAGAGCCAAATTAGTATTACATAGTTTCACTGTACAATTGCTACTAATCAACCTTATTTTTACTCTAAATTGAGAACTATGACCGAAAGTCAAACTTTCTGCCCCGTTTGGCCTGAACTAGGCCTTAATAGAGCCAAATAGGGCCCAAAGAGGGGGGAAATGTGGTTTTCAATAGCCGGGATTGATATTACATAGTTTCTATGTATAATTAATGCTAATTAACCATGTTTTAGTCTTAATTGGGAAGTTTGACCAAAGTCAAACTTTCGCCCCGATTAGCCAGAAATAGGCCTTATAAGAGCCGAATTTGGCCCAAATGGGGGTGAAAATCTAGTATTAAAGAATCGGGAGTAGAATTACATTATTTTCATGTGCAATTACTTCTAATTAATCTTGTTTCTAGTCTTAATTGGAAGTTTGACCAAAAGTTAAATATCCAGCCCCATTGGCCTGTACTAGGCCTTACAAGGTCGAATAAGGCACAAACTAGGAGAAAGCGTGGTTTTCTAGAGCCGGGAATAGTATTATATATTTTTTGTGTAAAATTACTACTAATTAAACTTATTTCTAATCTTAATTCAGAATTTTGACCAAAGGTCAAACTTTCAACCCTGATTGACCTTAAATAGGCCATATAAGAGCCGAATAAGGCCCAAACAGGGAGAAAAATGTGGTTTTTAAGAATCGTGAGTAGTATTACATAGGTTCAAGATACAATTATAAATATTTAATATTATTTTTACTACAAATTGAAAAGTTTGATCAAAAGTCAAAATTTCAGCCCCGAATGGTCTGAACTAGGCCTTATAAGAGCTAAACAGGGCCTAAATGGGAAGAAAATATGGTTTTCAATAGCCAGAATTAATATGACATAGTTTCTTTATATAATTACTACTAATTAACTTTGTTTCAAATCTTAATTGGTAATTTTGATCAAAAGACAAAACTTTCAGCCCCGATTGGCCTGAACTAGGCCTTATTAGGGCCGAATAGGGCCCAAAAAGGTAAAAATATAGTTTTCAAGAACTGTGAGTAGTATTACATAGGTTCTATGTGCAATTACTACTAATAACCTTGTTTCTAGTTTTAATTAGAAGTTTGACCAAAGGTCAAACTTTCAACCGCGATTGGCCTAAACTAGGCCTTATATGAGCCGTAGGGCCCAAACAGGGAAAAAATAAGGTTTTTAAGAGCTGGGGGTAGTATTACATAGTTTCTATATAAATTACTACAAATTTAACTTGTTTCTAGTCTAATGGGAAGTTTGAACAAAAGTTAAACTTTCAGCCCCAATTGGCCTTAAATAGGGCTTATAAGAGCCCCGAATATGGCACAAAAAGGGAGAAAACGTGATTTTCAACAGCCGAAAATATTATTACTTTATTTATATATAAAATTAAAAATAATTAAAGTCATTTTTAGTATTAATTTGAAAGTTTGACTAAAAATCGAATATTCAGCCCCGATTGACCAGAATTAGGCCATATAAAAACCGAATTGGGCCCAAATTGGGAGAAAAATGTGAACGTGGTTTTTCAAGAGCTGTGAGTAGTATTATAGAGGTTCAATGTATAATTACTACTAATTAACATGATTTCTAATATAAATTTGGAAGTTTGATTAAAAGTTAAAGTTTCAGTGCCGAATGGCCTGAACAAGGCCTTATAAGAGCCAAATAGGGTCCTAACGGGAAAAAATGTGATATTCAATAGCCGAGATTAATATTGCACACTTTCTAGATATAATTACTATAAAATTACCTTATTTCAAATCTTAATTGGAAAGTTTGTGTAACGCCCCGATCCCGCAGGTACGGGGACGTTATGGAGACGTACATACGCGAGGTGGAAACACGCTCACGCGTACGTTAAGCCTCAGTACAGTACATTACCTCCATATAGTCAAGAGGTCCAACATGAAATAAGTACAAGAATATCTGCAGAAAGGGGTCAGCGATCATAACCGATATGAAAAATAGAGACAAATAAGATAACAGAAATAAATGCCCAAGATACCTATGAGTAGGTCAGATGAGGAATCTTCTATGTCACTCCAAGGCACTCTCTGCTACTCCGAGAACTCGGATCTCCAAATCTGGGCACGCAAACCCAGGGTCGTCAGAAAGCGACCTAGTGAGTGGTAAAATGAAGGAGGCCGTCAGAAAGCGACCTAGTGAGTAGTAAAATGAAGGAGGTAGTAATACATAATAATACAAGCACGATACTAATATATAATACCTGATGTGGTACAAGTGATATTATATCATAATATTGTAAGCATATATGAAGCAGTGGAAATATATAAACATGTCATCTTTTGGTACCATCACTACCTAGCCGGTTATCATCGGGTCATGACTTTAATCATATCTAGTTTATATAATAAATAATGTTATCTAGCGGTGACGTAAAAGCAGTGAACATGGTAGTGATGTAAATGAACATGCAGGTGGGCATATGCAATATGAACATGCTACTGTGTTGTGTCTAAATAGCATATAAGCAATTCAAAACAGAATATATGTAATGCAAGGTGTACATGTGCATGAGTAGTATGCCACCATAGGTATCAGGTAGTGTAGCAAAGTCTACAGGTAACATGATAGCGGATACAATAACATGAACAGGAACAGTAACAGGTAAGCAAGATCACAGTGAACATGAACGCAGACAAAATAATAGGAACAGTAACAAGTTAGTATACATGTATCAGGCAAGTCATGTGATTGACACAATAGTAGAAATCAGTACCACCTGATATTTTAATCAATCTCTTCCAGTGTCCCATACCACTGCCAGTTCATACTGGAGCCCGCACTCCAGTCGAACCCATCCGGACATGGCCTACGGGTACCATTATCCAAACGAGAGAGTAACCAAATAACAAGTGTTCCCGACGTCACTATTGTGTATACTGATTTTATTATGTTAATTGGAAACTCATGGTCGAGGAGCTCTTATCGGGTAGGTGTATCCCGTGCATACCCGCGATCACGGCCTTAAACGGACCCCTGGCTACTGAGACCAGGGCCCTCCACTAAGAGGGGAGCACGAATCAAGTAACGGGAGCTCATGGAGCTATTGGTAGGCAGCACTACCGTCCCCTGCAGTGGGACTAACAATATGGATCTAGTACATCACCCGATAAGATCTAATCAACCGTCAAGTCTCCCCCATACCCGAGTTATCTTTATGATCTGATATGTCAAATATACAATGTAACAAGTATCATTACAATATGTGATACGGGTAACATGATAACTGGACCAGAGCTTTGTTGATAGCATAGAACAATATAACGGGAATCAGGAACAATATATCAGGAACAATATAACGGGAACAATATAACGGGATCAATAGATGTGGAAGTCCACATATCGCATATCAACAGCTCTCATGTCCAGTAACGGGAATATCCCATATCAGTAACAGGAAACAATAGTATAACATGAATATGGTAACATGGAACAATCATACAGGTCATATGTACGATGATGACAAGAAGATAGAAACAATACATGCATATACACTCGTGCGATGAGCATATGTAATATGGACATGCGATCATGGTGTGTCGAGCATCCGGGTAACAATGAGAATAATAATATGAAATGTGGTACGTCATGCAGTGAGATATCCGTGTATCAGTGGATTATCTATGTGGAGCAAGAATTCGTGTAACATATCTGCGATAGTAAATGTAATAACAGGAATCAGTGTATCCGTGACCTGACAGTATCCGTCTAAGCTATCTGTGTCTCAATAGTATATGTCATAATAGTGGTCAGTGTATAATGGGATGTCATGTCTAGTGAACTACCGTTGTCGTGTAATTATGATACCAGTGTATGAAATAACGGTGTCCAACATTCCTATCTCGTGATACTGTATCGAGTACCGTGGATCAGTATACAGGTGATAATTAGTTATCTAACTGTTATATACTACATGGAATAATAGTGTCTTCGCATATGGTGAACTAGTGGCCGAGTATCAGTGGTCCATGAACATGACCTAATAGGCATCCAGTGTCACGCTCTACATCTATTAGGTATCAGGCATGTTCTAAGTACAGTGGTGATGACAGTGTTTTAATATTGTCTACAGCTTATTTTACCGGTATCATGTTATATTTAAATAAAGCAACCAAGTTCAATCCATATGATAAAAAGATAATTTATAAATTAAAAACACTCACAAACTGGCTACAGGACTGTAGCTCTCGTTCCCACGATCGCAATGGATCCAGAAGCGCCCGAATCGGAGTCCGGATGCTCCTGTTATCGCCCGAATACTAAATCATAACAAATAGGGTTAAATATGTAAATAAAAATAATAAATGCAAATACTAAAAGTAGCCGGGGGTTTTATGCAAAATTACCTGTAACGGGTTTCGGATGCGGGTTTGGTACTTAACGGGTCGGGTTCAGATCCACAACTCATATCCGTTAACTTAAGTCAAATGGGTACGGGTTATCGGGTTTACCCAAGTGGGTTTTGGGTTTAACCCTTAACTCAAAAAAATGGGTTAATGGGTTTGGGTTCCAACCCAAACCCATTAAAGAGATAAAGAGGAGCAACAGCAGCAACTATTGCTACTGCTGTGATCTTGGGTGGCCGGCCGGCCAGCGCAGCTGGCCGACGGCGCCCGCCGGCGGCGGTCCCAGCCACCGGCGGCGGTGGGTCAGACAGAGTGAGGGTGAAAAGAGAGAGAGAGAAAGAGAGAGAGAGAGAGAGATTGCTGCAAAATAGGGAAGTGATTGGTAGTGAAAAGTGCATTTTTATCATCATATTTACCATCACATTTTCATATTTATTCATTTAATTCTGCACATTTATTAATAATTTGTAATTTATTGTGTGCAGGCCTCGAATTCTTATTTTTATAATAAATAAAGCTTAATGAAGCCCAAAAGCCCACAGTTGAAGCCCAGGTGTAAAAGTGCAAATAGCAGAGTGTCAAAGTGCAAATATACAAGGGCTAAAGTTGCAAATATCGAAGATAAGGGAAGGATAGAATTCTACCCAACCCTAAACTCTTGCAGGATGAGCATAAAAGCCAAAGATAAGAAGGAAATTTGTGATAAAAGATTTGGGATAATTGAGATCAAGGTAACTTGATTACCAAGTTATCTCGAAATCCCAACATAAAGAGCCAGGATCAAAACTTCCAGAAGCAGGCGACTAGATGGACGGACCAGGAGAAGCCACGCGCCAAAGCGCGTGGCCATATGCCACAGTATTGCCGCGGAATCGCGGCAAAAGCCGCGTTTCCGCGGCAATTTGATCTTATCCCTGTACCAGATTTCGTAGGGGAGTTCGACTGGGACTCTGATTCCCTCTGCACCTATAAATAGCCCCTGCAGTGCAACGTACAGAGCGTCCAGAGGCGAGCCAAGGGCCAAAAGCTAGGGTTTAGATTTTAGGTTAGATTTTATTTTCATTTTGTAAATTCTGTAACTGAGAGTGGAGATGCTTTCATGGAGAAAGGAATCATACTTGTACTGAGGTGACATCGGTGTAAGTTTTTATTTTTCCCCCATTGTTAATAAAAATCTGCTCGAGGTTGGTTTGTTTTTATTCTTGTTTCATTGTTTCTTTATTCTCGCTTTATCTTTGTTTTTCTAATCTTGTTCTATGTCATTGTTTCTCTCTGATGACTTGTAATCCGTGAGATCCGATTGCTTCGAGACTGCCTAGCCAACGAAGATCCCTTGATGGCTTATGGCGACGAACATCCTATACGCCATACTTGCAAATCTTCTGAGAAAAAGTAAGTCGTCGCAAAAGGATCGAAGGCAAGCAGACTAAAGAGATAAGTTTTCTTTCCTTTTCTTTTCTTTTCTTTTTTGTAGATTAAATCCACATCTTCCATAATTCTTTCCCACAACTCATTGTAAATACCACTTTTCATTGTAAATACCATCGTGACTAACAAAATAACTAAAAAAGATAAATTTTTAGAGAAACTTGCTTAACGCTTCCATCGCAGTCCCTCCTTGAGGATCACGACCCGCATAGCCCTGCTACCGCGGATTAGAACTGAGAACCTCACACTATTATTTCCAAAATCTAATATCCTTATTTTTGTGTGCAGGAAATCTCAGTCAACAAATTGGCGCCGTTGCCGGGGAGGGACGGTAAGTTTATCTCTAAAACAAAAATTTAATTTTTAACTAATTCTTTATTCTTTTCTGTTTGCAGGTTTGGAGAACAGGAAACAGAAACAGAGCAGCAGCAAGGACATATAGCAACCCAGTGCCTCTGCCCTCGAAGGCAGAGCACGAGGGCCTGCAAGTTTGCCGCGGAAACGCGGCCAGAGCCGCGGATCCGCGGCAAGTGCAGTGAACTACTAATTCAGTTTTTTGCAGATTGCTGAAATTTGAGATTACTGCTTACTGCTCTATTCTGTTTTGTTCTGTGATATACCTGTAAATTGCTAATAATTCAACAGTAAATCATTGGTTGTTAAAAATAAAAATTGATTAGACGTTTGCATATTAGGCACGTGTCTTTTCAATTATTTTTATTTACTGTTGAAGAGTGCTGGAGGAGCAAAGTACGTACGCATTGCATGTAGAATAGGATTCATCTCTTGGTTAATTTTCTGCTTTGAGTGATTCTTATCTATTTATCTTGTACACTTGCACTAATTCATCTTAAGGGCATAACCCATTAATAAGATAAGGTGGGGATTTCATCACCCTTCCTTAGCCCAAAAATCATATCCCAAGCACTCACTAACCCAAGCCTAACTTAAAAATTAGTAGACATTGGCCCTAGGGACATCTCGGACTCAATAGGAGATTATCCTAAGGGGGAACAGTGCTGGAAGTTGACTCTTGTCAAATCAGTGTCTAGGAAAGGGATTGAGGGCCGAAAGCCCGAAGATTGGTGGTTATTTAATTAAGGAACGTCTTTGACGGAAAACCTCCCACCACTCTTGCCCTGACCTGGCTGATTAACTCGTGGTCAAAGTCTGCACCCTATCTCCCGTGGACAGTCTAACCAGTTAGGAGTCATCTAGGTCTAGGTCTACCCTAACTTAGGTTAGAAATTTTTCTTTTTTGTTTGTTTTTTTTTCTTTTGTTTGTGATTGTGTGATATGGCCTATAACAACAATTTTTTCAATTTTAATGAGGATCCATATTACACACCAACCTCTTTTTCGGATATTACCAACCCGGCATATCATAACTCTAACCAACCTAGTGTGCCAGATTGGTCTTATCCGAATCATTACATGCCCAGTCCCAATACTATGAACAAGATTGGAATAATCATCACTACTCTTCACAGAGTCAATGGGGATTCAATACCCCTGAGCCATATGGTCAACCACCTGTTCAACCAGTATCTTCATATACGTCTTCTCCCACATCACCAAGGTTTCAGTCCACCATTGATCTATTTGATGGGTTAGAAGTAAAAGTGGATCGGTTGCAAGATATAATGAATGATCAAATTTCTAGACTTTCAAACATTCTTGTGCGAACCAACCAAGTTGATAGGAACCAAGAATCATTCTGTCTAGAAGACCTTGATCAAAATTCAATTTCATCACATCAATATGAACTTGCTCAACCCCAATCCTTGGACAAGTTGGCTAGTTTTAATTTCAATGAGATTGAATTAGATTGTGAATGTGAACCCGATCCCCAACTTTGCGATTCAGTTTTCATTTTCGAATCTATGTTGACTCCAGTATCCTTACCCAATTTGGACCAATTTTCTGAGCCAACATTTATTCCCATACCCATAGATCATGAAATTGAATCACCCATTTTTGATGATCATATTAAACTTGACCAATTGTGCAATTTTGAAAGTCCCATGGAAAAATTGGCAAGTTCCCATTTTTATGAGATTGAAACTAATGAGATATGTGACCTAGATTCCCAATCTATGATCAAGTTCAAATTCCCGAATCATTATTGACTCCTGTTTTGTTACCCGACTTAGGTAATATTTTAGAGTCAGTTTTGATTCCCACACCTATCATTCCTGAACTTGAATCACCAACATTGAGTCACATTCCATTGTGGGAAAATGATTGTAGACTTGAGTTTCAATTTCTTGACTTGGACCCACTTCTTGATCCTAGCCCGACTCCTGAACCTTTACTTGATTTGAGTTTCTTTCCTGAGTCGGTATTAGATCCTGAACCTATCATTCTTGAGTCCAAGTCAACCATTTTACCAAGTCACATTCTTTTGTTAGACATAGGTATAGACCATGACTCTGTGATGATTTTCCAGGACTGGTCATGTAAAGGGAGTAAGTTTCACGAGAGGATCTTCCATGATCCTATTCATTCTGGGGACTGTAAATATGTAAATAAAAAAGAGGTCAATAAAGGTAGGTTCCGTGAACTACCACGTTATCTTGTTTGGGCCGCATTTCGTGGACCAATTAGACCACCTCCGGAACCACCACCCTAAGGTAACTTCTGCCTTCCCTTGTTCTGTTTCATGCATATATGCATTCATTCATACATTGAGGACAATGCATGAGATAAGTGTGGGGGTGGTCTTTACTAACATACTAACATAAGGTAGAAACTAACAAAATTTGCTAATAAAAAAAAATTTAAAAAAAAAATGTTATAAAAAGGAAATATTTTGACTTATTTTTTGAAAGAAATCTAAGTTAGTTTTAAGGATTAGGAAAATCATGATTAGTATTTCTAAAAACTTGGTTAAAATAAATAAATTGTTTAAATTTTTAGGTATAGGAGAGAAATTGAATAAGTAATTAGTCTTGATTTTTACCTTAATGAAATATGCATACCAAATGCATATCTAGGATTCTAAGACAAAGACCTTGTGCCTCATAAAAAAAAAAAGAAAAAAAAATCACCAATTAAGCTGATACATGTGCCTCAAGAAGCATAAGTATTCATGCCTAAAGGTGAGTAAATAAATAAAGTCCTTAGTTTTGGGGCCTAGTTCACTCGAATTTGAGTCCGCGGGGTGTTTTCTCACCTGGTGCCCTAAAGCCAACCGGTTTGGGAGTCATCGACTTTAAGTTCGTTACATGGGTGGATTAGAAAGCCTAAGAAGACTAAGAAATATAATATATGTATTAACACATCTAATAATCAATTAGTTAGGTATGAGGGCCTCAAGAAGCCTTGATGCTTACACGAAAGAAAATTAGATGCGTTATACATATTAAAAAATAAAAAAATAAAAAAAAGAAAAAAATATATATAAAGAGGCATGAGAGTCCAAGTTAAGGAATTCCTAGTAAAAACATAAGGATGCATATGATTTTTGGTAACGAAAAAGACTATATTAGAAATTCAATTTTAATTCTTACCTAAAATGGAAAACAATTAACTTTATTAAGACTAAGTTTAAAGAATGAATAAAAATGAGGATCCTAAAACTTATAGACTACTTAGTCTCTTCAAATATAATTCAAATATTTTCCTTTTTATGGATTTTGTGGGTGTAATCCGCTGAAAACCCTCACGAGACAACACTCGTCCTCTAGGGTAACCTAGAGGTTTAACGGCTTGTTGCACATGCTAAGTGCAATCGTGATTCCTACGAAAGTGAGTTAGGTTAGATTAATTTTTCTTTTTCTTTGTTTTTACTCGAGGACGAGCAAAAAGATAAGTGTGGGGGTGTGATTGGTAGTGAAAAGTGCATTTTTATCATCATATTTACCATCACATTTTCATATTTATTCATTTAATTCTGCACATTTATTAATAATTTGTAATTTATTGTGTGCAGGCCTCGAATTCTTATTTTTATAATAAATAAAGCTTAATGAAGCCCAAAAGCCCACAGTTGAAGCCCAGGTGTAAAAGTGCAAATAGCAGAGTGTCAAAGTGCAAATATACAAGGGCTAAAGTTGCAAATATCGAAGATGAGGGAAGGATAGAATTCTACCCAACCCTAAACTCTTGCAGGATGAGCATAAAAGCCAAAGATAAGAAGGAAATTCGTGATAAAAGATTTGGGATAATTGAGATCAAGGTAACTTGATTACCAAGTTATCTCGAAATCCCAACATAAAGAGCCAGGATCAAAACTTCCAGAAGCAGGCGACTAGATGGACGGACCAGGAGAAGCCACGCGCCAAAGCGCGTGGCCATATGCCACAGTATTGCCGCGGAATCGCGGCAAAAGCCGCGTTTCCGCGGCAATTTGATCTTATCCCTGTACCAGATTTCGTAGGGGAGTTCGACTGGGACTCTGATTCCCTCTGCACCTATAAATAGCCCCTGCAGTGCAACGTACAGAGCGTCCAGAGGCGAGCCAAGGGCCAAAAGCTAGGGTTTAGATTTTAGGTTAGATTTTATTTTCATTTTGTAAATTCTGTAACTGAGAGTGGAGATGCTTTCATGGAGAAAGGAATCATACTTGTACTGAGGTGACATCGGTGTAAGTTTTTATTTTTCCCCCATTGTTAATAAAAATCTGCTCGAGGTTGGTTTGTTTTTATTCTTGTTTCATTGTTTCTTTATTCTCGCTTTATCTTTGTTTTTCTAATCTTGTTCTATGTCATTGTTTCTCTCTGATGACTTGTAATCCGTGAGATCCGATTGCTTCGAGACTGCCTAGCCAATGAAGATCCCTTGATGGCTTATGGCGACGAACATCCTATACGCCATACTTGCAAATCTTCTGAGAAAAAGTAAGTCGTCGCAAAAGGATCGAAGGCAAGCAGACTAAAGAGATAAGTTTTCTTTCCTTTTCTTTTCTTTTCTTTTTTGTAGATTAAATCCACATCTTCCATAATTCTTTCCCACAACTCATTGTAAATACCACTTTTCATTGTAAATGCCATCGTGACTAACAAAATAACTAAAAAAGATAAATTTTTAGAGAAACTTGCTTAACGCTTCCATCGCAGTCCCTCCTTGAGGATCACGACCCGCATAGCCCTGCTACCGCGGATTAGAACTGAGAACCTCACACTATTATTTCCAAAATCTAATATCCTTATTTTTGTGTGCAGGAAATCTCAGTCAACAGGAAGAAAAAGAAAAGAAAAAGGAGGAGGAGGAGAAGAAGAAGAAGAAGAAGAAGAAGAAGAGGGGAGAGGTGGCCGCGGTGGCGCCGGCCGGGGGCGCGCGCCACCGGCGGCGGCTGGTGCGCGGCAGCGCCCCAGACGGCGGCGCCTCCGGCGCTTGGCCGGGGTCGCCGGAGGTGGAACCGGCGGTGGGTGGAGATCGGCCACGGAGAGAAAACATATGGGTGAGAGAGAGAGAGAGAGAGTATTGGGAGGGAAGTGGAGAGAGAAAATGTGAGATAGAGAGAGAGAGGGATTAGTCTCTCTAATTAGAGAGAGGGATTAGTCTCTCTAATTAGAGAGAGGGTGAGAGAAATAGAGAGAGGGAGAAGGGAAAGGCGGTGGGAGGAAGGCGCTGGAAACCGCCAGAGAAGAGAAGAAGAGAAAGGAAAAGAAAGGAAAAGAAAAAGATTAAAAATTAATATTTTAA
The DNA here is from genome assembly GCA_038442645.1 of Agave tequilana. NCBI lineage: Eukaryota > Viridiplantae > Streptophyta > Magnoliopsida > Asparagales > Asparagaceae > Agave > Agave tequilana. Next base: position 147,761 of record JAVJIF010002411.1, read on the forward strand.
TATTATAATATTGGCCCGATATTCGACAAGCTCCGAACGGTGCCCAAAAATTACAAAAAATAGGAAATATTATCTTGAGACTTAAAATGAAGACGGTTTGCAGAAACTCAATCCGGTTTTCAAATTAAAAATCCGGAAGCTGTCGCCGATACCGGGCTACACCGGTTTTGCCGGATTTTCGATAAATTCAGAAAAATCCCCAAAAATACCCAAACGTATCTCATGTGATTCTAAGACATCCAGTGAAAACGAATTCTCAAAATCTAACTCCGTTTGTGAAATAAAAATCGTAAAGTCGGTTATCGGCGTCGGTCGACACCGACTACGGAGATTTTCCAAAATATTCCAGAAAAATTCCAGAAAATCCTGAAAAATCTAGAATATTAGAAAATAATTTTTAAAACTGAAATCAACTCAATCGGACTACTACGGAGGTCAAATCAATTTTTGTACGTCGTATCGCATACGGATACTGTGATACGTACACCGGGAAGCAGGGGGTTACATTTCTCCCCACCTTACAAAAAATTGTGTCCTCGCAATTTCAATCAGCTATAAGAACAAGATTTTCAACCCCAAAGCCGAAATGTTACGGGTCCACAACACTTTTGCTGCGCACTCTGCTATCTATAAGGAACTCGGGATGGAGAAGTATGGTAGTGAACTCATCCTAACGGATTGGAAGCAAGACAATGCAAGGAAAGCGAGAAGGAAATCGGATGTTCTGGGGGACAACAGAAAGGAAGGAAGGAATACGAACGAGTCACGGAATGAATTGACAAGGTCATGGTATTCTTGTACTCGTTGCTGGAATCCCCAAATTCAGATACAGATCAATTAATCTGAACCTGATTGTACTGTTGGTAATAGCCCGAGGATTGACCCAGGTGGTTACCCACACCAGGTGTGAACCTAGGCTCTGATACCACTTTGTAACGCCCCGATCCCGCAGGTACGGGGACGTTATGGCGACGTACATACGCGAGGTGGAAACACGCTCACGCGTACGTTAAGCCTCAGTACAGTACATTACCTCCATATAGTCATGAGGTCCAACATGAAATAAGTACAAGAATACCTGCAGAAAGGGGTCAGCGATCATAACCGATATGAAAAATAGAGACAAATAAGATAACAGAAATAAATGCCCAAGATACCTATGAATAGGTCAGATGAGGAATCTTCTATGCCACTCCAAAGCACTCTCTGCTACTCCGAGAACTCAGATCTCCAAATCTGGGCACGAAAACCCAGGGCGTCAGAAAGCGACCTAGTGAGTGGTAAAATGAAGGAGGCAGTAATACATAATAATACAAGCACGATACTAATATATAATACCTGATGTGGTACAAGTGATATTATATCATAATATTGTAAGCATATATGAAGCAGTGGAAATATATAAACATGTCATCTTTTGGTACCATCACTACCTAGCCGGTTATCATCGGGTCATGACTTTAATCATATCTAGTTTATATAATAAATAATGTTATCTAGCGGTGACGTAAAAGCAGTGAACATGGTAGTGATGTAAATGAACATGCAGGTGGGCATATGCAATATGAACATGCTACTGTGTTGTGTCTAAATAGCATATAAGCAATTCAAAACAGAATATATGTAATGCAAGGTGTACATGTGCATGAGTAGTATGCCACCATAGGTATCAGGTAGTGTAGCAAAGTCTACAGGTAACATGATAGCGGATACAATAACATGAACAGGAACAGTAACAGGTAAGCAAGATCACAGTGAATATGAACGCAGACAAAATAATAGGAACAGTAACAAGTTAGTATACATGTATCAGGCAAGTCATGTGATTGACACAATAGTAGAAATCATTACCACCTGATATTTTAATCAATCTCTTTCAGTGTCCCATACCACTGCCAGTTCATACTGGAGCCCGCACTCCAGCCGAACCCATCCGGACATGGCCTACGGGTACCATTATCCAAAAGAGAGAGTAACCAAATAACAAGTGTTCCCGACATCACTATTGTGTATACTGATTTTATTATATTAATTGGAAACTCATGGTCGAGGAGCTCTTATCGGGTTGGTGTATCCCGTGCATACCCGGGATCACGGCCTTAAACGGACCCCTGGCTGCTGAGACGAGGGCCCTCCGCTAAGAGGGGAGCACGAATCAAGTAACGGGAGCTCATGGAGCTATTGGTAGGCAGCACTATCGTCCCCTGCAGTGGGACTAACAATATGGATCCAGTACATCACCCGATAAGATCTAATCAACCGTCAAGTCTCCCCCATACCCGAGTTAACTTTATGATCTGATATGTCAAATATACAATGTAACAAGTATCATTACAATATGTGATACGGGTAACATGATAACTGGACCAGAGCTTTGTTGATAGCATAGAACAATATAACGGGAATCAGGAACAATATATCAGGAACAATATAACGGGAACAATATAACGGGATCAATAGATGTGGAAGTCCACATATCGCATATCAACAGCTCTCATGTCCAGTAACGGGAATATCCCATATCAGTAAGAGGAAACAATAGTATAACATGAATATGGTAACATGGAACAATCATACATGTCATATGTACGGTGATGACAAGAAGATAGAAACAATACATGCATATACACTCGTGCGATGAGCATATGTAATATGGACATGCGATCACGGTGTGTCGAGCATCCGTGTAACAATGAGAATAATAATATGAAATGTGGTACGTCATGCAGTGAGATATCCGTGTATCAGTGGATTATCTATGTGGAGCAAGAATTCGTGTAACATATCTGCGATAGTACATGTAATAACAGGAATCAGTGTATCCGTGACCTGACAGTATCCGTCTAAGCTATCTGTGTCTCAATAGTATATGTCATAATAGTGGTCAGTGTATAATGGGATGTCATGTCTAGTGAACTACCGTTGTCGTGTAATTATGATACCAGTGTATGAAATAACGGTGTCCAACATTCCTATCTCGTGATACTGTATCGAGTACCGTGGATCAGTATACAGGTGATAATTAGTTATCTAACTTGTTATATACTACATGGAATAATAGTGTCTTCGCATATGGTGAACTAGTGGCCGAGTGTCAGTGGTCCATGAACATGACCTAATAGGCATCCAGTGTCACGCTCTACATCTATTAGGTATCAGGCATGTTCTAAGTACAGTGGTGATGACAGTGTTTTAATATTGTCTACAGCTTATTTTACCGGTATCATGTTATATTTAAATAAAGCAACCAAGTTCAATTCATATGATAAAAAGATAATTTATAAATTAAAAACACTCACAAACTGGCTACAGGGCTGTAGCTCTCGTTCCCACGATCTCAATGGATCTAGAATCGCCCGAATCGGAGTCCAGATGCTCCAGTTATCGCCCGAATACTAAATCATAACAAATAGGGTTAAATATGTAAATAAAAATAATAAATGCAAATACTAAAAAGTAGCCGGGGGTTTTATGCAAAATTACCTGTAACGGGTTTCGGATGCAGGTTTGGTACTTAACGGGTCAGGTTCAGATCCACACCTCATACCCGTTAACTTAAGTCAAATGGGTACGGGTTATCGGGTTTACCCAAGTGGGTTTTGGGTTTAACCCTTAACTCAAAAAAATGGGTTAATGGGTTTGGGTTCCAACCCAAACCCATGGGTTCCAACCCAAACCCATTAAAGAGATAAAGAGGAGCAACAGCAGCAGCGATTGCTGCTGCTGTGATCTTGGGTGGCCGGCCGGCCAGCGCAGCTGGCCGACGGCGCCCGCCGGCGGCGGTCCCGGCCACCGGCGGCGGTGGGTCAGACAGAGTGAGGGTGAAAAGAGAGAGAGAGAAAGAGAGAGAGAGAGAGAGAGAGACTGCTGCAAAATAGGGAAGAAAAAGAAAAGAAAAAGGAGGAGGAGGAGAAGAAGAAGAAGAAGAAGAAGAAGAAGAGGGGAGAGGTGGCCGCGGTGGCGCCGGCCGGGGGCGCGCGCCACCGGCGGCGGCTGGTGCGCGGCAGCGCCCCAGACGGCGGCGCCTCCGGCGCTTGGCCGGGGTCGCCGGAGGTGGAACTGGCGGTGGGTGGAGATCGGCCATGGAGAGAAAACATATGGGTGAGAGAGAGAGAGTATTGGGAGGGAAGTGGAGAGAGAAAATGTGAGATAGAGAGAGAGAGGGATTAGTCTCTCTAATTAGAGAGAGGGTGAGAGAAATAGAGAGAGGGAGAAGGGAAAGGCGGTGGGAGGAAGGCGCTGGAAACCGCCAGAGAAGAGAAGAAGAGAAAGGAAAAGAAAGGAAAAGAAAAAGATTAAAAAATTAATATTTTAATATTATAATATTGGCCCGATATTCGACAAGCTCCGAACGGTGCCCAAAAATTACAAAAAATAAGAAATATTATCCTGAGACTTAAAATGAAGACGGTTTGTAGAAACTCAATCCGGTTTGCAAATTAAAAATCCGGAAGCTGTCGCCGATACTGGGCGACACCGGTTTTGCCGGATTTTCGATAAATTCAGAAAAATCTCCAAAAATACCCAAACGTAGCTCATGTGATTCTAAGACATCCAGTGAAAGCAAATTCTCAAAACCAACTCCGTTTGTGAAATAAAAATCGTATAGTCGGTTATCGGCATCGGTCGACACCGACTACGGAGATTTTCCAAAATATTCCAGAAAAATTCCAGAAAATCCTGAAAAATCTAGAATATTAGAAAATAATTTTTAAAACTGAAATCAACTCAATCGGACTACTACGGAGGTCAAATCAATTTTTGTACGTCGTATCGCATACGGATACTGTGATACGTACACCGGGAAGCAGGGGGTTACAGTTTGACCAAAAGTCAAACTTTCAGCCCCGATTGGTCTGAACTTGGTCTTATAAGAGCAGAATAGGGCTCAAATAGGAAAAAAATATGGTTTCAAGAGCCGTGAGTAGTACTACATTGGTTCAATGTATAATTAATACTAATTAACCTTATTTCTAATCTAAATTGGAGAGTTTGGCCAAAAATCTAACTTTCAGGCTCGATTGGTCCTAAAAAGGGAGAAAACATGATTTTCAAGAGCCAGGCATAATATTACGAAGTTATTATGTACAATTACTACTAATTTAACCTGTTTCTAACTTAATTGGGAAGTTCCTTTTAGCCCCAATTGGATTGAACTAGGCCATATAAGAGTCGAATAGTGGTTTCCAAGAGCAGGCCATATAAGAGGCGATTAGGGCACAAATGAGAAGAAAACGTAGTTTTCAAGAGCAGGGAGTAGTATTACATAGTTTCTCCGTACAATTTATACTAATTGTGTTGTTTATAGTCTTAGTTGGAAAGTTTGACTAAATCTTAAACTTCTAGCCCCGATTGACCTGAGTTATGCCATATTAAAGCCACATAATGGCTCAAACTGGGAGGAAAACATTGTTTTCAAGAGCAGTGAGTATTATTATATAGGTTCAATATACAATTACTACTAATTAAGCTTATTTCTACTCTAAATTGAAAGTTTGACCAAGAATCTAACATTCAGCCCCGAATTGGCTTGAACTAGGCCATATTTGTGTTGAATAGGACCTAAATAGGTAGAAATCATGATTTCTAGAGACAGGTGAAATATTGCATAGTTTTTATGTACATTACTACTAATAAATCTTATTTCTAGCCTTAATTACGAAGTTTAACTAAAAGTCAAACTTTCAACCCCGACGGCCTGAAATAGGCCTTATAAGAGCCAAATAGGTATCAAACAGGGAAAATGTGATTTTCAAGAGCCGGTACTAGTATTAAATAGTTTTTATGTATAATACTAATAATTTAACTTTTTTCTAATCTTAATATGGAAGTTTGATCAAAAGTCAAACTTTCAGCCCGATTGGCCTGAACTATGCTATATAAGAGATGATAGGGCACAAACATGGAGAAAACTTGATTTTCAAGCCGAGAGTAGTATTACATAGTTTTTATGTATAAATTACCTAATTAGACTTGTTCTACTCTAATTTAGAAAGTTTGATCGAAAGTCAAACTTTCAGCCCCAATTAGCCTGAACTAGGCCTTATTTAGCCGAATATGGGCCAAACAGGGAGAAAACATGATTTTCAATAGTCGGGATTAATATTACATAATTTTCGTGTGTAATTACCACTAGTTAACTTTATTTCTAGTCTTAATAGGGAAGTTTGATCAAAAGTCAAACTTTCACCCTAATTGGCCAGAACAAGGCCTTAAAAGAGCCAAATAGTGTCCAAACTGGGAGTAAATATGATTTTTAAGAGCCATGAGTTGTATTACATAGTATTTACGTACAAATACTGCAAATAAATATTATTCTAGCCTTAATTTTCAGCCCAGACTGGCCTGAACTAGACTTATAAGAGCTAAATTAAGCCCAAATAGAGGAAAACATGATTTTCAAGAGCGGAGAGTTGTATTACATAGTTTTTATGTATAAGAATTACTGCTGATTAATCTTATTTCTAGTTTTAATTGGGAGTTTGACCTAAAGTAAAACTTTGAGCCCCGAATGGTCTGAACTGGGCCATAAAATAGCCGAATAGTGCCCAAATGGGGAGAAAATATGGTTTTCAAGAGTCGACAGTAGTATTACATAGTTTCAAGGTACAACAACTACTAATTAACCTCATTACTACTCCAAACTGAAAAGTTTGACCAATAAGTCAAACTTTCAGTCCTGATTAATCTGAATTGGGGTTATAAAAGCCAAATATAGCCCAAATAGGGAGAAAATGTGGTTTTCAAAACTCGGGAGTAGTAACACATAGTTTCTATATCAATAATTGCTAATTAACCGTATTTCTAGTCTTAATTGGGAATTTTGAGCAAAAGTCAAAATTCCAGTCCCGATTGGCCTGAACGAGGCCTTATAAGAACCGAGTATGGCCCAAACGGAGTGAAAACGTGATTTTCAAGTGTCAGGAGTAGTATTACATAGTTTTTATGTACAATTACTGCTAATTCATTTTGTTTCTGGTCTTAATTGAAAATTTTAACTAAAAGTCAAACTTTTAACCCCGATTGGCTAGAACTAGGGCTTATAAGAACCGAATAGGGAACAAACAGGGAGAAAATGTGATTTTCAAAAGCCGGAAGTAGTATTACATAGTTTTACTATACATTTACTACTATTAAACCTTATTCTACTCTAAATTGAGAAGTTTATCCAAAAGTCAAACTTTCAGCCCCGATTGGACTGAACTATGTGTCTTATAAGAGCAGAATAGGGCCCAAATAAGGAGAAAACTTGATTTTCAGGAGTCGGAAGTAATATTTCATAATTTCTATGTACAATTACTAATAATTAATCTTATTTCTAGTTTTAATTAAAAAGTTTGATCAAAGTAACACTTTCAGCCCGACTGGCCTGAACTTGGCCTTAAGAGCTGAATAGTACCTAAACGGGGATAAAATGTGATTTTGAAGAGCTGAGAGTAGTATTACATAGTTTCTATGTAAAATTACTACTAATTAAACTTGTTTTTAATCTTTATTGGGAAGTTTGACCAAAACTTAAACTTTCAGCCACGATTGGCCGACACTAAGCCTTATAAGAGCCAAATAAGACCCAAATGGGAAGAAAATATCGTTTTCAGAAGCTGGGATTAGTATTATATAGTTTTTATGTAAAATAACTACTGATTAAAATTGTTTCTAGCCTTAATTAGAAAGTTTGACCCAAAGTCAAACTTTCAGCTCTGATTGGCCTGAGCTGGTGCTTCTGAACTGGTTCTTCTAAGAGCCAAATGGGCACAAAAGGGGAGAAAACATGGTTTTCAAGAGCCGAAAGTTGTATTACATAATTTCTATGTATAATTACTACCAATTAAACTTTTTTCTAATCTTAATTGAGAGTTTGACTAAAACTCAAAATTCAATCTCGATTGGCCTGAACCAGGCCATATAAGAGCTGAATAGGGCCAAAATGGGGAGAGAAACTTGGTTTTCAAGTGTCGTAAGTAGTATTACATAAGTTCAATATAAAATTACTAATTATTAACATTATTTCTATTATAAATTGGAAAGTTTGACCAAAAGTCAAATTTTCAGTCCTGAATGGCAAGAACTAGGCCTAATAAGAGCCAAATAGGGTCCAAATAGGGAGAAAACGTGATTTTCAAGATCTACGAGTAGTATTACATAGGTTCAATTTACAAATACTACTAATTAACCTTATTTCTACTCTAAATTAGAGAGTTTGATCAAAATTTTAACTTTCAGCCCTGATTGGACTGAACTAGGCCATATTAAAGTTGAATAATGTCTAAACTGGGAGAAAATGTGATTTTCAAGAGCCGGGTGTAATATTACAAGGTTTCCATGTGCAATTACTATTAATAAGCTTGTCTCTAGTCTTAAATAGGAAGTTTGACCTAAAGTCAAACTTTGAGCCCCGATTGGCCTGAAGTGGCCTTATAACAGCCGAATAGGGCCCAACGAGAAAAAGAGCGTGGTTTTGAACAGCGTGTGCAGTATTACATCATTTCAATGTACTATTACTAATTATTTAACTTATTTTTTCGTCTTAATTGTGAACTTTACCTAAAAGTCAAACTTTAAACCCTGATTGGCCTGAACTAGGCCATATAATAGCTGAATGGGCACAGATTAGGAGAAAATGTTGTTAGAGATGAATAGCACACAAACGGGGAGAAAATGATGTTTCTAGAGCCGAGAGTAGTATTACATAGATTCTATATATAATTACTACTAATTAAACTTGTTCTTAGTCTTAATTAGGAAGTTTCACCAAAAGTCAAAATTCAGCTCCAATTGACCTGAACTAGGCAATATACCATATAATAAAAGCTGAATATGGCCCAAACAGGAAGAAAAACTTGGTTTTCAAGAGCATGAGTAGTATTATATAGGTTCAATATGTAATTACTACTAATTAACATTTTTCTATTATAAATTTGGAAGTTTAACCAAAAGTCAAATATTCAGCCCCGAATGGCCTGAACAAGGCCTTATTAGAGCCAGATAGGGCCAAAATAGGGAGAAAACGTGATTTTCAATAGCCGGGATTAATATTACATAGTTTCTACATACAATTAATACTAATTAACCTCGTTTCAATTCTTAATGGCATAGATTGACCAAAAATCTAACTATCAGCCCCAATTGACAATTAGGCCTTATTAAAGCCGAATAACGCCTAAACAGGTAGAAAATATGGTTTTCAACAGTTGGGATTAATATTACATAGTTTTTACATATAATTACTACTAATAAACCTTGTTACTAGTTTTAATTAGAAAGATTGACAAATAGTCAAACTTTCAGCCCTGATAGGCCTGAACTAGCCTTATTAGAGCCGAATAGGGCCCAAACGGGAAAAAAACGTGATTTTCAAGATCTGGGAGTAGTATTACATAGTTTCTATGTACAATTACTACTAACTTAACTTATTTTTGTCTTAATTGAGAAGTTCGACCAAAAGTCTGTTGGCCCAAAGGCCTATCACCCTAGTTTTGATGATGATCAACTCATGAAGTTATATTTACTAATGATCTTGTGTTTAATTAGTGACAGATTCATTATCAAGATCTTAGTAGGTGCATAGCTCAACAAAGGATAAAATGTCAAGATTTGGAGCTAGCACGGTGTGATCCAAGGAGCTTTTGGATCAAGCTTGGACCAAGTCAAGAAGATGAGAAGCCTTCAAGTGAAGACTTCAAGAAGATGAAGACTTGTGTCTAGGTATAAGATTTTGTTTTTGTTTTAGTTAAAAATGTAAAGGATAGATAGTTGGTGGATTGCTCAAGTACACTTGCACACACACTCTTGATTTAGAATTGTTTACATAAAAGATTTTTTGGTTTAGAAAAAGATTTTTCTTTTTGGAAAAATACTTATTTGGATTTTGGTATTTTCTTATATTCATATCTTTAAACCAAAACCTTATTTAGAGCTTTATGACAAAAACATAGATATTTCATCTTGATTGTGTAGTGGATCATATCCATACACACTATGCCTTAAAAGTATATCTTGTTTTTGTATTTGATGAAGATTTGGAAAAATATGTTTTAGAAAATATTGTTTTAGAAAAATATAGTTTTTATCATGAGCCAAATATTTCCAAGTTACAAAAATAGTCCAATCTTTTATAACATGCCTTGGTTTTGTGCAAGCATGTTTGTATATCAAAGTATATTGGTTAAACTATTTTTGTAGATTTTTATGTATTTTATGGGATTTTATATGAGCCACAAAGACAAACTTTTTATCCCAGAAAAACTGTTTCAGGCTTCAGCCAAGTCTACTAGTCGACTTAACTAGTCGACTAATCCTGAAGTCGGTCGACCGGGCCGGTCGACCGACGTGCACAAACGTGCACGCCTGTATGTACTGGTGGTCGGTCGACCGTGCCGGTCGACCGCTCCAGAGAGCAGTGCTCTCTGGAAAGTTCGGTCGACCGCACCGGTCGACCGTGGCTCCAACGGTCAGAAATCCGACCGTTGGCGGTCGACCGGGCCGGTCGACCGGCAGTACTGACAGATCCCAACGGCTAGTTTTCTGGCAGCCTATAAATTGGGGGGTCTTGTCATTGTTTTGCCACAAGATTTTAGGAGAGCTTTGAGCCAGTTTTTCCCAGACTTTTAAAAGGGTTTTCTCCACAAAATAGAGAGCAAATATTTCCAATCTAAAGGGAAGAATTTATCAAGAGTGTAAAAGAGATTTCTTGAGTTTTTCCTCCACCTTTCACATCCTTGCTTTTCTCACACCACACTTGAGCTATCCATTGATTATACATCCTATAGGTGTGTTGTAGTGAGAGTGCTTTAGGTGATCAAAGTGTTGTGATCACCAAAGATCTTTTCTTTGTTCTTTGAGGAGACGGGCAAGTGTGCTCGTCGTTGTTTTGAGTTCGGGTGCGGACTCGGTTGTTTGAGGTGCGGCCTCGGCGAGCCGGTGGGCTTGCGGTGTGTACGGGACTAGGGAGTCCGAGGGCTTGTAGGTGTTGCGGCACCGAGGAGAGATCCATTGGGATCTTGCATAGTGGAAATCCTTCGTGTGTCGAAGGCGGGGATGTAGAGCAAGTGTGCTCGAACCTCGAAACATACCCTTGTGTTTGCGATTGCCATTCCTCTCTCTCTCTATCTCTATTGTTATATCTTGCATTCTTTTATTGTCAATCTTTACATGCTTGATATACTTTTGTGCTCATATTCATATACTTGCTTGGGATTGTTGCTAACACTTGTATTTAACCAAGAGAGCCAACGCGGCACCTCAACCCATTCAAGGGGAATCTAGAGGAGTTTGTCCAGAGCCCTTCACGGGGAATTCGGCAACACTCTTGTGTTATACATAGTGTGTTTAGTGTTAAAGTTTTTATTTGGTCATAATTGCTTTTAGCTTCCGCATCATTTGCATCATTTGTCATTAAGTGACCATTAGATTAGCCATCACCTATTCACCCCCTCTAGGTGATTTACAATTGGTATCAGAGCTTGGTACTCTGATTTTGGTCTAACAACCTAGAGTAAAAGATCCTTATTTTTAGGCTAATCACATACTTTTGTACACACACCATGGGCTTCATGTCACCACCCATGTTTGACATTGCTAACATCCATATATGGAAGGTGAAGATGTCCTTGTACCTCAAAGCCTTAGGTTTTCATGTATATCTTGCCACTACTAATAATGCATATTGTATAGATGGTAAGAATTTTGAGGCTAATGCAAAAGCCCTTCATGCTTTAAAGTCTACCCTAGATGATGTTTATTTATCTAGAGTTTCTAACTTTGAATCGGCTTTTGTAGTGTGGAATACCCTCATCTCCCTCGGTGAAAATGAACAATACTATGCGGGGAGGGATTCGGACGTTGGAAGCAACACCTCCAACGTGTGCTACATGGTCCAAGGGGATAACCCCCTTGAGGTAAATTCCGAATCCGATGATGAGGACATGTCATATGATGAGCTCACTTCATTTTGTCAAACTATTCTTGAAAAATATGACATGCTTAAGAAAGAAAATAAAAATTTGAAAAAGAACATTGCTTGCATGCATATAGAACAAGATTCTTTCAAATCTAACATTGCATGCTTAGAAATAGAAAATAACAATTTGAAAAAGAATTTTGATTGCATGCTAAAAGAGAACGATTCTTTTAAAACTAAAATTGCGTGTTTAGAAAAAGAAAAGGAAGATTTGAAAAATGAGAATGTTTCCTTATTTTCAAAATTGAATGATTTGTGTGAAGGAAACAATACTTTGAAAAATAAAATTGATTTGGTGGAAAAACAAAAAGAAGTTATTTTTCAAGAAAATATTACTTTGAAAAGAAAATTTGTTGAAAAAGAAAAGGATTTTGTTTCACAAAAGAAAAAGAAAAATGGTTCTTTATCTCATCATGCTTTACATGCCACCACTAATGAGATTAAGAATTTGAAAAATAAAATGGATGGTTTGAGTTCGACTTTGAACTCTTGTGCTTTCAATCATTCTAGGTTGGAGTCAATGTTTTCAAAGAAACAAACTCCACACATTCATGCACATCATAACCATGCATTTGCTTATGTTGTACAACATGATCACACTCCTACACATAAGCATACTAAGGTGTACGTATGTACACATTGTGGCCGCAAAGGTCATTTAGCAAAATATTGTTATGATAGATTAGATCATTTTAATTTTGCTAAGAATAAAAGATTTTGGGTTCCTTACAACAAAGCTAACCCCCGTGGACCCTTCAAGAAAATATGGGTACCAAAACTCCCACTATTTGCTTTTGATGTAGGTGAGGGCTCTCACAAAACGTGAGAGAATTGGTGCCTTGGTAGTGGATGCAAATGGACTTGATGGACACACATTTGGAGCACCGCTATCAAGGAAGCTTGGTGGGACAACCACCATGTTAGGAGCTTTGGAGTTGGTAACAATTTCTAAACTCCTACTTTTTATGTTCATGCTTGTTCATTCATAATATTCATAGCATGTTCATGTTTTATGATTTGTGTGCTTCATGTGGTATTTACATGCCTAGATGTAGAATGTGTCAAACTTGCATTTATACATATATGAATAGTGAACTACAATTGACTCATATATATTTGAACTTCATGCTCATTTGTATCCACTATATGCATATGTATAGACTAGTTTTGATGATTCTCTTTTATACATGTTTTACCTACTTTATGCTTTACTTCATGTATATGTATTTTAAATTCAAATCTAATAAATATACATGTATACCCGTGAGTCTCTTGCCTTCATGCAAATATCATTAATAGACTCTTTTAGATTTGGGATATGTATGTGTATTGTTAGGATTGGATTAATCATACATATACCATGAAGATTAGTGTTTTGATTTTTCATGTTTTTGTTAAAATGTGACTTTTGATCTCTTTGAGCTTCATTGACTACTTTCATAAAAATGCTATTTACATGATCGTTTAACACTCACACTTTTGTTAAAATCATTTTTGAGCTTTATTGACCATGAGTGCTTAAATTTTTATGTATCTAGTTATGTTTATGAAAAACATAAGATCTAATATATTTGAAGGATCTTTAACTAGTTTTCAAAAACAATTTATACTAGTTATTTGTTCTTCAAATAATTTTTGAGATTGACACATGATTCTATTTTTCTAAAAGATTTGATGCTTCATGTATTGAATATTAGTTTATATGTTAGTTTTTGTCAACACTAGGATTTATACTTGTACATGTCGTGGGCCACAAATAAATCTATTTATATGTGTGCTTGAACGCTTATTTGAACCCATGAAATGTGCTTGTATTGCTTGGTTTTGATGATACATACATCTTTAAACTTGTATTCTCTTTTTGAATTTGATTCATGATCATGTGTTTTTCATTTCATGTATATGTGTATTTTGCCAAACTTTAAGATATACATGTATACCTCTTGAGTCATTTGCCTTTAATGCAAATCTATTTATATGGACTCAATTGTGTTTAAGAGATATGTATGTATACTTATTGTGTTGTCAAAACATACATATATCTTGAAATATAAATTTTGTTTTTAATAAAAATGTGTGATGATTTAAAGGTATATTGAGATTTATTGACATTTCTTTTTACTTTATTCCTTACTTGAAGGATTTCGTACTAGTTTTTAAAACATTTTTCTAGTGCAAATTCTTCATTTGGTAGAGTTTTTCAAACTAAATTTATATTCAAATCTATTTTTGAAAACCCCTACCATCCATGGGAGGATGGATGGGCGATTATGCCTTGTATGCTTCATTGAAAATCTTTTACCTTGTGCATATGAAGGTGGTAGGTTATGAGATATACACTTGATTTTATTGTTATGTCAATTGGTATCATTGAATCGTTTCAATTGGTATCAATATGAACTTATTTTGTATATACTCATATTTTGTTTCTTATATATATGTATGTTTCAATTTCACTTGGTATACTCATTTCTCATACATATATATGATTTCCATGTGCTTAACTCACAATTGGCTCACATTTTTAAAAGCACAAAGTTTATGATGAAAAATAAAAAATTTTCATATGTTTACTATTGATATCAAAATAAAAAAAAATATGTTGATTTGATATCTCAAAATGTGTTTTATTAAGTAAGTTCAAAATCTTAAAGAAAAATTCAAAATGTTTGATTCGTATTTCCTATATGCAAGGAGAGCTTAACATCTCTCTTACATATGGATTCATGTTGAGTATATTATAAATTGAGGAGCTTGACAACTCTTCTTTATATGATATACGTGTGTAGGGGGAGCTTCACATCTCCTCTTATGCATTACATAATATGTGTTATGTGAGTTAGGGCTTGTCATCCCTTCTTCATGTAATGCATATGTGCAGGGAAGCTAACTTAGCGTCTTCCTCTTCATGAATGTATATCGCATATAAATCTTTATTGATTGATTTATTTCACCCCTTCTTGATCTTTTTGTTTTTGACAAAAAGGGGGAGAAAAACTTGTTTGATTTGACTTTACTTTGAACCCTTTGTTGATGATTGATAAAAAGGGGGAGAAGTATTTGAGTATATATGCATGTTTTCATTGCTTAAGGGGGAGTAGTATTTGTCTTCCTTGTTATTTATGCATATAAGTTTTGTTTTGCAAATAGGAGAAAAAGATTTATTTTGTTTCATCTCCATCATTTGCATACATGTTTATGTGCCTCATTGCCATATCTATTATTTATTTATTATGCATGAGTTAAGGGGGAGCTTCTTCGAAGCTTTACTTTAATCCATGCATATATAACTCCATGAGTTTTGTCATCATCAAAAAGGGGGAGATTGTTGGCCCAAAGGCCTATCACCCTAGTTTTGATGATGATCAACTCATGAAGTTATATTTACTAATGATCTTGTGTTTAATTAGTGACAGATTCATTATCATGATCTTAGTAGGTGCATAGCTTAATAAAGGATAAAATGTCAAGATTTGGAGCTAGCACGGTGTGATCCAAGGAGCTTTTGGATCAAGCTTGGACCAAGTCAAGAAGATGAGAAGCTTTCAAGTGAAGACTTCAAGAAGATGAAGACTTGTGTCTAGGTATAAGATTTCGTTTTTGTTTTAGTTAAAAATGTAAAGGATAGATAGTTGGTGGATTGCTCAAGTACACTTGCACACACACTCTTGATTTAGAATTTTTTTCATAAAAGATTTTTTGGTTTAGAAAAAGATTTTTCTTTTTGGAAAAATACTTATTTGGATTTTGGTATTTTCTTATATTCATATCTTAAACCAAAACCTTATTTAGAGCTTTATGACAAAAACATAGATATTTCATCTTGAAGTGGATCATATCCATACACACTATGCCTTAAAAGTATATCTTGTTTTTGTATTTGATGATGATTTGGAAAAATACAGTTTTTATCATGAGCCAAATATTTCCAAGTTACAAAATAGTCTAATCTTTTATAACATGCCTTGATTTTGTGCAAGCATGTTTGTATAACATGCCTTGATTTTGTGCAAGCATGTTTGTATATCAAAGTATATTGGTTAAACTATTTTTGTAGATTTTTATGTATTTTATGGGATTTTATATGAGCCACAACGACAAACTTTTTATCCCAGAAAAACTGTTTCAGGCTTCAGCCAAGTCGACTAGTCGACTTAACTAGTCGACTAATCCTGAAGTCGGTCGACCGGGCTGGTCGACCGACGTGCACAAACGTGCACGCCTGTGTGTACTGGTGGTCGGTCGACCGTGCCGGTCGACCGCTCCAGAGAGCAGTGCTCTCTGGAAATGTGTGGTCGACCGTGTCGGTACTAGTATTACATAGTTGAAAATGTGATTTTCAAGAGCTGGTACTAATATTACATAGTTTTTATGTACAATTACCAATAATTTAACTTGTTTCTAGTCTTAATAAGGAAGTTTGATCAAAAGTCAAACTTTCAGCCCCGATTGGCCTGAACTATGCTATATAAGAGTTGATAGAGCAAAAACATGTAGAAAACATGATTTTCAAGCCGAGAGTAGTATTACATAGTTTTTATGTACAAATACCACTAATTAAACTTGTTCTACTCTAACTTGGGAGGTTTGATCGAAAGTCAAACTTTCAGCCCAAATTAGCCTGACTAGGACTTATTGAGCCGAATACGGGCCAAACAGGAAAAAACATGATTTTCAATAGTCGGGATTAATATTACATAATTTCAGTGTGTAATTACCACTAGTTAACCTTATTTCTAGTCTTAATTGGGAAGTTTGATCAAAAGTCAAACTTTCACCCCGATTGGCCAGAACAAGGCCTTAAAAGAGCCAAATAGGGTCCAAACTGGGAGTAAACATGATTTTCAAGAGCCATGAGTTGTATTACATAGTATTTACGTATAAATACTGCAAATAAATATTATTCTAGACTTAATTTCAGCCCAGACTGGCCTGAACTAGGCTTTATAAGAGCTAAATTAAGCCCAAATAGGGGAAAACATGGTTTTCAAGAGCGGGGAGTTGTATTATATAGTTTTTATGTATAATTACTGCTAATTAATCTTGTTTATAGTTTCAATTGGGATGTTTGACCCAAAGTAAAAAATTTCAGCCCCAAATGGCCTGAAATAGGCCATAAAATAGCCGAATAATGCCCAAATGGGGAGAAAATATGATTTTCAAGAATCGACAGTAGTATTACATAGTTTCAAGGTACAACTACTACTAATTAACCTCATTACTACTCCAAACTAAAAGTTTGACCAAAAAGTCAAACTTTCAGTCCCGATTAACCTGAACTGGTGTTATAAAAGCCGAATATAGCCCAAATAGGGAGAAAATGTGGTTTTCAAAACTCAGGAGTAGTAACACATAGTTTCTATATCCAATAATTACTAAATTAACCTTATTCTAGTCTTAATTGGGAATTTTAAGCAAAAGTCAAACTTCCAGTCCCGATTGGCCTGAACAAGGCCTTATAAGAACCGAGTATGGCCCAAACGGGGTGAAAATGTGATTTTTAAGAGTCGAAAGTAGTATTACATAGTTTTTATGTACAATTACTGCTAATTCATTTTGTTTCTGGTCTTAATTGTAAAGTTTGACTAAAAGTCAAACTTTTCACCCCTATTTGGCTAGAATTAGGGTTTATAAGAACCGAATAGGGTACAAAGAGGGAGAAAACGTAGTTTTCAAAAGCCGGGAGTAATATTACATAGTTTTACTGTACATTTACTACTATTAAACCTTATTTCTACTCTAAATTGAGAAGTTTATCCAAAAGTCAAACTTTCAGCCCCGATTGGCCTGAACTATGTGTCTTATAAGAGCAGAATAAGGCCCAAATGAGGAGAAAACTTGGTTTTCAAGAGTCGGAAGTAGTATTTCATAATTTCTATGTACAATTACTAATATTTAACCTTATTTCTAGTCTTAATTAAAAAGTTTGATCAAAGTAATACTTTTAGCCCGACTAGCCTGAACTTGGCTTTAAAAGCTGAATAGTGTCTAAACTGGGATAAAACATGATTTTCAAGAGCTGGGAGTAGTATTACATAGTTTCTATATAAAATTACTACTAATTAAACTTTTTTTAGTCTTTATTGGGAAGTTTGACCAAAACTTAAACTTTCAGTTATGATTGGCCGACACTAGGCTTTATAAGAGTCAAATAGGACAAACGGGAAGAAAATGTCATTTTCAAAATTCGGGATTAGTATTATATAGTTTCTATGTAAAATAACTACTGATTTAACTTGTTTCTCGTCTTAATTAGAATATTTGACCCAAAGTCAAATATTTTAGCTCTAATTGGCCTGAACTGGTGCTTATAAGAGCCAAATAGGCACAAAAGGGGAGAAAACATGGTTTTTAAGAGTCGAAAGTTGTATTACATAGTTTCTATGTATAATTACCACCAACTAAATTTATTTCTAGTCTTAATTGAGAGTTTAACTAAAACTCAAAATTCAACCTCGATTGACCTGAACCAGGCCATATAAGAGCCGAATAGGGCCAAAATGGGGAGAAAAACTTGGTTTTCAAGAGTCGTGAGTAGTATTACATAAGTTTAATATACAATTACCACTGATTAACATTATTTCTATTATAAATTAGAAAGTTTGACCAAATGTCAAATTTTCAGTCCTAAATGGCAAGAACTAGGCCTAATAAGAGCCAAATAGGGCAAAATAGGGAGAAAACGTGATTTTTCAAGATCTGCGAGTAGTATTACATAGGTTCAATTTACAAACACTACTAATTAACCTTATTTCTACTCGAAATTATAGAGTTTGAGTAAAAATTTAGCTATCAGCCCCGATTGGACTGAACTAGGTCATATTAGAGCTGAATAGTGTCTAAACTGGGAGAAAATATGATTTTCAAGAGCTGGGTGTAATATTACATAGTTTCCATATGCAATTACTTTTAATAAGCTTGTTTCTAATCTTAAATAGGAAGTTTGACCTAAAGTCAAACTTTGAGCCTCGATTGGCCTGAAGTGTCCTTATAACAGCCGAATAAGGCCCAAACGTGAAAAAGAGTGTGGATTTGAAGAGCCGTGTGCAGTATTACATAGTTTCTATATACTATTACTAATTATTTAACTTGTTTTTTAGTCTTAATTGTGAACTTTGCTTAAAAGTCAAACTTTAAACCCCGATTGGCCTGAATTAGGCCATATAATAGCTGAATGGTCAAAGATTAGGAGAAAATGTTGTTAGAGATGAATAGCACACAAACGGGGAGAAAATGATGTTTCTAGAGCCGAGAGTAGTATTACATAGCTTCTATATATAATTACTACTAATTAAACTTGTTTCTAGTCTTAATTAGGAAGTTTGACCAAAAGTCAAAATTCAGCTTTGATTGACCGGAAGTAGGCAATATACCATATAATAAAAGCCGAATAGGGCCCAAACAGAAAGAAAAACTTGGTTTTCAAGAGCTGATTAGTCACATATATTGCATATACATTATCACCTTACCATACTTTTTAGCTAATAAATCTTATTAACAAGTCTTCTTCTTCTTTGTTTAATGTAGGCCCAATTGCTAAAAGAAAGGAATGAGAAACAAGCCCAAAAGCCCACCAAATTCTGATTTAATTCAGAATAAATTCGAAATTAAGGAATCAAGGCAAATCTTGGCATATCAGAGAGGTTGAAAACCGGTTAAAAAGAATCCTCCCTGAATCAAGCGGTTGAAGCCAAACAATCAAAGGCTGTTTCGTCAAATCCTGAAGCTGCAATGAGAAAACCAGCAGAAGATATGGGCAAATCAACAAACCGGAGAGTTTCACAAATTGGGTGTGGCCACTTGGCCACACCAGGGCCGCGGAAACGCGACCCTAGCCGCGTTTTTGCGGCCTTGTTGTGTCAGTTGGGGGAGCGTTTGCTCCCCCAATCTTCCCGGGATCTCCCCCCTCTGATTTTTCCCTATAAATACCAGTTTCAACAGATCAAAAAGGAGCGAAAACTAGGATTAGAATTTTGTTTATACTTTAAGGTTTAGGCTCTTTGTTAGGTAGTACAAAAGTTGTATTTTTGTTTTGCAATTTGTAGTTCAGCACAAATACTTGTGAGAGAGGAATTGAGCGCTTGTACTTGAAGATTGAAGTGACATCAATATAAGAATCAAGCTACTTTTTCTTCCACTCATTTACGGTATGTCTTGCGTTATTTACTTGCATTTTTCTTTGTTTCCCATGAGTAGCTAAATCGGTTTTCTGGGCTCACTATTGTACTTCTCTCCACTTCTTTTCTGATTTTCATGAAAAAGACTCAATGAATCATTTGCATGCCTAACTTAAAGCCTTTCTTCTTGAAAGTGTTCTTGAAAGCACATGAGGATGGGTTTGAATCTTTAAACTCCTACTTCTTTTAAAAACGTTTCTTGAACTATTTTTATTTCATACTTGCTTCTTCGCGCTTGATGATTTAACATTCGATTCAAAACGATTTCTTAAAGAAAGGAGTGAACTCTTCCAACCATCTCATGTGCTTTACTTCAAACTTTCTAAAGTCAACCTTAAGTTTTGCCTATGATCAAGTTGAGGCACTTAGGAATTCAATATAAGAATAAACGGTTGAGTAGTGAGATAGTGAGCCAAGATTTTCTTCTTTATTAAAATCAACCAAACAATTTTCAAGTTTTTTAAATCACCTTCTCCAAAGCCTTCTCCAAAGTTGCAATTTCTCTTTTAATCATCTCCTTCTTTCTATTCTCTTCTCAATTAAAAAACGAGCACAATTCTTTGTCATTAAACGAAACACCGAAAAGCTTTCATCGCATTCCTCCTCGTGGACACGACCCGTTAGCCACAAGCTACACGGTAAATTTCTTAACTCTTTGATTGTTCTTTCATTCTACAATCAATTTTTGGCGCTGTTGCCGGGGAGGGAACGGTGTATTTGTTTTTTTAACAAGTTTGGTGTATTGTTTCAGGGACTTGAAGATTAAGATCTAGCATTCAAGCTTTGTAAGAGAAGACTTGCAAATTCTGTGCCCCTACTCTCGAAAGTAGGAAATAGAATTTCAAGAAATTGTGTTGCAAAAGTTGAAGATTTTATTGGACTACTAAAGCTCTTTTTTGCAGGACATATTGCTCGCAAAAATATTAAGTTTTTGTACGTTATAATCTTGCTATATCTGTTATCCATCATCCTTGTTTTAATCCAACAGTAATTTGAGTGATTGTTAATTGCTTAAAAAAACGTTTAGACTTGCATTCTAGGTATTTGTCTAATTACGTTTACTTTACAATTACTGTTGAAGAGAGCTGGAGACAAGATACGTATGCATAGCATATAGTTTAGGAAACATTCTTGGTGATATTTACTTTTGAATGCTACTTTTTGTAAATCACCTAGAGGGGGGGGTGAATAGGTGATGGCTAATCTAATGGTCACTTAATGATGAATGATGTAAATAATGCGGAAGCTAAAAACAATTATGACCAAATTAAAACTTTTACACTATACACTATGTATAACACAAGAGTGTTGCCGAATTCCCCGTGAAGGGCTCTGGACAAACTCCTCTAGATTCCCTTTGAATGGGTTGAGGTGCCGCGTTGGCTCTCTTGGTTGAATACAAGTGTTAGCAACAATCCAACGCAAGTATATATATCAATTATGCATACAACATATATCAAGCATGTAAATGTAAAGACAATATAAGCTATGCAAGATATAAATGAGACAAAGAGAAAGAGAGAGAGTGAGCAATCGCAAACACAAGGGTATGTTTCGAGGTTCGAGCACACTTGCTCTACATCCCCGCCTTCGACACACGAAGGATTTCCACTATGCAAGATCCCAATGGATCTCTCCTCGGTGCCGCAACACCTACAAGCCCTCGGACTCCCTAGTCCCGTACACACCGCAAGCCCACCGGCTCGTCGAGGCCGCACCTCAAACAACCGAGTCCGCACCCGAACTCAAAACAACGACGAGCACACTTGCCCGTCTCCTCAAAGAACAAGGAAAAGATCTTTGGTGATCACAACACTTTGATCACCTAAAGTACTCTCACTACAACACACCTATAGGATGAATGATCAATGGTTGCTCAAGTGTGGTATGAGAAAAAGCAAGGATTGAAACTTTGGTGAAAAACTCAAGAAATCTCTTTTACACTCTTGATAAATTCTTCCCTTTAGATTGGAAGTATTTGCACTCAAATTTGTGGAGAAAACCCTTTTAAAAGTCTGGGAAAAACTGGCTCTAAGAGACTCCAAAATCTTGTATCAAAACAATGACAAGACCCCCCAATTTATAGGCCAGAAAAATATAGCGGTTGGGATCTGTCAGTACTGCCGGTCGACCGGCCCGGTCGACCGCCAACGGTCGGATTTCTGACCGTTGGAGCCACGGTCGACCGGTGCGGTCGACCGAACTTTCCAGAGAGCACTGCTCTCTGGAGCGGTCGACCGGCACGGTCGACCGACCACCAGTACACACAGGCGTGCACGTCTGTGCACGTCGGTCGACCGGCCCGGTCGACCGACTTCAGAATCAGTCGACTAGTTAAGTCGACTAGTCGACTTGGCTGAAGCCTAAAACAGTTTTTCTGGGATAGAAAATTTGTCTTTTTGGCTCATATAAAATCCCATAAAATACTAAAAAATCTACAAAAATAGTTTTATCAATATACTTTGATATACAAACATGCTTGCACAAAATCAAGGCATGTTATAAAGGATTGGACTATTTTTGTAACTTGGAATATTTGGCCTATGATAAAAACTGTATTTTTCTAAAACAATATTTTCCAAAACATATTTCCAAATCTTCATCAAATACAAAAACAAGATATACTTTTAAGGCATAGTGTGTATGGATATGATCCACTACATAATCATAATACAATATCTATGTTTTTGTCATAAAGCTCTAAATAAGGTTATGGTTGAAATATATAACTT
Source organism: Agave tequilana (assembly GCA_038442645.1). NCBI lineage: Eukaryota > Viridiplantae > Streptophyta > Magnoliopsida > Asparagales > Asparagaceae > Agave > Agave tequilana. The sequence goes on from JAVJIF010002411.1 coordinate 170,629, forward strand.
TGAATACCAAGAACCAAAAACTATGTTTTTCCAAAATGAAAATCTTTTCTAAATCTGAAAATTCTTTTATGAAAAGACAATTAAATCAAGAGTGTGTGTGTGATATGTACTTGAGCAATCCACCAACTATCTATCCTTTACATTTTTAACGAAAACAAAAACAAAATCTTATACCTAGACACAAGTCTTCATCTTCTTGAAGTCTTCACTTGAAGGCTTCTCATCTTCTTGACTTGGTCCAAGCTTGATCCAAAAACTCCTTGGATCACACCATGTTAGCTCCAAATCTTGATATTTTGTCCTTTGTTGAGCTATGCACCTACTAAGATCTTGATAATGAATCTGTCACTAATCAAACACAAGATCATTAGTAAAGATAACTTCATGAGTTGATCATCATCAAAACTAGGGTGATAGGCCTTTGGGCCAACAATCTCCCCCTTTTTGATGATGACAAAACTCATGGAGTTATATATGCATGGATTAAAGTAAAGCTTCAAAGAAGCTCCCCCTTAACTCATGCATAGCAAATAAATAATAGATATGGCAATGAAGCTCATAAATATGTATGCAAATGATGGAGATGAAACAAAATAAATCTTTTTCTCTATTTGCAAAAACAAAAACATATATGCATAAATAACAAGGAAGACAAATACTACTCCCCCTTAAGCAATGAAAACATGCATATATACTCAAATACTTCTCCCCCTTTTGTCAATCATCAACAAAGGGTTCAAAGTAAAAATCAAAACAAACAAATTTTTTTCTCCCCCTTTTTGTAAAAAACAAAAAGATCAAGAAGGGGTAATACAAATCAATCAATAAAGATTTATATGCGATATACATTCATGAAGAGGAAGACGCTAAGTTAGCTTCCCTACACATATGCATTACATGAAGAAGGGATGACAAGCCCTAACTCACATAACACATATTATGTAATGCATAAGAGGAGATGTGAAGCTCCCCCTACACACGTATATCATATAAAGAAGAGTTGTCAAGCTCCTCAATTTATAATATACTCAACATGAATCCATATGTAAGAGAGATGTTAAGCTCTCCTTGCATATAGGAAATACAAATCAAACATTTTGAATATATATATATATTTTTTTAAAATTTTGAACTTACTTAATAAAACACATTTTGAGATATCAAATCAACATATTTTTTTTTTATTTTGATATCAGTAGTAAACATATGAATTTTTTTTTAATATTTTTCATCATAAACTTTGTGCTTTTAAAAATGTGAGCCAATTGTGAGTTAAGCACATGGAAATCATATATATATATGTATGAGAAATGAGTATACCAAGTGAAATTGAGACATACATATATAAGAAACAAATATGAGTATATACAAAATAAGTTCATATTGATACCAATTGAAACGATTCAATGATACCAATTGACATAACTATAAAATCAAGTGTATATCTCATAACCTACCACCCTTCATATGCACAAGGTAAAAGATTTTCAATGAAGCATACAAGGCATAATCGCCCATCCATCCTCCCATAGATTGTAGGGGTTTTCAAAAATAGATTTGAAAATAAGCTTAGTTTGAAAAACTCTACCAAATGAAGAATTTGCACTAGATAATATGAAAATATTTTAAAACTAGTACGAAATCCTTCAAGCAAGGAATAAAGCAAAAATGTTTTTCATGAAACACAAGTAAATCACATGGCACTAAAAACACTCTAATATCTATGAAGTCCATAAAATTTTCAAAAGAGGTGAGTGCACTAGTGTTATGTGGAACATGGTATCATGAAAGTGTCAATAAAGCTCAATATTTCTTTAAATAAGAAAACATGAAAATCATCACAAATTTTTTTATTAAAAAGGATATATTTCAAGATATATGTATGTTTTGACAACACAATAAGTATACATACATATCTCTTAAACACAATTGAGTCCATATAAATAGATTTGTATTAAAGGCAAATGACTCAAGAGGTATACATGTATATCTTAAAGTTTGGCAAAATACACATATACATGAAATTAAAACACATGATCATGAATCAAATCCAAAAAGAGAATACAAGTTTAAAAATGTATGTATCATCAAAACCAAGCAATACAAGCACATTTCATGGGTTCAAATAAGCATTCAAGTACAAATATAAATAGATTTATTTGTGGCCCACGATATGTACAAGTATAAATCCTAGTGTTGACAAAAACTAACATATAAACTAATATTCAAATCATGAAGCATCAAATTTTGAGAAAACTAGAATCATGTGTCAATCTCAAAAATTATTTGAAGAATAAACAACTAGTATAAATTGTTTTTGAAAAACTAGTTAAAGATCCTTCAAATATATCAAATCTTATGTTTTTCATAAACATAACTAGATACATAAAAATTTAAGCACTCATGGTCTATAAGGCTCAAAATGTTTTTAATAAAAATGTGAGTGTTAAATGATCATGTAAATAGCATTTTTATGAAAATAGTCAATGAAGCTCAAAAAGATCATAAGTCATATTTTAACAAAATCACGAAAATCATTTTTTTTTAATCAAAACACTAATCTTCATGGTATATGTATGATTAATCCAATCCTAACAATACACATACATATCCCAAATATTAAAAGACTCTATTAATGATGTTTGCATGATGGCAAGAGACTCACGGGTATACATGTATATTTATTAGATTTGAATAAAGAATACATATACATGAAGTAAAGCATAAAGTAGGTAAAACATGTATAAAAGAGAATCATCAAAACTAGTCTATACATATGCATATAGTGGGTACAAATGAGCATGAAGAGTGAATGTATATGAATCAATTTGATACTCACTAAGTGTACATGTATAAAAGCAAGTTTGACACATTCTACATCTAAGCATGTAAATACCACATGAAGCACAAAAATATGAACATGCTATATGATATATGAAATTAAAAGCATGTGCATAAAAGTAGGAGTTTAGAAATTGTTACCAACTCCAAAGCTCCTAACATGGTGGTTGTCCCACCAAAACCTCCTTGATAGCGGTGCATCCAAAAGTATGTCCATCAAGTCTATTGCATCCACTACCAAGGCACCAATTCTCTCACGTTTTGTGAGAGCCCTCACCTACATCAAAAGCAAATGGTGGGGGTTTTGGTACCCATATTTTCTTGGGTCCTTTGGGGTTAGATTTGTAAGGAACCCAAAATCTTTTATAATTAGCAAAATTTAGAGAATTAATATTATCATAACAAAACTTTGCTAAATGGCCTTTGCGGCCACAATGTGTACATACGTACACCTTAGTATGCTTATGTGTAGGTGTGTGATCATGTTGTGCAACATAAGCAAATGCATGGTTATGATGTGCATGAATGTGTGGAGTTTGTTTCTTTGAAAACATAGACTCCAATCTAGTGTGGTTGAATGCACAAGAGTTCAAAGTTGAACTCAAACCATCCATTTTATTTTTCAAATCTTTAATCTCATTAGTGGTGGCATGAAAAGCATGATGAGATAAAGAATCATTTTTCTTTTTCTTTTGTGAAATAAAATCCTTTTCTTTTTCACAAATTTTTCTTTTCAAAGATTTATTCTCTTGAAAAACAACTTCTTTTTGTTTTTCCACCAAATCAACTTTCTTTTTCAAAATAGTGTTTCCTTCACATAAATCATTCAATTTGTAAGCAAGGAAGCATTCTCATTTTTCAAATTTTTATTTTCTTTTTCTAAGCATGTCATTTTATTTTCTAATGAATCTTTTTTATTAAGCATGGCATCAAAATTCTTTTTCAAATTATTGTTGTCTTTTTCTAAACATGCAATGTTAGATTTAAAAGAGTCTTGTTCTACGTGCATGCAAGTAATATTCTTTTTCAAATTTTTATTTTCTTTCTTAAGAATGTCATATTTTTCAAGAATTGTTTGGCAAAATGAAGTGAGCTCATCATATGACATGTCCTCATCATCGGATTCGGAGTTTACCTCAAGGGGGTTATCCCCTTGGACCATATAGCATACGTTGGAGATGTCGCTTCCAACGTCCGAATCGCTCCCCGCATAGTATAGATCCTTTTCGCCAAGGGAGGTGAGGGTGTTCCATACTACAAAAGCCGAATCAATATTAGCAACTCTAGATAAATAAACATCATTTAGGGTAGACTTGATAGCATGAAGGGCTTTTGCATTAGCCTCAAAATTATTACCATCTAAAGAATATGCATTATTAGTAGTGGCAAGATATACATGATAACCTAGGGTTTTGAGGTACAAGGACATCTTCACCTTCCATATATGGATGTTAACAATGTCAAACATGGGTGGTGACATGAAGTCCATAGTGTGTGTACAAAAATATTGTGATTAGCCTAAAAATAAGGATCTTTTACTCTAGGTTGTTAGACCAAAATCAGAGTACCAAGCTCTGATACCAATTGTAAATCACCTAGAGGGGGGGTGAATAGGTGATGGCTAATCTAATGGTCACTTAATGATGAATGATGCAAATAATGCGGAAGCTAAAAACAATTATGACCAAATTAAAACTTTTACACTATACCCTATGTATAACACAAGAGTGTTGCCGAATTCCCCGTGAAGGGCTCTGGACAAACTCCTCTAGATTCCCCTTGAATGGGTTGAGGTGCCGCGTTGGCTCTCTTGGTTGAATACAAGTGTTAGCAACAATCCCACGCAAGTATATATATCAATTATGCACACAACATATATCAAGCATGTAAATGTAAAGACAATATAAGCTATGCAAGATATAAATGAGACAAAGAGAGAGAGAGTGAGCAATCGCAAACACAAGGGTATGTTTCGAGGTTCGAGCACACTTGCTCTACATCCCCGCCTTCGACACACGAAGGATTTCCACTATGCAAGATCCCAATGGATCTCTCCTCGGTGCCGCAACACCTACAAGCCCTCGGACTCCCTAGTCCCGTACACACCGCAAGCCCACCGGCTCGCCGAGGCCGCACCTCAAACAACCGAGTCCGCACCCGAACTCAAAACAACGACGAGCACACTTGCCCGTCTCCTCAAAGAACAAGGAAAAGATCTTTGGTGATCACAACACTTTGATCACCTAAAGTACTCTCACTACAACACACCTATAGGATGAATGATCAATGGTTGCTCAAGTGTGGTGTGAGAAAAAGCAAGGATTGAAACTTTGGTGAAAAACTCAAGAATCTCTTTTACACTCTTGATAAATTCTTCCCTTTTGATTGGAAGTATTTGCACTCAAATTTGTTGAGAAAACCCTTTTAAAAGTCTGGGAAAAACTGGCTCTAAGAGACTCCAAAATCTTGTATCAAAACAATGACAAGACCCCCCAATTTATAGGCCAGAAAAATATAGCCGTTGGGATCTGTCAGTACTGCCGGTCGACCGGCCCGGTCGACCGCCAACGGTCGGATTTCTGACCGTTGGAGCCACGGTCGACCGGTGCGATCGACCGAGCTTTCCAGAGAGCACTGCTCTCTGGAGCGGTCGACCGGCACGGTCGACCGACCACTAGTACACACAGGCGTGCACGTCTGTGCACGTCGGTCGACCGGCCCGGTCGACCGACTTCAGAATCAGTCGACTAGTTAAGTCGACTAGTCGACTTGGCTGAAGCCTAAAACAGTTTTTTTGGGATAAAAAATTTGTCTTTTTGGCTCATATAAAATCCCATAAAATACTAAAAAATCTACAAAAATAGTTTTACCAATATACTTTGATATACAAACATGCTTGCACAAAATCAAGGCATGTTATAAAAGATTGGACTATTTTTGTAACTTGAAAATTTGGCCCATGATAAAAACTGTATTTTTCTAAAACAATATTTTCCAAAACATATTTTCCAAATCTTCATCAAATACAAAAACAAGATATACTTTTAAGGCATAGTGTGTATGGATATGATCCACTACACAATCATAATACAATATCTATGTTTTTGTCATAAAGCTCTAAATAAGGTTATGGTTGAAATATATAACTTTGAATACCAAGAACCAAAAACTATGTTTTTCCAAAATGAAAATCTTTTCTAAATCTGAAAATTCTTTTATGAAAAGACAATTAAATCAAGAGTGTGTGTGTGATATGTACTTGAGCAATCCACCAACTATCTATCCTTTACATTTTTAACTAAAACAAAAACAAAATCTTATACCTAGACACAAGTCTTCATCTTCTTGAAGTCTTCACTTGAAGGCTTCTCATCTTCTTGACTTGGTCCAAGCTTGATCCAAAAACTCCTTGGATCATGCCGTGTTAGCTCCAAATCTTGATATTTTGTCCTTTGTTGAGCTATGCACCTACTAAGATCTTGATAATGAATCTGTCACTAATCAAACACAAGATCATTAGTAAATATAACTTCATGAGTTGATCATCAACAAAACTAGGGTGATAGGCCTTTGGGCCAACACTTTTCTATATCTTGCACACTTTGCACAATTAACTCTAAGGGCAAAACCCAATTCAAGATAAGGTGGGGAAGTCATTACCCTTTCTTAGCCCACAAACCATCTCCAAGCACGCACAACCTAAGCCTAAGTAAAATCTGATAGACGTTGGCCTTAGGGACATCTCGAACTCACTAGGATATTATCCTAAGGGGGAAGGTGTTGGAATTTGACTCCTGCCAAATCAGTGTCTAGGAAGGAGATTGAGGGCCGAAAGCCCGAAGGTTGGTGGTTACTTAATTAAGGAACGTCTTTGATGGATAACCTCCCACCAATCTTGCCCTGACCTGGCTGATTTGCTTGTGGTCAAAGTCTACATTATACCTCCTGTGGACAATCAACCAGTTAAGAGTTGTCTAGGTCGAGGTTACCTTAGATTAGGCTTGGTTGATTACTCTTGTTGACTGTTGGTAAACTTGTTTGTGATTGTGATTGTGTTTGTGTATGCAAGTGTGGTCAAGAGATCCTAATTCATCTAGGTTGACTAGAAACACATCACCACCCAAGTTTAAACCAAGACCAGATCCGGTAATGGCTCAATCAACATCATTGCAGGATAGGTTCTACCCCATTAGAACCTCACTTCCATCTTGCATTCTACTTCCATCGGTTGGTGAATACAATTTTGAGCTCAAACCTCAATTCATCAACACACTCCCCAAGTTTCATGGCTTAGAGTCTGAAGATGCTTACTTCTTCATAAGAGAATTTGAGGAAGTATGTCTAATGTTGAAAATCCCACACCTTGTAGACGATGCTATTAGGTTGAGATTTGTCCCTTTCGCACTTAAGGACCTAGCAAAGAAATGGCTTTACAGCTTAGCGGTCGGTTCTATTATACATCTTGGGATGGTTTCACAAGGTCTTCTTAAAAAAATTCTATCCAATTCATAAGATCGCTCTCATTAGGAAGACAATCATGCAATTCAAGCAAGAACCGAGTGAACCATTCTGGAGGTACTTTGAACGCTTTAAAGACCTCCTTGTCCAATGTTCACATCATGGAATAGAGAAATGGCGATAATGCCAAATTCTTTATGACGGTTTAGACTATTCTATCAAAACCCTCTTAGAAAGTATGTGCCAAGGGGATCTTGCAGAAGGATGAAAATGAAGGATGGGATTTGTATGAAAATCTAGCTGAAAAGACTATCCAATGGGAACCTACTAGTGAGACCTCTAGGAATCCAAACTCCATCTCTTCAAAAGGAGGTCTCCATTCTATCGGAACATCCATAGCTATGAGGCTAAGTTAGCTAACCTAGCTAGAAGACTGGAAGCTCTAGAACGAAGGAACCAAGTCCAGTAAATCAAGTCAGCCCAAACCAATTTCGAACTCCGGGCTGCACTTACTGTCAAGCCATGAATCATGTGTTCGAGGAGTGCCCTGTGTTTTAGGCTCAATAACAATACCATGAACCGATGAATGCATTCTTTTCAAGGCCGAACAATAATCCTTACGCACCAACGTACAATTCTGGCTGGAGAAATCACCCTAATTTCTCATGGAGCCAAAATAACAATGACCATTCACGATCAAATCATGCTAGCCACTTCCATAATACCAATAATTCTTCCAATCATCAACCCAACTTTTCCAATTTTCATAATAATTCTTCCAACCATCCACCTAACTTTTCAAACTATCAACAAAACTTTCCCAACCAAGCTCCACAATCTTCCTTCCAGAATCCTCAACTAGAAAGGAGAATGACTGACTTTGAAAGAAACATGAAAAGATACATGAAAAACCAAGATTCTCTCATGCAAACTATACAGAGGTTAGAGGTTCAAATGAGCCAGCTAGCCATGCTACAGAATGAGAGATAGAAGGGTACCCTGCCTAGTCAGCCTATAACCAATCCGAGGAATTCTCAACATGCTCATTTGGCTGAGGATCATTCATTAAATCAATGTAATGTTGTTCATACATTGAGATCAGGAAAGAGAGTTGATAATCAAGTGTCAACGCCAACCAATCCCATTCAGCACAACCACAATCAAGCACCACCTCATCTAATCCAAATCCTTCCAATTCTGACGAATCTGAAAAAGATAAGTCAACCAGTCAGGTGCACCAGCCTATAGTACCATTTCCTAATAGGCTGAAAACAACAAGCAAAATTTACACATGGACAAGATAATTGAGATATTTAATCAAGTGAAGATAAATGTGCCATTTCTTGATGCCATCCAACAAGTCCCTTCCTATGCTAAGTTTCTTAAGGACATGTGCACCAAGAAGAGAAAGACTAATGTACCAAAAAGGTCTTCTTAGCCACTAACATTAGTGAGCTACTATCGGGTCTGATCCCTGTCAAGTACAAGGATCCAGGTAGTCCTACCATTGCCTGCACAATAGGACAAGCCGAGATTAGTCGTGCACTTCTTGACTTGGGGGTAAGTATTAACTTGCTTCCATTCTCAGTTTATCAACAGCTCGGGTTTGGCGATCTTAGTCCAACTCGAGTCACATCCAACTTGCTGACCGTTCAGTAAAAGTTCCAAAAGGGGAGATTAATGATGTCCTGATCCGGGTAGGAGAGTTTATTTACCCTGTCGATTTCATAGTTCTGGAGACACAACCTGTGTCCAACTCCAATCATAAGGCTCAAACTCCTGTTATCCTAGGGCGACCATTCCTTGCTACTACCAATGCCATCATCAATTGTAGGAATGGGTCCATGAGGTTAACCTTTGGGGACATGACTAGAGAAGTCAATGTCTTCAATCTAGGAAAATAACCCCGCGATTTTGAGGATCAAACATTTGAAGTCAACCTAATTGAGAACTTAACAAGTGAACATAGAGAAGAATTAGAACTAGAAACTGAGTGTGACTTCGGGTTAGAGTCTGACGACTTTAATCTTGATCAGGTTGTAGATTCTGATGTGAAGTGGGCCTCGAACCCTATTTCACCAATAATGAAGCCAACAAATTTGACTATTCCTTCCAGTGAGCCTTCCTCTTCCTTAGAATTGAAAGCCTTACCTGCGCATCTCAAATACGTCTATCTAGACGAACAAGAGACCTTTCCTGTCATCACTGCCTCCCATTTAAATGACGGGGAAGAAGAAGATCTTAAAGCTATTCTAAGAAAACATAAGGAAGCCATTGGTTGGACTATGACCGATATAAAGGGATTAAGTCCGACCATCGTTCAACATCACATTCATCTCAATGAAGACGCCACACCTAAAAGAGACCCGCAACGTAGGTTAAACCCTATAATACAAGAAGCTGTTCATGCTGAAATTGTCAAACTCTTAAACAATGGGATAATTTATCCCATTTCTGATAGCCAATGGGTCAGTCCTGTCCACGCGGTTCCAAAGAAATCCGGTTTCACCGTAGTGGAAAACAAGAACAAAGAGTTTGTTCAAACTCGACTTCCCACGAAGTCCGAGTTTGCATCGACTATAGGAAGCTTAATGCTGCAACTCGTAAGGACCATTTTCCACTTCCCTTCATTGATCAAATGCTTGAACGTTTGGCGGGTCACGAGTATTACTGTTTCTTGGACGGTTACTCGGGGTATAATCAGATCCCTATTGCTCCTGAGGACCAAGAAAAGACTACATTCACATGTCCATTTGGGACATTTGCTTATCGCCGAATGCCTTTCGGCTTATGCAATGCCCCAGCAACGTTTCAACGTTGCATGTTGAGTCTTTTCTCTGATATGGTGAATGATTCTTAGAAATCTTTATGGATGATTTCTCTATCTACGGAGATTCATTCACTCAATGTCTCCACCATTTAGAACTTGTCCTCTAACGTTGTGCTGAGAAAAATTTGACATTGAATTGGGAGAAATGCCACTTCATGGTAAAACATGGAATTGTCTTGGGTCATGAAATTTTTAAGAAAGAAATTGAAGTGAACAGAGCTAAAATTGAGGTTATTGCTAAGCTTCCCATGCCCAAATGCGCTAAGGACATTAGATCCTTCTTAGGACACGCTGGTTTCTACCGAAGATTTATCAAGAATTTTAGCAAAATTGCTAGGCCCTTGACTAATCTGTTAGCTAAGGATGTGTCCTTCACTTTCGATACTGAATGCATGAATTCTTGGGAGAAGCTTAAGAGAGAGCTTATTTCTGCACCAATCATATCTGCACCGGATTGGTCTAAGCCGTTCGAAATCATGTGCGATGCTTTCGATTTTGCCATAGGTGCTGTCCTAGGACAACGCATTGATAACAAGCAGCATGTGATTTACTATTCTAGTAGGACTCTCAACGATGCTCAATTGAACTACACTACGACTGAGAAGGAATTCTTGGCAGTAGTGTTTGCCTTAGAGAAGTTTCGTCCCTACCTACTAGGGTCCAAAATCACCATTTTCACCGATCATTCTGCGCTTAAGTACCTCATGATGAAGAAGGATGCCAAGGCCTGACTCATTCGTTGGATCCTCCTTTCTTCAAGAATTCGATCTTGAGATTCGAGATAAAAAAGGCGTAGAAAATGTCGTTGCTGACCATCTCTCACGGATCCCTAATTCTCCATGCAACAAATTACCCATAAATGAGGATTTTCCTGATGAAAATCTCTTAGCTATCTCTAGGGAACCTTGGTTTGCTGATATAGTGAAGTACTTAGTCACAAACCAAACTCCATCTCATTGGTCCAAAAATGATATATACCGGTTCTTATCCCAAGTCTGGTATTTCTTTTGGGAGGAACCGTATCTTTTTAAGTACTGTTCTGACCAAATTATTAGGAGATGCATTCCCGATGAGGAGGTTAAGAGTGTTCTATCCTTTTGTCACGAACTTGCATGCGGTGGACACTTTGGTCCCCGCAAGACTGCTGAAAAAGTGCTACAAAGCGGGTTCTATTGGCCCACTTTGTTCAAGGATGCTTATGAATTTTGCAAGACATGCCCTAGATGCCAAATGGTAGGAAGGATCTCAAAACGAAATATGATGTCCCTAAACCCAATTCTAGAAATAGAACTCTTTGATGTTTGGAGCATCGACTTTATGGGTCCATTTCCTAATTCATTTGGAAACCAATACATATTGGTTGCTGTGGATTATGTGTCCAAGTGGGTAGAAGCCATTCCTCGTAAAACTAATGATAACAAAGTTATCATAAAGTTTTTGAAAGAGAACATTTTTTCACGCTTCAGAACCCCTCGTGCTATCATCAGTGATAATGGCACTCACTTTTGCAATAGATCCTTTGAAGCTCTTATGCGAAAGTATGCCATAACTCACAAGTTGTTCACACCTTATCATCCTCAAACAAGTGGGCAGGTTGAGGTTTCTAATAGACAAGTCAAGCTTATCTTGGAGAAAACTGTGAACCAAAATCGGAAAGATTGGTCCCTCAAACTTGTAGATGCCTTATGGGTTACAGGACCGCTTTCAAGACGATTCTAGGAATGTCTCCTTATAGGTTAGTCTATGGCAAAGCTTGTCACCTGCCCGTTGAGTTAGAGCACTGGGCCTTATGGGCAATCAAGCAGTTGAATTTCGACTTGACTAAGGCCGGTGACCTTCGAAAGTTACAAATTTTCGAATTAGAGGAATTGAGAAATGAGGCCTATGAAAATGCTAGGATCACTAAAGATAGAGTCAAGATTTTCCATGATAAACACATCATAAGAAAAACCTTTGTCCCTGGACAAAAAGTCTTACTCTATAATTCTAGGTTTCATCTTTTTTCAGGAAAATTGAAATCAAGATGGACTAGGCCATTCGTTGTAAAAATCGTGTTTCCACACGGTGCAGTTGAGATCAGTGACACCAAGAATGGAAATGACTTTAAGGTAAATGGTCAACGCCTTAAACCTTTCTTGGAATCGGTGCCGGTAAATAAAACGGCTATGGGTCTTTTTGACCCAGTGTATCGGTAACTTTCCTCTTTTCCATTTTATTTCATGCATATATATATTTCTTTCATACATTGGGGACAATGCATGAGATAAGTGTGGGGGAGGGTTCTAACATGACTGATATAAAAAAATAAAAAAAAGAGAAAATATATATATATATATATATATAAACTTTTTGAAAGGTTAGAACATTATTTTGATATATTTTTTATAAGAAATTAAGTCAATTTTAAGGAATAGGAAAATCATAATTAGGATTTCTTATACTTGGTCAAAGTCAGATAACTTGATTGATGTTTAGGGTTAGGAAGAAAATTTATGAAAGTAATTTAGTCTTGATAATTACCTTGAGGAAATATGCATACTAAATACACTTACACACTTAGGGTTTAAAAACAAATACTCTTATGCCTTATAAAAAATATATGTACAAAAAAAAATCTAATTATTGATTAGCTAGGTGCTTTGGCCTAAGCAAGCCTTGGTATTTATGCAAAAGATAATTAGATAAGTTTGAAATATATATATATATATATATATATATATATATATATATATATATATATATATATATATATATCCTCTGATTAAGCTGGGTATTTATGCCTCATGAAGCATAAGTATTCACGCCTAAAAGGGGTACATTTTATAAATAAAAACCTTGGTTTCGTGGCCTTGTCTGCTCGAGTGTTTAAGTCCTTAGGGGTGTTTTCTCACCTGGTGTCCTAAAACTGTCCAGTTTGGGTGTCACCGACTAAAGGCTCGTTACATGGGCAGATTAAAAAGCCTAATGAAATTGAGGAATAAATTCTACCAAAATAAAATAAGGCATAGGAGTTAATGTTAAAAAGCCCTTAGTCAAACTTCACAGTCACGATGGTGCATACGACTCAGGGTAAATTAATAGACTAGATGCGAGGTACAAATTGACTCCTTACTTTGATTGATGACATGTTTTTAAATAGAGACTGAGTTTCGGAATGAAAAATTTGATATTCCTATAACTTATAGAGTACTTAAAGCCTTACAAATATACTTCAAATATTTTCTCATTTAAAAATGCTTTTCGAAAATACTAACTTTTTTCTCTTTCTTTATGGATTTTGTGGGTGCAATCCACTGAAAACCCTCACGAGACAAAACTCGTCCTCTAGGGGTAACCTAGAGGTTTAACGGCTTGTTGCACATGCTCATTGCAATCGAGTGACCTGCGAAAGTGGTCTAATAATTGATTAGAATTAGTCTGATGTTTTGCTCGAGGGCGAGCAAAAGATAAGTGTGGGGGTATGATTAGCCACATATATTGCATATACATTGTCACCTTACCATACTTTTTAGCTAATAAATCCTATTAACAAGTCTTCTTCTTTTTTGTTTAATGTAGGCCCAATTGCTAAAAGAAAGAATGAGAAACAAGCCCAAAAGCCCACCAAATTCTGATTTAATTCAGAATAAATTCGAAATCAAGGAATCAGGGCAAATCTTGGCATATCAAAAAGGTTGAAAATCGGTTGAAAAGAATCCTTCCTGAATCAAGTGGTTGAAGCCAAACAATCAAAGGCTGTTTCGTCAAATCTTGAAGCTGCAATGAGAAAACCAGCAGAAGATATGGGCAAATCAACAAACTGGAGAGTTCCACCAATTGGGTGTGGCCACATGGCCACACCAGGGCCGCGAAAATGCGGCCCTAGCTGCGTTTCTGCAGCCTTGTTGTGTCAGTTGGGGGAACGTTTGCTCCCCCAATCTTCCCGAGATCTCCCCTCTCTGGTTTTTCCCTATAAATACCAGTTTCAACAGAGCAAAGAGGAGCGAAGACTAGGATTAGAATTTTGTTTATACTTTAAGGTTTAGGCTCTTTGTTAGGTAGTACAAAAGTTGTATTTTTGTTTTGCAATTTATAGTTCAGCACAAATACTTGTGAGAGAGAGGAATTGAGTGCTTGTACTTGAAGATTGAAGTGACATCAATACAAGAATCGAGCTACTTTTTCTTCCACTCATTTACGGTATGTCTTGCGTTATTTACTTGCATTTTTCTTTGTTTCCCATGAGTAGCTAAATCGGTTTTCTGGGCTCACTATTGTACCTCTCTCCACTTCTTCTTCTTTTCTGATTTTCATGAAAAAGACCCAATGAATCATTTGCATGCCTAACTTAAAGCCTTTCTTCTTGAAAGTGTTCTTGAAAGCACATGAGGATGGGTTTGGATCTTTAAACTCCTACTTCTTTTAAAAATGTTTCTTGAACTGTTTTTATTTCATACTTGCTTCTTCGCGCTTGATGATTTAACATTCGATTCAAAACGATTTCTTAAAGAAAAGAGTGAACTCTTCCAATCATCTCATGTTCTTTACTTCAAACTTTCTAAAGTCAACCTTAAGTTTTGCCTATGATCAAGTTGAGGCACTTAGGAATTCAATAGAAGAATAAACGGTTGAGTAGTGAGATAGTGAGCCCAGATTTTCTTCTTTATTAAAATCAACCAAACAATTTTTAAGTTTTTTAAATCACCTTCTCCAAAGCCTTCTCCAAAGTTGCAATTTCTTTTTTAATCATCTCCTTCTCAATTAAAAAATGAGCACAATTCTTTGTCATTAAACGGAACACCAAAAAGCTTTCATCGCATTCCTCCTCGTGGATACGACCCGTTAGCCACGAGCTACACGGTAAATCTCTTAACTCTTTGATTGTTCTTTCATTCTACAATCAAGAGCCATGAGTAGTATTATATAGGTTCAATATGCAATTACTACTAATTAACATTTTTTTATTATAAATTTTAAAGTTTAACCGAAAGTTAAATTTCAGCCCCGAATGGCCTGAACTAGGCCTTATTAGAGCGAAACAGGGCCAAAATAGGGAGAAAGCATGATTTTCTACAGCCGGGATTAATATTACATAGTTTCTACGTACAATTTCTACTAATTAACCTCGTTTCAATTCTTAATTGTGTAGATTGACCAAAATCTAACTATCAGCCCCGATTGGCTTAAACTAGGCCATATTGAGCCAAATAAAGCCTAAACAAGTAGAAAACATGGTTTTCAACAGCCGGGATTAATATTACATAGTTTTTACATATAATTACTACTAATAAAACTCGTTACTAGTCTTAATTAGAAAGATTTGAACGCCTAGAGGAGGGCTAAATAGGCGTTTATGCTAATCAAGTGAACTTTTAAAAACTAGTTGAGATGTATGATGCAAGCGGTCACTCAAAACAAGAAATTGAAGTCGAATTTTCCGTGAAGGACTCTAGAACTTCTCCTCTTTTATTCCTCTAGAATATGAGTTGAGGTGCGTAATTGCTTCCTTGTTGATATGAGTATAGACCGAAGATGCAAGAGAATGAAATGAATGCAATATTGAAAAACAAGGCAAGAGTATCAAAAGTATAAGATGTAAAGTAATAAAGAGCAAGAAGAAATCAATCGCAAACACAAGAGAATTTGTTTCGAGGTTCGAGCAACTGCTCTACGTCCCTGCCTTCATCACTATGAAGGATTCCACTAAATCCACAAAGGAAACTTCCTCACAGGAACCTTACACCTAAGGGATTACAACTTAGTCTACACAAGACCAGAGTACTTAACTCCAACAATCTATCTTCTAAACAAGAGGAACCACAACTCAATGGAATACAAATTACTTGGTGATCTAGAAAGACCACAAATACTCTCTTATAACTTTTTATAGAGTGGAGTATGATTTTTGGCTCAAGAAGTAAAGTGAGAGAAAATTTTCAGTAGCAAAAGACTTTAAAGACTTAAAACCAACTGAAAAATTTTGTAATAGAAAGAGCTTTGAAAATAGAAAGCAAAGAAGCACTTCTTCTCTTGAAAACACTTGAAACTTAAATATTTTTCTTGTGGAAAACCAAAGACCCATAACCTCTATTTATAGGCAAAGGTTAAATACCATTTATAAGTGTTACCAGGTCATTAGGGGTGAGTTTGGCCACTTGAAAACACAAAATAGCCGTTGGACCCATTAAAAACAAAACAAATTCAAAATAGAGTCGTTGGTGTCAGTCTGGACAGCTGCCAGTCGACCGGCCGGTCAACCAGCTTGCCGTTTGGCAAATAGCCGTTGGCTCCAGTCAACCGCCAGATCGACCGCCAGGCAAAATAAAAAAAGAGATTTTTGAACTGCCGGTCGACCGGCACAACCCGAGAGCAAGGGTCATGCAGTCGGTCGACCGCAGGGGCTGACGGTCGACAGACCCGATCGACCGACAAGCGTGCACGCCCACGGCAAAAAGCCCCGGTCGACCGGCCAGTCGACCGTTAAGGCCTGAAACCGGCCGGTCGACCGGCCGGTCGACCGTTAAGGCCTGAAACTGGCCAGTCGACCGGCCGGTCGACCGTAATGGCCTGAAATATGATGTAAACAAATTTTTGGACTTTGAAATATTTTTTAAAATATTTTGTATAGATTTGAGGGTAAAGTAGCATAGTATAGGAGATAAAATATATGTTCTAAACTTGATATAAAAATTTGAAGAATTATGAAACATGTATTAATACCAAACATGCAACAAAACCAAAACTACCCAAAAACTTGTATTTTGAAAAATGTATTTTTGTGTGTGTGACTTCTTGAGTACATTGATCATATCCTTACTCTTTAACATACTAAAATCTTACAAGGGTTTATGAGACTACAAGATCTTCAAACGGGCTTTTTCAATTTGCATCGTTGAGTAGCTTGAAATCTTGATCCCGTATTTGAGTCAACTTGAGTCAACACCACCTTCCTTTAGGGAAGAAACTTTAGAACCCTGAAATAATCTTAAATACTTAAACTTGATTAGTACAAATAACTATATATGCTTTGTGATCATCAAAACACTAAAACCGGGTGATTGTAACCTTGGGCCAACAATCTCCCTCTTTTTGATGATGACAAAACATATGAGTTATTTTTAAAAAAAATTGAAAAGGAGCTTGAAAAAGCTCCCCCTCAAATCATGCTGTCTATCAAGTATATATAAAAGGAATATGTTCTTTACAAATAAAAACAAGAATGAAAATGTGGGCATGAAAAAGAAATAATAACTCAAAAGTATTTCTCTCCCTTTTTGTCATGCATCAAAAAGGGTCAAGCCAACAAAATATTTTTGAAGAGTTAAAAAATCATGAATTCAGAATACAAACATTTAATTCACCACAAATAAACGAAAATCTGTTATAATCTAGTGGCTTAGTAAAAATATCCGCAAGTTGAAAATCGGTGGAAACATAATCAATTTCAATATCACCTTTCTCATAATGATCTCTAAGAAGGTGATATCGAATGTCAATGTGCTTTGTCTTGCTATATTGATTTGCATTTTTAGTCATATGAATGGTACTAGTATTATCACAAAATATCTTATTATGGTCATAATGCAAATCATAATCAAGGAGAGTATGTTTCATCCAAAGAACTTGTGCATAACAAGCCCCGGCCGCAACATACTCCGCCTTGGCGTTTGAGTGGGCTACAGAATTTTTCTTCTTTGAAGACCATGAAAAAAAGCAATTTCCTAAAAACTGACAGGTTCCACTTGTACTCTTCCTATCCACTCTACAACCCGCATAGTCGGCATCTGAAAAACTCGTCAGGAAAAATTATCCGGTCTTCGGATACCACAAACCCATTCCAATGGTGCCCTTAAGATATCTAATAATGCGTTTTACTACAATCAAATGGGACTCTTTAGGACACGATTGAAATCTAACACATAGACAAATACTAAACATAATATCCGGCCTACTAGCCGTTAAATATAATAAACTACCAATTATGCTACGATAGAGTTTAATGTCTACATTTATACCTTGTTCATCCTTGTCAAGTTTTGTGGTGGTAGCCATGGGAGTTTTGCTTGTCTTTAGCCCCTTCAAGCCCAAATTTCTTGATGAGTTCCTTCGTGTACTTGGTTTGATTTATAAAAATCCATCATCACTCCGTTGCTTGATTTGGAGACTAAGAAAGTAGTTAAGTTCGCCCATCATAGACATCTCAAATTCCTCCTTCATACATGATTCAAAATCTTTGCAAAGTTTTTCATTAGTAGAACCAAATATAATATTATCAACATATATTTGAACAATAAGAATATCATTTTCAACATATTTAGTAAATAAAGTGGTATCTATTGTTCCTTTAGGAAACCATTTGAAATAAGAAATGATGAAAGTCTTTCATACCAAGCTCTAGGAGCTTGTTTTAAACCATATAAAGCTTTGTCTAGTTTGAAAACAAAATCTAGATGTCTAGAATCAACAAACCTGGGGGGTTGTTCAACATACACCTCCTCTTCAATAAATCCATTTAAAATACACTTTTGACATCCATTTGAAAAAGTTTAAAATCTTTATAGGAAGCAAAAGCAAGTGTTATCCTTATGGCTTCAAGTCGTGCTACGGGTGCAAAGGTTTCCTCAAAATTGATACCTTCGATTTGGGTGTAACCTTGGGCCACTAACCTAATTTTATTCCTAACAACATTGCCCGACTCATCCAACTTGTTCCTAAAAATCCATTTAGTGTCAATTGTTTGTCTATCATGGGGTCTAGGGACAAGATGCCAAACTTGGTTGTGCTCAAATTGATTGAGCTACTCTTGCATGGCAAGCAACCAATATGAGTTGCCATCGGCTTCGAGGATGTCCTTTGGTTCAAAATGAGAAATAAAAGCATAATGCCCACAAAGATCATGGAGTTTAGAACGAGTAGTTACCCTTTTGATACATCACCTATAATTAGATCCTTGGGACGATGTGGAGTGAATCTCCAATCCTTTAGAAGTGGTTGTGGTGGCTCCACTTCAACTTCTTGAACTTCACTTTGCACATCAATCTTTGGCGCGTCTTCTTTTATAGGTGAGTCCTTCAAGGTTATCCTCTCCGTGTCTTCACCTAAGAAATCTATTTCTACAACATTCTCAACAAAAATATTAGATTCCTGAAACTTTACATGTATAGATTCTTCAATAGTCATTGTAGATTTATTGAAGACTCTATAGGCTTTACTAGTGTTAGAGTAACCAATAAAAATAGCTTCAAAGGATTTTGTATCAAACTTACCTTAATTATCTTTAGTATTTAAAACAAAATATTTACAACCAAAAACTTTAAAATAAGTAACATTCGGTTTTCTTGAATAGAAAATTTCAAAAGAGGTTTTAGAAGTATTTTTGCAAAAGAAAACCCTATATGATATGTAACAAGATGTGTTTACGGCCTCGGCCCATAGTATTGAGGGAGACCGTATTCATTTATCATAGTCCTAGCCATCTTTTATAGTGTTCGATTTTTCTTCTCAACTACTCCATTTTATTATGGAGTTCTAGGACAAGATAATTCATGTTTAATTTCATGTTTTTCGCAGTAAGTGATAAAGGATTGGCTATTGAATTCACCACCTCTATCACTCCTTATTCGTAAAATTGAAGAATCTTTTTCCTTTTCAACTCTTTTCCTAAACATTTGAAAGAGTGAAAAGGCTTGATGTTATATTCTAAAAAGAAAACCCAAGTAAAACGAGAAAAATCATCAACCAATACAAAAGCAAAACAGTTCCCACTTAGACTTTTGGTTTTAGTAGGACCAAACAAATCCATAAGAATTAACTCCAAAGGTCGTGATGTCATGATATCCTTGATGGATTTGAAAGAGGACTTGGTTTGTTTCCCAAGTTGTCACGTATCGCAGATGCGGTCCTTTTCAAATTTCAAATAAGGAATACCTTTCACCGCTTCCTTGTTGTTTATTCTAGATAGATGGTCAAAAGATATATGGCCTAGTCTCCTATGCCACAACCAAGAGTCATCATTGAAGGCATTCAAACAAGAGGCATATTACATTGCATATTTGACATACCAATCATGTATACATTGTTTTCACGAAATCTGGAAAGTATACATGCATTAGTTTGTCTATCAAAAACATTACAAGCTAAGTCATTAAAAATCACATTAAAATCTTTACCACAAAGTTGACTAACACTCAAGAGATTATGCTTGAGGCCATCAACTAAAGTAACATTTTTAATCATAGGATTTGAACCAAGTTTAATGTTACTTGTACCAACAATCTTTCCTTTAGAGTCATCTCCGAAGGTGACGGTGCCACCTTCATGGTATCTTGATAGGGTTGCAAAGTTGTTGATATCCCATGTCATGTGCCTTGAGCAACCACTATCAAGATACCACCGCCCCTACGTCTTTGAGCTTTGGATTGTACCTACATCATGTAATATAATGTTGATTTTGGTACCCAAATTTTCTTGGGTCCTTTAATGTTAGCATTACGAACCCAAACATGATTATTTGAGACATTTATTCTATCAAAATAAAATTTAGCCAAGTGACCCTTTCGGTCACAATAAGTGCATGCATAAATTTTGCCATACATGAATCATGATGTGAGTGTGAGAGTGAACATGTTTGGTTTTTGGTGAGTGTTTAGCATGATGTGTGTGCACATGTTGTGATTTATGAATATTACTGTTTGGGTTATGTTTCTTAGGAAACATAGCTTCCAATCTTGCTTTGTCAAATTGACATTTATTTAAAACTTCTCCCAAAGAGTTAATTTTATTCTATAGCATGGAAATCTCATCTTTATCTATCAAAGGAAATTTAGCTTTACAAGAAATTTTATAAGCATCAAAATCTTTTTGAGTGGAAGTGAGAGTTGAAAACAAATCATCCTTTTCTTTTGTGAGCATGAAAACTTTGTGGTTAAGAGTTTCATTTTCCTTTTTCATTTTTAAATATTTCTTTTTAAGAAAATCATAATTATGAGATAACTCTTCAAAAGCTTCTCCTAATTTATACATTGATAATTCACAATCGTCAATAGATGATTCGTGGGTTACCTTATTTGTGTTTTCATTAGCCATGAAACACATGTGAGCCGTGCCAACTTCTGCTTCAGATTCACTCTCCGAATCCCAAGTAGCCTTTAAAGTATTCTTCTTGTATGGCTTCTTGGAAGTGGAGGGTTTGCTCTTATTTTTCGGACACTCTGCAATGATGTGCCCTAGTTTTGGCAATTGAAGCAAATGATCTTTTTTCTTCCTTTCCTTTCCATCTTCTTCTATTTTAAAATTTTGCTTTTTTGTACATTCTCTGAACATTCTTTACAAGAAGAGAGAGATCTTCATCATCCTCTTCTTCATCATCTTCGTCCGAGTAGGTGGAAGAGCTTTTGAAAGCGACTGCTTTCTTCTTTAGAGGAGCAATTTTTTCTCTAGCTTTTCTCTCCATCTCATGGGTCTTGAGGTTCCCAATGAGACCAATGAGCTCCATTTCTTCCTTGTCGTTGAGCGCTTTCAAGGTTGTAGCTTTGACTTCCCAAGATGGAGGGAGTGCACGAATGATCTCCTTACCTTTTGATCGTTGTCAGTGCCGTCACCTAAAGAAGCAAGCCCGTTAGTTATTTTAGTAAATTTAGTAATCATATCATCAATAGATTCATTTTCTTGCATGGTAAAGTTTTCATATTGGGAATGTAAGAGGTCAACTTTATCCCTCTTGACTTGTGATGTTCCCTCATGAGTGACTAAAAGGTGAATCCAAATCTCATATACGAATTTGCAATGTATGATTCTAGCAATATTATCATCATTAAGAGCTTGAAGTAAGGCAAGTATGCCCTAGCATTTGCGTCAAACTCTTTCGTGGCAATATCAGACCAATTGTCCTCATCACGAAGGGGTGCGCTAAAAGGTTTAGTCACCGCCTTTGCAACCCTGCTTCCTAAGGATTACAAAAACACAGTCATCTTAACCTTCCATATGGGAAAGTTAGGGTCATCAAACTTGGGTGGGGTCTTAATACCTTCGGCCATCTTTACTAATGTGTATGAGGATGAAGTATGAAAAAAGTGATTAGCAATTTAGGATCTCTCAAAGGTTGTTAAGCCAAGAAACTAGGGACCAAAGCTCTGATACCAATTGAAAAACACCTAGAGGGGGGGTGAATGGTGTTTATGATAATCAAGTGAACTTTTAAAAACTAGTTGAGATGTATGATGCAAGCGGTCACTCAAAACAAGAAATTGAAGCCGAATTCCCCATGAAGGGCTCTAGAACTTCTCCTCTTTGATTCCTCTACATTATGAGTTGAGGTGCATAATTGCTTCCTTGTTGATATGAGTACAGACCGAAGATGCAAGAGAATGAAATGAATGCAATATTGAAAAACAAGGCAAGAGTATCACAAGTATAAGAATGTAAAGCAATAAAGAGTAAGAAGAAATCAATCGCAAACATAAGAGAATTTGTTTCGATGTTCGAGCCACTGCTCTATGTCCCCGCCTTCACCACTATGAAGGATTTCCACTAAATCCACAAAGGAAACTTCCTCACAGGAACCTTACACCCAAGGGATTACAACTTGGTCTATACAAGATCGGAGTACCTAACTCCAACAATCTATCCTCTACACAAGAGGAACCACAACTCAATGGAATATAAATCACTTGGTGATCTAGAAAGACCACAAACACTCTCTTATAACTTCTTATAGAGTGGAGTATGATTTTTGGCTCAAGAAGTAAAGTGAGAGAAAAAGTTTAGTAGCAAAAGACTTTAAAGACTTAAAACCAACTGAAAAATTTTGCAATAGAAAGAGCTTTGAAAATGGAAAGCAAAGAAACACTTTTCCTCTTGAAAATACTTGAAACTTGGATATTTTTCTTGTGGAAAACCAAAGACCCATAACCTCTATTTATAGGCAAAGGATAAATATCATTCATAAGTGTTACCAGGTCATTAGGGGTGAGTTTAGCTACTTGGAAACACAAAATAGCCGTTGGAATCCATAAAAAAACAAAACAGATTCAAAATAGAGCCGTTGATGTCAGTCTGGACAGTTGCCTGTCGACCGGCCGGTCTACCGGCTTGCCATTTGGCAAATAGCCGTTGGCTCCGGTCGACCGCCTAGTCGACCGCCAGGCAAAAATAAAAAAAGAGATTTTTGAATTGCCGGTCGACCGGGCCGGTCGACCGGCACAACATGAGAACAAGGGTCATGCAGTCGGTCGACCGGTCGGTCAACCGCAGGGGCTGACGGTCGACCGACCCGATTGACCGACGCTGTGCACGCCCACGGCCAAAAGGCCCGGTCGACCGTTAAGGCCTGAAACAGTGTCGGTCGACCGGCCGGTTGACCGTAATGGCCTGAAATATGATGTAAACAGACTTTTGGAATTTGAAATATTTTTTAAAAATATTTTGCATAGGTTTGAGGTTAAAGTAGCATAGTGTAGGAGATAAAATGCATGTTCTAAACTTGATGTAAAAAATTGAAGAATTATGAAATATGTATTAATACCAAACATGCTACAAAACTAAAACTACCCAAAAACTTATATTTTGAAAAGTGCATTTTTGTCTATGTGACTTTTTGAGCACATTGATCATATCCTTACTCTTTAACATATTAAAATCTTACAAGGGTTTATGAGACTACAAGATCTTCAAACGGGCTTTAACAATTTGCATCGTTGAGTAGCTTGAAATCTTGATCCCGTATTTGAGTCAACTTGAGAAAACAAGATTTTCAGGAGCTGGGTGTAATATTATATAGTTTTTATGTATAATTACTACTAGTTTAACTTATTTCTAGTCTTAATTAGGAAGTTTGACTAAAAGTCAAACTTTCAGCCGTAATTGGTTTGAACTAGGCCATATAATAGTTGAATAGGGCACAAATGGGGTAAAAATATAGTTTTCAAGAGTCAGGAGTAGTACTAATTGAACTTATTTATAATCTTAGTTGGGAAGTTTGACTAAAAGTCAACTAATTTAACTTGTTTTTAGTCTTAATTGGGAATTTTGACCAAAAGCCAAACTTTCAGTCCCGATGGGCCCTGAACTGTGCCGTATAATG
Source organism: Agave tequilana (assembly GCA_038442645.1). Taxonomy (NCBI): domain Eukaryota; kingdom Viridiplantae; phylum Streptophyta; class Magnoliopsida; order Asparagales; family Asparagaceae; genus Agave; species Agave tequilana. Next base: position 194,817 of record JAVJIF010002411.1, read on the forward strand.
GCCGAATATGGTACAGATTAGGAAAAAAACGCGATTTTCCAGAATTGAGAGTAGTACTATATAGTTTCTACGTACAATTAAAAGTAATTAAACTTGTTTATAATCTTAATTTGGAAGTTTGACAAAAAGCCAAATTTCAGCCCCGAGTGATCTGAATTTGGCTGTAATAAGAGTCAAATAGGGCCCAAACAGGGAGAAAAATATGATTTTCATGATCCAGAGTAGTATTACATAGTTTCACTGTATAATTACTAATAATTTAACTTGTTTCTAATCTTAATTAGGAGGTCTGTCTAAAAGTTAAATTTTCAGCTCCGATTGGCCTGTACTATGCTGTATAAAAGTTGATAGGGCACAAACGTGGAGAAAACATGATTTTTAAGAGCCGGGAGTAGTATTACATTATGTACAAATACCAATAATTAATTTGTTTCTACTCTAATTTGGGAAATTTGATAGAAAGTAAAACTTTAAGCCCTGGTTGGCCTGAATTAGCTCTTATTGGAGCCGAATGCGGGTCAAACGGGGAGAAAACGTGATTTTCATCAGTCGGGATTAATATTACATAGTTTCTGTGTATAATTACTACTATTAAACCTTATTTTTAGAGTTAATTGGGAAGTTTGACTAAAAGTCAAACTTTCACCCCGATTGGTCTGAACTAGGCTTTATAAGAGCTGAATTAAGGCCAAATAAGGAAAACGTGATTTTATAGAGCCGAGAGTAGTATTACATAGTTTTTATGTACAATTTCTACTAATTAATCTTGTTTCTAATCTTAATTAGGAAGTTTGTTCCAAAGTAAAACTTTCTGCCGTGAATGACCTGAAGTGTAAAAAAGCCGAATAGTGCCCAAACAAGGAGAAAACATGATTTTCAAGAGCCGACAGTAGTATTACATTTTTTTAAGGTGCAATTACTACTAATTAACCTTAGTACTACCCCAAATTGGAAAGTTTGACCAAAAAGTGAAACTTTCAGCTCAGATTAATCTGAACTTGGCCTTATAAAAGCCAAATGAGCCCAAATGGGGGGAAATATGGTTTTTAAAAGCCGAGAGTAATAAAACATAGTTTTAATGTCTAATTATTACTTATTTAACCTTATTTCTAATTTTAATTATAAACTTTAAGCAAAAGTCAAATTTTCAGCTCCGATTGGCCTGAACTAGGGCCTTATAAGAGCTGAGTATGGCACAAGTGGGGTGAAAACGTGATTTTCAAGAGTCGGGAGTAGTATTACATAGTTTCTGTGTACATTTACTAATTAACCTTGTTTCTAGTCTTAATTAAAAAGTTTGACTAAAAGTAAATTTTTAGCCCCGATTGGCCAGAACTAGACCTTATAAGAGCTGAATAGGGCGAAGCGGAGAGAAAACATGATTTTCAAGAGTCGAGAATAGTATTACTTAGTTTCTTTATAAAATTACTACTAATTTAACTTGTTTCTAGTATTAATTGAAAAGTTTAACCAAAATCAAATTTTCAGCCCCGATTGGCCAGAACTAGGGCTTATTACGAGCCGAATGGGCCAGAAAATGGAGAAAATATTATTTCAAGAGCCGAGCGTAGTATTACATAGTTTCACTGTACAATTACTACTAATAAAACTTATTTCTGCTCCAAATTGGGATGCTTATCTGAAAGTCAAACTTTCAGACAGGATTGGCCTGAATTATGCCTTACAAAAGCTGAATAGGGCCCATATGGGGGGAAAACTTGGTTTTCAAGGGTTGAGAGTGGTATTTCTATATTTCTATGTATAATTACTACTAATTTACCTTTTTTCTAATCTTAATTGAAAAGTTTGAACAATAGTAAAACTTTAAGTCCCGATTGGTCTGAACTAGGCCTTGGAGCCGAATAGTGTCAAAAAAGGACAAAATGTAGTTTTCAATAGTCGGGAGTAGTATTACATAATTTATATGTAAAATTATTATTAATTAAACTTGCTTCCAGTCTTTATTGGGAAGTTTGACTAAAAGTCAAAATTTTGCCCTGATTGACCTGAACTAGACCATATAAGAGTCGAGTAAGGCTCAAACTTGGAGAAAAACATGATTTTCAAGAGCTGTGAGTAGTATTACATAGGTCTATATACAATTACTACTAATTAATATTATTTCTATTATAAATTGTAAAGTTTGACTAAAAGTCAAACTTTAAGCCCGAATGGCTTAAAGTGGTCTTATAAGAGCTAAATATGACCAAAATAGGGAGAAAACGTGATTTTCGACAGCCGAGATTAATATTACATAGTTTCTTTGCACAATTACACCAATTAACCTTGTTCAAGTCTTAAGTGAGAAATTTAACTCTAAATCAAATTTTCAGTCCTGATTGGCCTGAACTAGGCCTTATAAGAGCAGAATAGGGCCCTAATAAGGAAAAATATGGTTTTCAAGATTGGTGTGTAGTATTACATAGGTTCAATATACAATTACTTTTAATTCACCTTATTTCTGCTATAGATTGGAGAGTTTAACAAAAAATCTAACTTTCAACTCCGATTGGCTTGAACTAGGCCTTATTTGAGCCGAATAGGGCCTAAAGAGGGAGAGAACATGGTTTTCAAGAGCTAGGTATAATATTACATAGTTTCTATATATAATTACTACTGGTAAACCTTATTTCTAGTCTTAAATAGGAAGCTTGACTAAAAGTTAAACTTTCAGCACCGATTGGCCTAAACTATGCCTTATAAGAGCTGAATAGGGCCCAAACAGGAAAAATATATGGCTTTCAAGAGCCGAGAGTAGTATTACATAGTTTCAATATATAATTACTATTAATTTAATCATGTTTCCAGTCTTAATTGGGAAGTTTGACCAAAATTCAAACTTGCACCTTGATTGGCCAAAATATGCCTTATAAGAGCTGAATTTGGCCCAAACGGGGAGAGAACATGGTTTTTAAGAGCCGACAGTAGTATTTCATAGTTTTAATGTGCAATTACAACTAATTAACCTCATTCTACTCCAATTAAAAAGTTTAACCAAAAAGTCAAACTTTTAGCTCCGATTAACCTGAACTAAGCCTTATAAGAGCCAAATAGAGCTCAAACGATGAGTAAAGGAAGTTTTCAAAAGACATGAGTAGTCATACATAGATTCTATATACATTTACCACTAGTTAATCTTGTTCCTAGTCTTAATTGAGAGGTTTGACCCAAAGTCAAAATTTCAGCACCGATTGGGCTGAACTAGGCTATATAAGAGTCGAATAGGGCCCAAATAGGGAGAATACGTAGTTTTCAAGAACTGAGATTAGAATTACATTGTTCTCTGTATAATTATTGCTAATTAACCTTGTGACTAGTCTTAATTGAAAATTTTAAACAAAAGTCAAACTTTCAACTCCGATTGGCTTGAATTAGGCCTTATAAGAGCTGAATAAGGCCAAAATGGGGAGCAAGTGTGGTTTTCAAGAGTTGGGAACAGTATTACGTAGTCTCTATGTACATTTACTACTAATTAACTTTATTTCTAGTCTTAATTAAAAAGTTTGACCAAAAGCTAATTTTTAACCCCGATTTGCCAGAACTAGGCCTTATAAGAGTCGAATAGGGCCAAACGAGGAGAAAATATGATTTTCAAGAGTCGAGAATAGTATTACATAGTTTCTTTATAAAATTACTACTAATTAAACTTATTTCTAGTCTTAATTGGGAAACTTGATCAAATTTAAATTTTCAGCCCCGATTGGCTAGAAATTAGGCCTATAAGAGCCGAATGGGGCACAAATAGTGAGAGAATTTGGTTTTCAAGAGCGGATGATAGTATTACATAGTTTCACTATACAATTACTACTAATAAACCTTATTTTTGCTCCAAATTGGATGTTTATCCGAAAGTCAAACTTTCAAACCCTATTGGCCGAATTATGCCTTACAAGAGCTGATAGGGCCAAAATAGGGAGAAAACTTGGTTTTCAAGGGTCCAGAGTGGTATTTCTTAATTTCTATGTACAATTACTACTAATTTATCTTGTTTCTAGTCTTAATTGAAAAGTTTGAACAAAAGTATAACTTGTTGGCCCAAAGGCCCATCACTCTAGTTTTGATGATGATCAACTCATGTAGTTATGTTTACTAATAATCTTGCGTTTAATTAGTGACAGATTCATTATCAAGATCTTAGTAGGTGCATAGCACAATAAAGGATAATATGTCAAGATTTGGAGCTAGCACGGTGTGATCCAAGGAGTTTTTAGATCAAGTTTGGACCAAGTCAAGAAGATGAGAAGCCTTCAAGTGAAGACTTCAAGAAGATGAAGACTTGTGTCTAGGTATAAGATTTTATTTTTGTTTTAGTTAAAAATGTAAAGGATAGATAGTTGGTGGATTGCTCAAGTATACCATGCACACACACTCTTGATTTAGTTTGTTTTCATAAAAGATTTTAACCAAAAACCAAAATAGTATTTCAAGTGATTTTTGTGTTTCTCATGTTAGTATCTTTTAACCAAAATCAAGTTTAGAGCTTTATGTCAAAAACATAGATATTTCATATTGATTGTGTAGTGGATCATATCCATACACACTATGTCTTAAAAGTATATCTTGTTTTTGTAATTGATGAAGATTTGGAAAAACATGTTTTGGAAAAATATTGTTATGGAAAAACAGTTTTTATCATGGGCCAAATATTTTCAAGTTACAAAAATAGTCCAATCTTTTATAACATGCCTTGATTTTGTGCAAGCATGTTTGTATATCAAAGTATATTGGTAAAACTATTTTTGTAGATTTTTAAGTATTTTATGGGATTTTATATGAGCCAAAAAGACAAACTTTTTGATCCCAGAAAAAACTGTTTCAGGCTTCGTATAAGTCGACTAGTGACCTTTAATAGTCGACTAATACAGGAGTCGGCCGACCGGACCGGTCGACCGACGTGCACAAACGTGCACGCCTTTGTATACTGGTGGACGGTCGACCGTGCCGGTCGACCGCTCCAGAGAGCAGTGCTCTCTGGAAAGTTCGGCCGACCGCACCGGTCGACCGTGGCTTCAACGGTCAGAAATCCGACCGTTGGCTGTCGACCGGGCCGGTCGACCGGCAGTTCTGACAGATCCCAACGGCTAGTTTTCTGGCAGCCTATAAATTGGGGGTCTTGTCATTGTTTTGCCACAAGATTTTGGAGTCTCTTAGAGCCAGTTTTTCCTAGACTTTTAAAAGGGTTTTCTCCACAAAATAGAGAGCAAATATTTCCTATCTAAAGGGAAGTTTTATCAAGAGTGTTAAAAGAAAGTCTTTGAGTTTTCCTCCACCTTTCACATCCTTGTTTTTCTCACACCACACTTGAGCATCCATTGATTATTCATCCTATAGGTGTGTTGTAGTGAGAGTGCTTTAGGTGATCAAAGCGTTGTGATCACCAAAGATCTTTTCCTTGTTCTTTGAGGAGACGGGCAAGTGTGCTCGTCGTTGTTTCGAGTTCGGGTGCAAACTTGTTGTACGAGGTGCGGCCTCGGCGAGCCGGTGGGCTTGCGGTGTGTACGGGACTAGAGAGTCCGAGGGCTTGTAGGTGTTGCGGCACCGAGGAGAGATCCATTGGGATCTTGCATAGTGGAAATCCTTCGTGTGTCGAAGGCGGGGATGTAGAGCAAGTGTGCTCGAACCTCGAAACATACCCTTGTGTTTGCGATTGCTCACTCTCTCTCTCTTTGTCTCTTTTATATCTTGCATGCTATTTATTGTGCTTTCATTTACATGCTTGATATACATTGTGCTCATATTGATATATTGCTTGGGATTGTTGACTAACACTTGTATTCAACCAAGAGAGCCAACGCGGCACCTCAACCCATTCAAGGAGAATCTAGAGGAGTTTGTCCAGAGCCCTTCACGGGGAATTCGGCAACACTCTTTGGTTATACGTGGTGTTTAGTGTAAAAGATTTAATTAGGTCATAATTGTTTTTAGCTTCCGCATTATTTGCATCATTCATCATTAAGTGACCATTAGATTAGCCATCACCTATTCACCCCCCTTTAGGTGAACCTACAATTGGTATCAGAGCTTGGTACTCTGATTTGGGTCTAACAACCTAGAGTAAAAGATCCTTATTTTTAGGCTAATCACATATTTTTGTACACACACCATGGACTTTATGTCACCACCCATGTTTGACATTGTTAACATCCATATATGGAAGGTGAAGATGTCCTTGTACCTCAAAGCCTTAGGTTTCCATGTATATCTTGCCACTACTAATAATGCATATTGTTTAGATGGTAAGAAATTTGAGGCTAACTCAAAAGCCCTTAATGCTTTAAAGTCTACCCTAGATGATGTTTATTTATCTAGAGTTTCTAACTTTGATTCGGCTTTTGTAGTGTGGAATACCCTCATCTTCCTCAGTGAAAAAGAACAATACTATGCGGGGAGCGATTCGGATGTTGGAAGCAACACCTCCAACGTGTGCTACATGGTCCAAGGGGATAACCCCCTTGAGGTAAACTCCGAATCCGATGATGAGGACATGTCATATGATGAGCTCACTTCATTTTGTCAAACTATTCTTGAAAAATATGACATGCTTAAGAAAGAAAATAAAAATTTGAAAAAGAACATTGCTTGCATGCATATAGAACAAGATTCATTTAAATCTAGCATTGCATGTTTAGAAAAAGATAACAAAAATTTGAAAAATGATTTTGATTGCATGCTTAAAGAAAATGATTCTTTCAAATCTAAGATTGCATACTTAGAAAAAGAAAATAAAGATTTGAAAAATGAGAATGTTTCCTTGCTTTCAAATTGAATGATTTATTTGAAGGAAACTCTACTTTGAAAAATAAAATTGATTTGGTGGAAAAACAAAGAGAAAGTGTTTTGCAAGAAAATAACTCTTTGAAAAGAAAATTTGTTGAAAAAGAAAAGGAATTTGTTTCTAAAAGAAATAAGAAAAATGATTCTTTATCTCATCATGCTTTACATGCCACCACTAATGAGATAAACATGTTGAAAAATAAAATAGATAGTTTGAGCTCTAATTTGAGCACATGTGCATTCAATCATACTAAATTGGAGTCTTTGTTTTCAAAGAAACAAACTCCATTCATTCATGCACATCATCATGCTTATGTTGCACACCATGATCACACTCCTACACATAAGCATACTAAGGTGTACGTATGTACACATTGTGGCCGAAAAGGCCATTTAGCAAAATATTGTTATGATAGATTAGATCATTTTAATTTTGCTAAGAATAAAAATTTTTGGGTTCCTCAACATAAGACTAACCCCCGTGGACCCAAGAAAATATGGGTACCAAAACCCCCACCATTTGCTTTTGATGTAGGTGAGGGCTCTCACAAAACGTGAGAGAATTGGTGCCTTGGTAGTGGATGCAATGGACTTTATGGGCACATCTTAGACGCATCGCTATCAAGGAGCTTTGGTGGGGCAACCACCATATTTGGAGCTTTGGAGTTGGTAACACTCTCTAAACTCCTACTTTTATTTACATGCTTATTCATTTGATATCATATAGCATGTTCATGTTTTATGTATCTTTGTGCTTCATGTGGTATGAACTAGTTTAAATGTAGATTTTATCAAAACTTGCATGTATACATGTACAAATAGTGAATTACAATTGACTCATATATGATTGAACTTCATGCTCATTTGTATCCACTATATGCATATGTATAGACTAGTTTTGATGATTCTCTTTTATACATGTTTTACCTACTTTATGCTTTACTTCATGTATATGTATTCTTTATTCAAATCTAATAAATATACATGTATACCCGTGAGTCTCTTGCCTTCATGCAAACATCATTAATAGACTCTTTTAATATTTGGAATATGTATGTGTATTGTTAGAATTGGATTAATCATACATATACCATGAAGATTAGTGTTTTGATGAAAAATGATTTTTCGTGTTTTTGTTAAAAATGTGACTTATGAGCGTCATTGACTATTTTCATAAAAATGCTATTTACATGATCGTTTAACACTCACACTTTTGTTAAAATCATTTTTGAGCTTTATAGACCATGAGTGCTTAAATTTTTATGTATCTAGTTATGTTTATGAAAAACATAAGATTTGATATATTTGAAGGATCTTTAACTAGTTTTTCAAAAACAATTTATACTAGTTGTTTATTCTTCAAATAATTTTTGAGATTGACACATGATTCTATTTTTCTCAAAATTTGATGCTTCATGATTTGAATATTAGTTTATATGTTAGTTTTTGTCAACACTAGGATTTATACTTGTACATATCGTGGGCCACAAATAAATCTATTTATATTTGTGCTCGAACGCTTATTTGAATCCATGAAATGTGCTTGTATTGCTTGGTTTTGATGATACATACATTTTTAAACTTATATTCCCACTTTTTGGATTTGATTTATGATCATGTGTTTTTCATTTCATGTATATGTGTATTTTGCCAAACTTTAAGATATACATGTATACCTCTTGAGTCATTTGCCTTTAATGCAAATCTATTTATATGGACTCAATTGTGTTTAAGAGATATGTATGTATACTTATTGTGTTGTCAAAACATACATATATCTTGAAATATAAATTTTTTTTTAATGAAAAATGTGTGATGATTTAAAGGAATATTGAGATTTATTGACATTTCTTTTTGCTTTATTCCTTGCTTGAAGGATTTCGTACTAGTCTTAAAACATTTTCATATTAACTATTGCAATCTCTTCATATGGTAGAGTATATGATAAGCTTACTCTTCAATTGGCATCATTGGATATTTTCAATAGGTATCAATATGATTTTTATATACTCGTATTTTGATTGTATGTATGAATGCTTTCAAATTTAAATTATATCAATTTCTATTGGTATTATCTTTTCATACATATATGTGATCTATTTGCTAAGCTTAATTCAACTTTCAATTGGTAATTCTTATAGCTTATGCAATATGTTTTCAAAATTGATATCAAAAAAAAAAATATGTTGATTTGAAATCTCAAAATGTGTTTTATTAAGTAAGTTCAAAATTTTAAAAAAAATTCAAAATGTTTGATTTGTATTTCCTATATGCAAGGAGAGCTTAACATCTCTCTTACATATAGATTCATGTTGAGTATATTATAAATTGAGGAGCTTGACAACTCTTCTTTATATGATATACGTGTGTAGGGGGAGCTTCACATCTCCTCTTATGCATTACATAATATGTGTTATGTGAGTTAGGGCTTGTCATCCCTTCTTCATGTAATGCATATGTGTAGGGAAGCTAACTTAGCGTCTTCCTCTTCATGGATGTATATCGCATATTCATTGATTTGTATTACCCCTTCTTGATTTTTTTTTGTTTTTGACAAAAAGGGGGAGAAAAATTTGTTTGATTTGATTTTACTTTGAACCCTTTGTTGATGATTGACAAAAAGGGGGAGAAGTATTTGAGTATATATGCATGTTTTCATTGCTTAAGGGGGAGTAGTATTTGTCTTCCTTGTTATTTATGCATATATGTTTTATTTTGCAAATAGGAGAAAAAGATTTATTTTGTTTCATATCCATCATTTGCATACATATTTATGAGCTTCATTGTCATATATTATTATTTATGTCTATGCATGAGTTAAGGGGGAGCTTCCTTGAAGCTTTACTTTAATCCATGCATATATAACTCCATGAGTTTTGTCATCATCAAAAAGGGGGAGATTGTTGGCCCAAAGGCCCATCACTCTAGTTTTGATGATGATCAACTCATGTAGTTATGTTTACTAATAATCTTGCGTTTAATTAGTGACAGATTCATTATCAAGATCTTAGTAGGTGCATAGCTCAACAAAGGATAATATGTCAAGATTTGGAGCTAGCACGGTGTGATCCAAGGAGTTTTTGGATCAAGCTTGGACCAAGTCAAGAAGATGAGAAGCCTTCAAGTGAAGACTTCAAGAAGATGAAGACTTGTGTCTAGGTATAAGATTTTGTTTTTGTTTTAGTTAAAAATGTAAAGGATAGATTGTTGGTGGATTGCTCAAGTATACCATGCACACACACTCTTGATTTAGTTTGTTTTCATAAAAGATTTTAACCAAAAACCAAAATAGTATTTCAAGTGATTTTTGGTGTTTCTCATGTTAGTATCTTTTAACCAAAACCAAGTTTAGAGCTTTATATCAAAAACATAGATATTTCATCTTGATTGTGTAGTGGATCATATCCATACACACTATGTCTTAAAAGTATATCTTGTTTTTGTAATTGATGAAGATTTGAAAAACATGTTTTGGAAAAATATTGTTTTGGAAAAACAGTTTTTATCATGGGCCAAATATTTTCAAGTTACAAAAATAGTCCAATCTTTTATAACATGCCTTGATTTTGTGCAAGCATGTTTGTATATCAAAGTATATTAGTAAAACTATTTTTGTAGATTTTTAAGTATTTTATGGGATTTTATATGAGCCAAAAAGACAAACTTTTTGATCCCAGAAAAAACTGTTTCAGGCTTCGTATAAGTCGACTAGTGACCTTTAATAGTCGACTAATACAGGAGTCGGCCGACCGGACCGGTCGACCGACGTGCACAAACATGCACGCCTTTGTATACTGGTGGACGGTCGACCGTGCCGGTCGACCGCTCCAGAGAGCAGTGCTCTCTGGAAAGTTCGGCCGACCGCACCGGTCGACCGTGGCTCCAACGGTCAGAAATCCGATCGTTGGCGGTCGACCGGCAGTTCTGACAGACCCCAACGGCTAGTTTTCTGGCAGCCTATAAATTGGGGGTCTTGTCATTGTTTTGCCACAAGATTTTGGAGTCTCTTAGAGCCAGTTTTTCCTAGACTTTTTAAAGGTTTTCTCCACAAAATAGAGAGCAAATATTTCCTATCTAAAGGGAAGTTTTATCAAGAGTGTTAAAAGAAAGTCTTTGAGTTTTCCTCCACCTTTCACATCCTTGTTTTTCTCACACCACACTTGAGCATCCATTGATTATTCATCCTATAGGTGTGTTATAGTGAGAGTGCTTTAGGTGATCAAAGTGTTGTGATCACCAAAGATCTTTTCCTTGTTCTTTGAGGAGATGGGCAAGTGTGCTCGTCGTTGTTTCGAGTTCGGGTGCAAACTTATTGTACGAGGTGCGGCCTCGGCGAGCCGGTGGGCTTGCGATGTGTACGGGACTAGAAAGTCCGAGGGCTTGTAGGTGTTGCGGCACTAAGGAGAGATCCATTGGGATCTTGCATAGTGGAAATCCTTCGTGTGTCGAAGGCGGGGATGTAGAGCAAGTGTGCTCGAACCTCGAAACATACCCTTGTGTTTGTGATTGCTCACTCTCTCTCTCTCTCTCTCTCTCTCTCTCTCTCTTTGTCTCTTTTATATCTTGCATGCTATTTATTGTGCTTTCATTTACTTGCTTGATATACATTGTGGTCATATTGATATATTGCTTGGGATTGTTGACTAACACTTGTATTCAACCAAGAGAGCCAACGCGGCACCTCAACCCATTCAAGGGGAATCTAGAGGAGTTTGTCCAGAGCCCTTCACGGGGAATTCGGCAACACTCTTTGGTTATACGTGGTGTTTAGTGTAAAAGATTTAATTAGGTCATAATTGTTTTTAGCTTCCGCATTATTTGCATCATTCATCATTAAGTGACCATTAGATTAGCCATCACCTATTCACCCCCCCTCTAGGTGAACCTACATAACTTTCAGTCCCGATTAGTTTGAGCTAGGCCTTAGGAGCCGAATAGTGTCAAACGGGGACAAAATGTGGTTTTCAATAGCCGGGAGTAGTATTACATAGTTTTTATGTAAAATTACTATTAGTTAAACTTGTTGATAGTATTTATTAGGAAGTTTAACTAAAAGTCAAATTCCATCCCGATTGATTAGAACTAGGCCATATAAGAGTCGGTAAGGCTCAAACTGGGAGAAAAACATGAATTTCAAGAGCTGTGAGTAATATTATATAGGTTCTATGTATAATTACTACTAATTAACATTATTTCTATTATAAATTATAAAGTTTGACTAAAAGTCACTTTCAGCCTTAATAGCTTAAACTAGGACTTATAAGAGCCAAATAGGACCCCAAACGGGGAGAAAACGTGGTTTTCGACAGTCGGGATGAATATTACATAGTTTCTTTGCACAATTACTACCAATTAACCTTATTCAAGTCTTAAGTAGGAAATTTTACTCTAAATCAAATTCTCAGTCCTGATTGGCCTGAACTAGACCTTATAAGAGCAGAATAGGATCCTAATAGGGAAAATTATGATTTTTAGAGTTGTGTGTAGTATTACATAGGTTCAATATACAATTATTTCTAATTTATCTTATTTCTACTCTAAATTGGAGAGTTTGACAAAAAATCTAACTTTCAGCCCCGATTGGCTTGAACTAGGCCTTATTTGAGCCGAATAGGGCCAAAAGAGGGAGACAACATGATTTTCAAGAGCCAGGTGTAATATTACACAGTTTATATGTACAATTACTACAAATAAACCAAATTTCTAGTCTTAAATAGGAAGCTGGACTAAAAGTTAAACTTTCAGCACCGATTGGCCTAAACGATGCGTTATAAGAGCTAATAGAACCCAAACAAGAAAAAAATACAGCTTTCAAGAGCCGAGAGTGGTATTGCATATATTCTATATATAATTTCTATTACTTTAACCATGTTTCTGTTGGCCCAATGGCCTTCCACTCTAGTTTTGATGATGATTAACTCATGTAGTTATGTTTACTAATAATCTTGTGTTGTTTAAGTTTCAGAGCATTAAACAAGATATTAGTTGGTGATTAGCTTCAACAAGGAGTTTAGAAGCTTATCAAGTGATTCCCGTGCCAAAGCTTAAAGACCTTTCATTTGCACTCGGTGGATCACGCGTTTGGGAGCAAGTCTACTTGAAGATGGAGGTCATCAAGAAGACTTAGGTATCCTAGATAGTTTAGTGTGTTTTAGATCCATTTGTAAAGTTTAGTATAGTTGATATGCTCAAGTGCACAATACACACACGTTTTATGTTTGGTTTTAGTTTTCATGAATAGTTTGATCAAAACAAGTTTAATTGATTTATGTATAGATTTTTCACTCTATACATGCATGCTTAACTTTTAAACAAACTTATTTTGACTATCCTATTCATGTTTTGGAAAAATCAAGTTTTGGTTTTTGACAAAATTGGCAAGACACAAAAATGAATTGATATGATTAATATATGTCTTGAAATTTTTATCACAAGTTTGGTTATCAAAGTAAAATGATAAAACAATTTTTATGATAATTTTAAAAGAGATAAAAGATTTTTAGAAAATATTTTACACTGTTTTTCTGACCCAAATTTCTGTTCCAGGCTTCAATCAGTCGACTAGTCAACCTTACCTAGTCGACTTGGGTGAAGTCGGTCGACCGGGCCGGTCGACCGACGTGCACAAATCTGTGCACGTTTGGAGTCACTGGGACGGTCGACCGGGACGGTCGACCGGGTCGAGAGCAGTGCTCTCTGTTTGTTTGGGTCGACCGGGCCAGTCGACCGTGGTTGCCCAACGGTCACATTTTCGACCGTTGGCGGTCGACCGGGCCGGTCGACCGCTGCCTGTCAGAGCTGCCAGCTCAGCTCTAATGGCTAGTTTTCTGTTTGGCCTATATAAACCCCATTCCTTTGGGATTTTGGCCAAGATTTTTAGAGCTAAAATTTCCTGACTTCTTCAGTATTTTAAACAAGTTTTGAAAAGAGTTTAAAGAGCAAAAAGATTCATCTTCTTTGTTTTAAAGTGTTTTGGTATTTTCAAAGAAAATAGGTTTTTGGGAAATTGGTTTATTGTTCTTTAATTCAATATCTATTTGGTATTTTTCCCAAGAGTTTTTCTTTGATCAAAATACTTGTTTTCCACACTTGAGCTATCACCTATCCTAATCTATTAGGATCTTTGTTTTGTCGAAAAGAGAGAAAAGAGAAGTGTTTGAGGTTAAGCCTCCTTCGTTGTACACCCTCCTTGTTTTGTTATATCCCTCTTTTGTAGAGGTTGATCGGAGTGGTATTTGTGTTTGGATCCCTCTTCGGTAAAGGTGATTGTGATTGTATTGGCTACGGGCCTTATCCCTCTTCGGTAGAGGTGGATTGTGGTTGTATAGCCTCGGTGGCTTTGTAAGGTTGAGAGAGCAGTTCGGTACTCCTATAGTAGATTGGAAATCCTACACGGTGGTGTAGGCGGGGATGTAGAGCAAGGTGCTCGAAACTCGAAACATATCATTGTGTTTGAGTTTGATCCGCTTGTCTCTAAACTCTCTCTCTTTACTTTTGTGCATAGCATTATTCATATTGTCATATCATCTATATTGCTTGTGTTGTTGCCTTGCATCTTTCATATTGTTGTATATCCATTATATGCTTGGCTTGCTTGTGTGTGTGCCATCACTTATACTCATCCAACAAGAGCTTCACATAGCACCTCAACCCATTTCAAGGGGAATCAAGAGGAGTTAGTCCAGAGCCCTTCACGGGGAATTCGGCTACACTTGTTGTATTGTATTAAGTAAGATTGCAAAATTGTTTAGCTTCCGCATTTAGCGCACTTAGTTCGTATTTAGAGTCTTAGATTAGCACTTACACCTATTCACCCCCCCTCTAGGTGTTTTTCAATTGGTATCAGAGCTAGTGCTCCTGATATTAGGCTTAACATCCTAGGAGTGAGATCCATTTGATTGCTAATCTATTGTTTGCATTTGCTTGTTTGCACACTCATATAGTTTGCCATGGACTTCATGACCCCACCTAGCTTTGACCCTTCCAACATTGTTGTTTGGAAGTATAGGATGTCCATGTACTTGAAGACCCTAGGTTTGCATGTCTTCCTTGCCGCTACCAAGAAATGCTATCTTGGTAATGGTGATCATATAGGGGCCAATGCACAAGCCCTTGAGGCCATTAGAAGCACATTACCTAAAGATTATCTTATGTGTGTTTCTAACTTTGATTCCGCCTTTGCAGTGTGGAACAAGTTGACAACCACCACCACCTCTGAGCTTCTATTACCAAATCAACCGGAGGAATCTAGTGGAGAATCCGATTCACAATGCTTCATGGTCCAAGGGAATGACTCCCTTGAGGTACATTCGGAACCCCACTTAGATAATGATGATTGTGCTAGTTCTTCAAATGATTATGTTGATCCCCATGCTTTGAATGAAGAACTATCTATTGTTTGTGAAAAATTAATAGAAAAATATAATTTGTTGAAAAAGAAGAGCCTAGAAACTGAAAAAGAAAATAAGAGTTTGCATGCTAGACTTAACAATGTTTTGCAAGAGAAGGTTGAGGTCTATAATGAAAGGGATTCATTGAGATCTCAATTAGAACTTGCACTAAATGAAAATGAATTTTTAAAATCTAAAAATGATTGCCATGCTATTTTAAAGAAGAATGAAAACTTGTCTTCTAAAGTAGATTTTGTTTTAAAAGAAAATGTTGCTTTGAAAAATAAAATAATTTCTATTTCAAATGATTTTGATGTATGTTTAAAGAAAAATGATGTTTTAAAAAATAAGATTGATGCACATGTTTGCCATGCTAGTGTAGTATCACACACCTCACCTATTGCATGTGCCACCTCTTCTTTCATTGAACAAGATATATCCATGCTTAAAAAGAGAGTAGATTGTTTGGGCTCCACTATGAGCCAATGTGCCATGAACCATACACGCTTGGAATCCTTGGTTCGAAAGAAACAAGTTCCATCCTTTATGCATGCACACCCTACACGGCATACACATGCTCCTCACTGACACACTCCTCACATGTATGCTCATGTGTACACGTGTACACATTGTGGACGTAAGGGCCACCTTGCTAAATTTTGCTTTGATAGATTATATACTAATGTAAATTTAGCAAATAAATATGTTTGGGTTAGAGAAGGGACTAACCCCCTTGGACCCAATAAGAGATGGGTACCAAAGACCACCCCTCCTTTATTTGATGTAGGTGTGGGCTCTCACATGACGTGAGAGTGATGACACCTTGGAGTGGATGCGTTCCGTACTTAAAGGAAATCAATTGGATGCATCACTTTCAAGGGAAGTTTGGTGGAGAGGACCACCATGTTTTGGAGACAAGGAGAGTTGCTTCTTCGGTTTTGATAACAATCCTTTACTCCCATTTATTGTTTACATGCTTTTCATGTTTATCTTTCTTAGCATGTTTCATTGTCTATGGATTAGTATGTATATACCATGTTATTAGATCCTTGACATACATGTATAGTATTTGAGACACACATACTTATATGAACCCATACTTAGTGTTCTCATTTTTGTTTAAGCTATAATGTACATCATGAATCTAATACATGTGAATTTACATAGTAATCATGTTTTAGTTTTATCATGATGAATTTTATCTAGTTTTGATGCTTCATGTTTTTGAATATATGTTTAAGTGTTAGTTTTCATTAAGACTAGTTATATACTTGTAGATAGAGTGGGTTACAAATTAATCTATATATGTTTGGGTTGAATGCTTATTTGAACCCATTAGATGTGCTAGTATAATCTAGTTTTGATGATTCATACATTTTAGACTTGTATTCTCATTTTTAATTTGTTTTATGTTCATGAGTTTACATTTCATGTATATGCTTGTATTGCCAAATTTTAAGATATACATGTATACCCCTTGAGTCATTTGCCTTTCATGCAAATCTATATATGGGCTCAATTGTGTTTAGGGATATGTATGTATACTTATTGTGTTGACAATCCATACATATACCTTGAAATGAAATTTATTTGAATGAAAATTTAGTTTCTCATGTTATTCATGTTTTCATGTTTATGTTTAACTTCATGTATATGTCTATCTTGTCCAAATTATTAGATATACATGTTTATCCTTTTGAGCCACGTGCCCTCATGCATATATAATTTGTGGACTCTTTATGTTTTGGATATGTATGTATACTTTAGTTTGTACATGACATACATATGCCTTGAAGCTTAAACAGTTTAGATGAATTTTATGTTTTCATGTTTTTCATTGTTTAAGGAATAATTGAGCTTAATGAAAAATTTTCATGATCATGATCTTCACATTTTTAAGTGTACACTCACTTTTTATTATCTACTCATGTTTAGTTTTCATGAGACACATTTATACTTCATTGGCTTAGAGTGTTAACTATCTTGTGAATTTCATATTTTATGAAAAATAATTTTGTTTTATTCCTTGCTTGAAGGATTTCGTACTAGTTAACAAAATTTTCCATTTTAACTAGTTCGTTCTCTTCGTTGTGTTATGAGGTATACACATGCTATTGTTGTTATGTCAATTGGTATCATTGAACTCTTTCAATTGGTATCAATTTGATCCTTTTTTTTTGTATACTCATATGTGTTTGTGTATGTATATTTTCAATTGGTATCATCTATTGGTGATTGGTACTCATTTTATTTCATACACATATACATGTTTATTTGTGCTTAAGATATAAATTTTCACAAATCTTGTTTTTACTAGTGCTTGAGCTTTAACTTTATCTCAATTGATTCATTTTTCAATTGGTATCTTATTTCAAGCCTACGCAATGTTTCTTTTGGTATTTCATAAAGGGGGAGAAAATTTGATTTTGTATTTTAATTGGTACATGATTCCTACTCCCATACTTTATGACTTTAAAAAAAATGAATTTTAAAGACTTTCAAATTGGTATCATATGATCTTAAAAAGAAAAATACAAAAGTTTTGATTTGTATTGTCTATATGCAAGGAGAACTTAACATCTCTTCTACATATAGATTCATGTTGAGTGTATCTTGTATTGAGAGGCTTGACATCCTTTCTTTATGTGATACACGTGTGTAGGGGGAGCTTCACATCTCCTCTTATGCATTACATAATATGTGTTATATGAATTGGGGCTTGTCATCCCTTCTTCATGTAATGCATATGTGTAGGGAAGCTAACTTAGCGTCTTCCTCTTCATGAATATATATAGCATATAACATTTATTGATCTTATGTTTATTTTCAATTGGTATCTTTTATGCCTTAAAGAACTATGTTTACTTTCATTTGATATCACATGATTAAAATGAACAATTATTTCAATTGGTATCATGTTGTTTCCATTTTTTTTATTGGTATCTAGAGGCATAACATGTTTATAATTGATTGTAACCCCTTATTGACTTTATTTTTGTTTTAGACAAAAAGGGGGAGAACATTGCTTTTCTTGTTTTGATTGACAAAAAGGGGAGAAAGATTTTTACCCCTCATTGTATTTATTGTTTTGATTGTTTACCCCTTTGTTGATGATTGACAAAAAGGGGAGAAAGATTTGGTTGAGTTTGATATATGCATAGTTATGTTTTTGGCATATATTAAGTTTAATATAGTTTAATGTTAATTGGTATCTAGAGTTTATATATGCTTCTTTATGTTTTTGCATATATTGAGTTCATGCATAAGCAAATAAACATAAAGATATGAAAAAAATATGTATGTCTCTTGTTTAGAATCATAAGCCTCATTGCATATTTATTTATTTATTTGCTATGCATGAGTTAAGGGGGAGCTTCCTTGAAGCTTAACTTTAATCCATGCAAATATAACTCCATGAGTTTTGTCATCATCAAAAAGGGGGAGATTGTTGGCCCAATGGCCTTCCACTCTAGTTTTGATGATGATTAACTCATGTAGTTATGTTTACTAATAATCTTGTGTTGTTTAAGTTTCAGATCATTAAACAAGATATTAGTTGGTGATTAGCTTCAACAAGGAGTTTAGAAGCTTATCAAGTGATTCCGGTGCCAAAGCTTAAAGACCTTTCATTTGCACTCGGTGGATCACGCGTTTGGGAGCAAGTCTACTTGAAGATGGAGGTCATCAAGAAGACTTAGGTATCCTAGTTAGTTTAGTGTGTTTTAGATCCATTTGTAAAGTTTAGTATAGTTGATATGCTCAAGTGCACAATACACACACGTTTTATGTTTGGTTTTGGTTTTCATGAATAGTTTGATCAAAACAAGTTTAATTGATTTATGTATAGATTTTTCACTCTATACATGCATGCTTAACTTTTAAACAAACTTATTTTGACTATCCTATTCATGTTTTGGAAAAATCAAGTTTTGGTTTTTGACAAAATTGGCAAGACACAAAAATGAATTGATATGATTAATATATGTCTTGAAATTTTTATCACAAGTTTGGTTATCAAAGTAAAATGATAAAACAATTTTTATGGTAATTTTAAAAGAGATAAAAGATTTTTAGAAAATATTTTACACTGTTTTTCTGACCCAGATTTCTGTTCCAGGCTTCAATCAGTCGACTAGTCAACCTGACCTAGTCGACTTGAGTGAAGTCGGTCGACCGGGCCGGTCGACCTGTTGGCCCAAAGGCCTATCACCCTAGTTTTGATGATGATCAACTAATGAAGTGATGTTTACTAATGATCTTGTGTTTAATTAGTGACAGATTCATTATCAAGATCTTAGTAGGTGCATAGCTCAACAAAGGATAAAATATCAAGATTTGGAGCTAGCACGGTGTGATCCAAGGAGCTTTTGGATCAAGCTTGGACCAAGTCAAGAAGATGAGAAGCCTTCAAGGGAAGACTTCAAGAAGATGAAGACTTGTGTCTAGGTATAAGATTTTGTTTTTATTTTAGTTAAAAATGTAAAGGATAGATAGTTGGTGGATTGCTCAAGTACATATCACACACACACTCTTGATTTTATTGTCTTTTCACAAAAGAATTTTCAGATTTAGAAAAGACTTTAATTTTGGAAAAACATAGTTTTTGGTTCTTGGTATTCAAAGTTATATATTTCAACCAAAACCTTATTTAGAGCTTTATGACAAAAACATAGATATTTCATTATGATTGTGTAGTGGATCATATCCATACACACTATGCCTTAAAAGTATATCTTGTTTTTGTATTTGATGAAGATTTGGAAAAATATGTTTTGAAAAATATTGTTTTAGAAAAATACAGTTTTTATCATGGGCCAAATATTTCCAAGTTACAAAATAGTCCAATCTTTTATAACATGCCTTGATTTTGTGCAAGCATGTTTGTATATCAAAGTATATTGGTAAAACTATTTTTGTAGTTTTTTTAGTATTTTATGGGATTTTATATGAGCCAAAATGACTAACTTTTTAATCCCAGAAAAACTGTTTCAGGCTTCAGCCAAGTCGACTAGTCGACTAATCCTGAAGTCGGTCGACCGGGCCGGTCGACCGACGTGCACAAATGTGCACGCCTGTGTGTACTGTTGGACGGTCGACCGTGCCGGTCGACCGCTCCAGAGAGCAGTGCTCTCTGGAAAGTTCGGTCGACCGCACCGGTCGACCGTGGCTCCAACGGTCAGAAATCCGACCGTTGGCGGTCGACCGGGCCGGTCGACCGGCAGTACTGACAGATCCTAACGGCTATATTTTTCTTGGCTATAAATTGGGGGGTCTTGTCATTGTTTTGCTACAACATTTTGGAGTCTCTTAGAGCCAGTTTTTCCCAGACTTTTAAAAGGGTTTTCTCCACAAAATAGAGAGCAAATATTTCCTATCTAAAGGGAAGATTTTATAAAGAGTGTTAAAAGTGATTCTTTGAGTTTTCCTCCACCTTTCACATCCTTGCTTTTCTCACACCACACTTGAGCTATCCATTGATTATACATCCTATAGGTGTGTTGTAGTGAGAGTACTTTAGGTGATCAAAGTGTTGTGATCACCAAAGATCTTTTCTTTGTTCTTTGAGGAGACAGGCAAGTGTGCTCGTCGTTGTTTTGAGTTCGGGTGCGGACTCGGTTGTTTGAGGTGCGACCTCGGCAAGCCGGTGGGCTTGCGGTGTGTACGGGACTAGGGAGTCCGAGGGCTTGTAGGTGTTGCGGCACCGAGGAGAGATCCATTGGGATCTTGCATAGTGGAAATCCTTCGTGTGTCGAAGGCGGGGATGTAGAGCAAGTGTGCTCGAACCTCGAAACATACCCTTGTGTTTGCGATTGCCATCTCTCTCTCTATCTCCTTTATATCTTGCATAGCTTATATTGTCTTTACATTTACATATGTTGTGTGCATTATTGATATATATACTTGCGTGGGATTGTTGCTAACACTTGTATTCAACCAAGAGAGCCAACGCGGCACCTCAACCCATTCAAGGGGAATCTAGAGGAGTTTGTCCAGAGCCCTTCACGGGGAATTCGGCAACACTCTTTGGTTATACGTGGTGTTTATTGTAAAAGTTTTATTTAGTCATAATTGCTTTTTGCTTCCGCATCATTTGCATCATTTGTCATTAAGTGACCATTAGATTAGCCATCACCTATTCACCCCTCCTCTAGGTGATTTACAATTGGTATCAGAGCTTGGTACTCTGATTTTGGTCTAACAACCTAGAGTAAAAGATCCTTATTTTTAGGCTAATCACATACTTTTGTACACACACCATGGACTTCATGTCACCACCCATGTTTGACATTGCTAACATCCATATATGGAAGGTGAAGATGTCCTTGTACCTCAAAGCCTTAGGTTTCCATGTATATCTTGCCACTACTAATAATGCATATTCTTTAGATTGTAAGAATTTTGAGGCTAATGCAAAAGCCATTCATGCTATCAAATCTACCCTAGATGATGTTTATTTATCTAGAGTTGCTAATATTGATTCGGCTTTTGTAGTGTGGAATACCCTCACCTCCCTTGGCGAAAAGGATCTATACTATGCAGGGAGCGATTCGGACGTTGGAAGCGACATCTCCAACGTATGCTATATGGTCCAAGGGGATAACTCCCTTGAGGTAAACTCTGAATCCGATGATGAGGACATGTCATATGATGAGCTCACTTCATTTTGTCAAACTATTCTTGAAAAATATGACATGCTTAAGAAAGAAAATAAAAATTTGAAAAAGAACATTGCTTGCATGTATAAAGAACATGACTCATTTAGAAGTAACATTGCATTCTTAGAAATAGAAAATAACAATTTGAAAAAGAATTTTGATTGCATGCTAAAAGAAAACGATTCTTTTAAAACTAAAATTGCATGTTTAGAAAAAGAAAATAAAGATTTGAAAAATGAAAATGTTTCCTTATTTTCAAAATTGAATGATTTGTGTGAAGGAAACAATACTTTGAAAAATAAAATTGATTTGGTGGAAAAACAAAAAGAAGTTGTTTTTCAAGAAAATATTACTTTGAAAAGAAAATTTGTTGAAAAAGAAAAAGATTTTGTTTCACAAAAGAAAAGGAAAAATGATTCTTTATCTCATCATGCTTTACATGCCACCACTAATGAGATAAATGTTTTGAAAAATAAAATGGATGGTTTGAGTTCAACCTTGAACTCTTGTGCTTTCAATCATTCTAGGTTGGAGTCAATGTTTTCAAAGAAACAAACTCCACACATTCATGCACATCATAACCATACATTTGCTTATGTTGCACAACATGATCACACTCCTACACATAAACATACTAAGGTGTACGTATGTACACATTGTGGCCGCAAAGGCCATTTAGCAAAATATTGTTATGATAGATTAGATCATTTTAATTTTGCTAAGAATAAAAGATTTTGGGTTCCTTACAACAAAGCTAACCCCTGTGGACCCTACAAGAAAATATGGGTACCAAAACCCCCACCATTTGCTTGTGATGTAGGTGAGGGCTCTCACAAAACGTGAGAGAATTGGTGCCTTGGTAGTGGATGCAATAGACTTGATGGACATACTTTTAGATGCATCGCTATCAAGGAGCTTTGGTGGAAAGACCACCATATTTGGAGCTTTGGAGTTGCTAACAATTTCTAAACTCCTACTTTTATGTTCATGCTTATTCATTCATAATATTCATAGCATGCTCATGTTTTATGATTTGTGTGCTTCATGTGGTATTTACATGCTTAGATGTAGAATGTGTCAAACTTGCTTTTATACATGTACACTTAGTGAGTATCAAATTGATTCATATACATTCACTCTTCATGCTCATTTGTACCCACTATATGCCTATGTATAGACTAGTTTTGATGATTCTCATTTATACATGCTTTGCCAATTTTATGCTTTACTTCATGTATATGTATTTTTTAATTCAAATCTAATAAATATACATGTATATTCGTGAGTCTCTTGCCTTAATGCAAACATCATTAATAGACTCTTTTAGATTTGGGATATGTATGTGTATTGTTAGGATTGAATTAATCATACATATACCATGAAGATTAGTGTTTTGATTAAAAAATGATTTTTCGTGTTTTTGTTAAAAATGTGACTTATGAGCTTCATTGACTATTTTCATAAAAATGCTATTTACATGATCATTTAACACTCACATTTTTATTAAAACATTTTGAGCCTTATAGACCATGAGTGCTTAAATTTTTATGTATCTAGTTATGTTTATGAAAAACATAAGATTTGATATATTTGAAGGATTCTTTAACTAGTTTTCAAAAAAAAACAATTTATACTAGTTATTTATTCTTCAAATAATTTTTGAGATTGACACATGATTCGATTTTTCTCAAAATTTGATGCTTCATGATTTGAATATTAGTTTATATGTTAGTTTTTGTCAACACTAGGATTTATACTTGTACATGTCGTGGGTCACAAATAAATCTATTTATATTTGTGCTTGAATGCTTATTTGGACCCATGAAATGTGCTTGCATTGCTTGGTTTTGATGACACATACATTTTTAAACTTATATTCCCACTTTTTGGATTTGATTTATGAACATGTGTTTTTCATTTCATGTATATGTGTATTTTGCCAAACTTTAAGATATACATGTATACCTCTTGAGTCATTTGCCTTTAATGCAAATCTATTTATATGGACTCAATTGTGTTTAAGAGATATGTATGTATACTTATTGTGTTGTCAAAATATACATATATCTTGAAATATATATTTTCTTGATAAAAAAATGTGTGTGATGATTTAAAGGAATATTGAGATTTATTGACATTTCTTTTTACTTTATTCCTTACTTGAAGGATTCCTCACTAGTTTTAAAACATTTTTCTAGTGCAAATTCTTCACTTGGTAGAGTTTTTCAAACTAAGCTTATTTTCAAATCTATTTTTGAAAATCCCTATCATCTATGGGAGGATGGATGGGCGATTATGCCTTGTAGCTTCATTAAAAATCTTTTACCTTGTGCATATGAAGGGTGGTAGGTTATGAGATATACACTTGATTTTATTGTTATGTCAATTGGTATCATTGAATCGTTTCAATTGGTATCAATATGAACTTATTTTGTATATACTCATATTTTGTTTCTTATATATATGTATGTTTCAATTTCACTTGGTATACTCATTTCTCATACATATATATGATTTCCATGTGCTTAACTCACAATTGGCTCACATTTTTAAAAGCACAAAATTTATGATGAAGAATATGAAAAAAAAATTTCATATGTTTACTATTGATATCAAAATAAAAAAAATATGTTGATTTGATATCTCAAAATGTGTTTATTAAGTAAGTTCAAAATTTTAAAGAAAAATTTAAAATGTTTGAAGTGTATTTCCTATATGCAAGGAGAGCTTAACATCTCTTCTACAGATAGATTCATGTTGAGTATATTATAAATTGAGGAGCTTGACAACTCTTCTTTATATGATATACGTGTATAGGGGAGCTTCACATCTCCTCTTATGCAATACATAATATGTGTTATGTGAGTTAGGGCTTGTCATCCCTTCTTCATGTAATGCATATGTGTAGGGAAGCTAACTTAGCGTCTTCCTCTTCATGAATGTATATCGCATATAAATCTTTATTGATTGATTTGTATTAACCCCTTCTTGATCTTTTTGTTTTTGACAAAAAGGGGAGAAAAATTTGTTTGATTTGATTTTACTTTGAACCCTTTGTTGATGATTGACAAAAAGGAGGAGAAGTATTTGAGTTTATATGCATGTTTTCATTGCTTAAGGGGGAGTAATATTTGTCTTCCTTGTTATTTATGCATATATGTTTTTGTTTTGCAAATAGGAGAAAAAGATTTATTTTGTTTCATCTCCATCATTTGCATACATATTTATGAGCTTCATTCTCATATATTATTATTTATGTCTATGCATGAGTTAAGGGGGAGCTTCTTTGAAGCTTTACATTAATCCATGCATATATAACCTCATGAGTTTTGTCATCATCAAAAAGGGGGAGATTGTTGGCCCAAAGGCCTATCACCCTAGTTTTGATGATGATCAACTCATGAAGTTATGTTTACTAATGATCTTGTGTTTAATTAGTGACAGATTCATTATCAAGATCTTAGTAGGTGCATAGCTCAACAAAGGATAAAATATCAAGATTTGAAGCTAGCACGGTGTGATCCAAGGAGCTTTTGTATCAAGCTTGGACCAAGTCAAGAAGATGAGAAGCCTTCAAGGGAAGACTTCAAGAAGATGAAGACTTGTGTCTAAGTATAAGATTTTGTTTTTGTTTTAGTTAAAAATGTAAAGGATAGATAGTTGGTGGATTGCTCAAGTACATATCACACACACACTCTTGATTTTATTGTCTTTTCATAAAAGAATTTTCAGATTTAGAAAAGACTTTAATTTTGGAAAAACATAGTTTTTGGTTCTTGGTATACAAAGTTATATATTTCAACCAAAATCTTATTTAGAGCTTTATGACAAAAACATAGATATTTCATTATGATAGTGTAGTGGATCATATCCATACACACTATGCCTTAAAAGTATATCTTGTTTTTGTATTTGATGAAGATTTGAAAAAATATGTTTTGGAAAATATTGTTTTAGAAAAATACAGTTTTTATCATGGGCCAAATATTTCCAAGTTAAAAAAATAGTCCAATCTTTTATAACATGCCTTGATTTTGTGCAAGCATGTTTGTATATCAAAGTATATTGGTAAAACTATTTTTGTAGATTTTTTTAGTATTTTATTGGATTTTATATGAGCCAAAATGACTAACTTTTTAATCCCAGAAAAACTGTTTCAGGCTTCAGCCAAGTCGACTAGTCGACTAATCCTGAAGTCGGTCGACCGGGCCGGTCGACCGACGTGCACAAATGTGCACGCCTGTGTGTACTGTTGGCGGTCGACCGGGCCGGTCGACCGCTGCCTGTCAGAGCTGCCAGCTCAGCTCTAACGGCTAGTTTTCTGTTGGCCTATATAAACCCCATTCCTTTGGGATTTTGGCCAAGATTTTTAGAGCTAAAATTTCCTGACTTCTTCAGTGTTTTAA